>OX596381.1:221647470-221677470 GCA_951394425.1 Tipula unca
TTGTGGATTGGGTACGCGTGCCAAGAATTAATTTTATTGCAATACAAACTACGTTATTTTGAAATTATTTCCTAACAAAGTTATGAATTTCTAAAAATCCATATTCTTGTCTATAGAGTCTATCCTCTATAACCCGATAGATTCCTGAAACTTCATGATATTCGGAATTTGTCATACAGAATTCGATGACCTTTGTAAAATTCAATTAAAAGTATTTTCGAACCATAAGACAGCCCAAAATAAGAAAACAATTACATACAATAATATTAGCAACTATATGCGGAATCCCATAACGATCATTGATCGATACTTCTATACTTAAATGAATTTAAAAAATATCTTATCCACGTTTTCGACATAAAAATAATTAATTAATGAAAAACGTATTAGTTAATAATAATTTTGTCGTTAAATAATAATTAATAATAAATTTATTTTTGTCTCATAATTATTATAGTTTTTTGCGACAAGACATGTGATCGAGTGACGCTGATGGTACGGCCAACAAAAATAAAAGTATATTTTAAATAAAATTTGGTTATGTTTAATAGCTTCACAGTTTTATATTATACTAATGCATACATATTGTGGTCTCTTGATCTTATTTAGGAACCAAAAAACAAGATTTATTCTAATTGCTGTTCGATCGATAAATATGCGATCATTGTACATTAAGCCTATTGAATAATGTATTAAGTGCATTAAAATTAAAATATAGGTATCCCTAAATTAAACTTGAACTCTAAAGCCAAACAGCCTTCCTTGTCGTAATAAATTCACGCTAAAAACCCCAATAACATAAATCATATTCGATACAGCAAACTGATCCATCATCAATCAATTAATTGAAAGTTTACCTTGAAACTATATATATATATACATATATATTATATATATATATATATATATATATATATATATATATATATATATATATATATATATATATATATATATATATATATATATATATATATATATATATATATATATATATATATATATATATATATATATATATATATATATATATATATATATGTATATAAATATATATATATATATATATATATATATATATATATATATATATATATATATATATATATATATACATATATATTTATAAAGGTTTATACTTAAATTATAGTTTTTATTGTTTACTCTTGAAATCTTTTGTGCAATAAATAAATAAATTCACAACCAGCACAATTTTTAAAATTGTTTAATATGTGGGTGGAAATGGAATAATAATAAACATAATAATTTAAGGAATTTGATAACATGGAATTAACTGATATTATGTATGTTGTTTAAACCTCACGCTCTCGGCTGGCATATAAGATAATTAATTAATTAATTAAACAAAACGATAGTAAATATTTGTATTTTGTTTGATCGCGCACAAAATACGATCATAATATAGAAAATTAATTAATTCATTGTATATAAACCATTTTGTTGTTTAATATTTGGTATGGCTTAAGTCACGTTTAAGAAATTTAATTTTCTTAGAAGAAATATTTACTATGTATAGATAAATTTTAAAACAAAAACATTTTTAAATGATGCATAAAGCTAAAGTATGTATATAGATATTATTAGACATAACTTACAAGTATATAGATTTAATACTTATAATTATATAGGCAAGTTTTTATATCGAGTTCTTGAAACGTGAATACAGAAGATTTAAAAAAATCCTTCGGCATATTACATTCTATGTACTCGCATATAATTATGAACAAATATATATTAAGAGCTTAAATATATAACTAAATCTGTTATCTAAATATTCGAGTTGTCGTTTAGAATTTTCACATTTAATATAAAATTTAAAAATAAATTTGAGTTCGATACGCACGGTTTTTTTTGAACATGTAGCGCGCGCGTAACCTTATTTTTGTAACAAAAGATTTGATCAAATATTTATATTTAATATTTACCAAACGATTAACAATTAGTTGATACATTTTTAGCTTATGTTAACATTGAAATTAAATAGCTACAGATATTCTGTGTTTGGCCAAGAATATTATAGAATAAACAGTAATAATCTTGTTTTCATGTCTAGATTCGCCGATATAAGAATTCATATCTAAGGGAACAAGTTATAGTATACAATTGTTGGCTCTAAATGACGTAGCGGATCCATATATTACAGGTACTATTATCTACTTAATTAAAATATACTTATTTCTATCCTATTTTGAGTATTACCAACAGCAGCAACGATATATTATAAATATTATGAGGAATACATTTTAAAGATTATTGAAACATGAATTGAAATGTTCACAAAGCTGTCTCTAACTTTAGTAAGTTAGTATTAGATTGATATTCTTTGTTCAAAACCTAACAATTATAAAACAACGGTTTCGATCCTGGGCTTGGTCTTCATGCTGTCCTAGACAACCTGAAGAAGCCAAGCCGTTCTCTACACCGTGGATCCATCGTCGCCAACAACGACCTATGCACCTACCATATGGTGGCTCTTCTTTCAGAGATCGCTGCACTATTCGTTCCAGATCAGCACGCAGGACGCCACCGAGCCAGCGTATTAAATACTTAACCTTAGATATACCATCGGTTAATCTCGAATTATGAATTTAATTTTGGTTAAATAGTGATGAGAAACTACAGAAATTGTAATTTGTTTCGAAATTTTAGTGAATTTAAAGAATTTACATAATACTTATCGTGATTCCTGTATAGTCATGTGAAGATCCCTATCAAAATCAATTGGATCGTGATGATACAATTAATTATGTCAGCTCTAGTGGTTTATTATTGTTTCGTAAAAAAATATCGTCTTTTATAATCATCTAGAACCTATATACTCGTAGATAGGCAATTCGCAATTGCGATTCTCATTGTCATGAAAATATTTTTCAGTGATAGGTTAAATAACCGAAATGTTTTATCATTAAAACGTGATTGATGTGAAAATATTTTCATATGGAAATCGTTTGGAAATAAATAATTATTGTAAATTACATGTTCCCTTCTCTTGGCTTTTGACGCAATAATTTTATTACGATCTTAAATTTTTTATATTATCCTAGAGATTTACTGATAATAATGCGATCGATAAGAAACAGCTTAATAAATTTTTGTTAATTTCGTTCATTTGTATGCCACAGTTTAATACGGAAGGAGGAAAATTTATATTATCAAAAACAATAGCATGAATGGAATTTTGCCAGTTATAAAAAAATTCAAACGGACAAAATGAACGTTTTTGTATAACAACCCTCTAGACTAGATAAGTAAACAGTTGCTAAATTCCATTACCTATTGGCCCCTTACTGTGTCAACAATGTAACTTAATGGGCCTGATCTGCGCTTTGTAGCTTAATGGGTCTGATCTACGCTTCAGCTTCACGGCACTTGATAGAAGTTTAGCTTTTAGGAGTGGCTTTAGAGGATGAAAAGAACGACTGCCATACGCTCTTTATTATCCTCACCCACACAGTTTTCGTGAGTGATAAGAGAAGCCCAAATATTTGAACCTCCTCACTACCTCTCATCACCCTGCCGATCAACCGAGTTAACCGCAAAAATTCTCAATAGCCTGTTCTCAACTTTAATACAGCATTAAAACTGCGTCACTATCATTATATGTACACGCAACCGTACTAATTTTATTGGCATTCCTAGGTGTTCCAGGGCAAACCACAAGCTCTCATGATTGATCGAGTCATAGGCCTGCCGAAAACCCAGGAACACCTGATGTACATGAATGGATGTATCATATTTAGATAGAATGATCCGCAGTAAAAAGACTAGATCAGTGACTGATCGATACCGACGAAATCCTCTTGATAGTCACCAACCAATCCCTCCGCCATAGGAGTGATTCTATCCAATATAATGTATGACAGTAACTTATATGCTGTATATGCTATATAATGTGGGACAGTAACTTATATGCTGTACAAAGAAGAGCTATACCGCGATAATCCTCACTTTTTGTCAACTATAGTACGGGTTACAAATTCTGTGCTTCCAATTGTACTAAAACTAACTGCTAACGTGTAATATCGTCTGCAAATTCAGTTTTATTTAATATAATCCAAGCAAATGGCTGATTTTCTAGTGCATGCAGAACCGGTCAGTCATTAAGCCTATATTCAAATCTGCCACTAGTAACAATGTTGAAAGTTACTACTATGACATTAGTATTCAGTCCGTTTTATATTTTTTGATTTACTTATTCAAAACAGCATGGATTAAAATCCCCTGGAAAAATCAACAATTACCAAACATTTGGACATCACATTTACTTCAAACTATTTCGTCGAAAAATATGTAAAGATAACAAACAAATAAACTTTTGCGATTACAATACTAGACTTGCTCATTTATATCTTTCTTATTAGTGGAAAAATCAAATAAAAAATGAATCTGCTATTAATTCATAAGGGCGTTTTAAAAAAATGAAACAACTGACATTGGATTCAGAAATTGAATTGGGACAAAAAAAATCAATTTTAAACGTTTCTTGCTTTTTAGTTCCAAAAATATAGGAAAGATGCGGCAAAAAATCATATAATAACTAGAATGGCGAATATTCTCAAATCCAGCCCTTTTGTTGTAGGATGTCTCCAGCTATTACCATTTAGCGGACCAATTACTTGTAAATTAACTTAAAGACAAAGGAATATTTTATGTATATTAAATGTTGAAGCAATATATAAAATGTTTTTGGAACGGTTTCTTCATACAATACTAGAGAGAGGGTATATTTCGCGGAATTTGGTACTATTGAATTGGGCGCATGCCGTTTGAGTTTAGTTAAACACTTTAGTTTAAATTATCGGCTAAGATAACATGTTTAAAAGAACAAGCTATGCAAGAAGAAAGAATATGACAATCTTTTCTGCAAATTATAAAATCATATACATACGAGTATTATGTACCGTAAGTGGAATGTTGTCAGAGTTGAATTGGAAGGTTAAAAGAAATCCAGTGAGTTTCAATTCACACAATATTTCGAAAACTAGATATGATGTACAATAGATGCTATGTAGGTAGTGTTTAAAATCTTTAGTAGTAGCTGGCTTTTAATACATTTGAAGTAGGTACTTTTCTAAATTGCCCATTTAAAATTTGTAGTTACTGGAATTAAATATACCAAAAATAATTATATTTTCCATAATGTCATGGTATTCAAGATATGATTATTGTTAATCGGATGATTATAGACTTTCAGAATTACAGATCCCTTTGGAATAAAACAAAACATACAATATTTAAAACTGTTTATTATCAATTGTCCCATTAAAAGTTGGTTGCATACATTTCATAGTATATTCTAAATACTTCAAATCCTTAACAAATTCAGTCAAGCGATTAAAATGCCGCTCAGTATACGGAATCAAATGTTCGACATGTTTTTGTAAACCGGTTGGCTGAAATTTTTCACTCAAAATATCCTTCAATAAAATATTTATCACCAATTGGGCAGGCCTACAATTACGACTGTTCGTATTCCATGTTGATGCGTGCTGGAATAATGTCTCCTTATGTAAATCCTTTAGATTTGCTATTGTTTTTTCAAGTCCATTTTCCTCTTTGGTATTTATTACATATGTGATAATTTTCAGTGTAAGTAATGGCCGTTCCAGTTGGAGCGCATACTTTAATGCCTTTAACAATTTTTTATCGTTTATTAAATTGTTTAGCTCTTGTTCTTGGAGGATAGTGTCCTGTTGTTCTTGAAATTTGTTAACGCGATTTTCTTCCGATACATCCTTCCATTTGATTAGTTGCGAATCTGAACCAGCACTGTATACAAATTTCTCGTGTTTAGTGATTGCGACTGCCCAAATTTTACAATCATGCTCAAATGTTGTACTGCAGTCCGAGGTTTTAATACTCCAAACTTTTAGGATGCCATCTGATGAGGCGGATAAAATTTGTAACCCATTTGTAATAAACTCACCCCGCAGCACTGATCCTTCGTGCCCTTCGAATGTTTTTATGCATGTTGTATCCGACAGTGACCACAGTTTAATTGTTGCGTCTGCTGCAGTCGTAAGCAACACTTGATCGATTGGAGAGAATCGAACACACCAGACACCCCTTCGATGGCCGCGGAATACACCGATTAATGATAAATCGTTTGCGTCCCATAACTTAGCAGTTTTATCCTGCGATGCTGTAGCTATTAATCGATCATTCGGTGATATCGTGACACAATTTACATCCTTTTCGTGTGCGATTTGTGTTGCCACACAATTTAAATCGATTATTTCCTTGATTGGTACTTTTTGGGGAATTTTCCATACTTTAAGACACGTATCTTGGCTTACTGAGGCGCATAGCGAATGAGATAATTTTCCAAAATCTACTGAACCAACCGAAGCAGTGTGTTTGGCGCCAATTCCAATACACGATACGCCTAGATTTTCAAAATTAACTATCCAGAGGCGAATTGTATTATCTTTACTCGACGAAAGAATCATATTATCGAATGCAGAGAGTGCAAGAACTATATCTGTATGACCTTTCATCAGTTTACAATTCATAGTTGCGGTGTCATAAAGTTTTATATCCTTACTGTTTGTCGCTATAGCAAGGCAGTTGTCGTTTTTACCAACTAGCACGATATCTAGAATTTCATCATTATGCCCAACTATTTGTTGTATACAATTAAAATTTGAAATATCATGAATTAATATGTTATGATCAGAAGTGGCGATGGCAAGTTGCGAGGTGGTTTCGTTATATAACAGTTGGGTAATTACAGCTTCTTCGGACTCAGTAACCGGTGCAATAAGACTGTTCGGTTGTGTGTAAATTAATCGACCTTTAATCATTTCCCAAACTTGTATCACGCCTTTGGTGCCACCTATTGCAATATACACGTTATCTGGGTTACAAGTGTAACCATTTGGAAGACCTGTACCGGATTTCAAAATAATTCCACTCTCGATTGACTCGTATATAGGTATAGTTTTAATTTGCGTATAGTTCTCAAAGTCCCATAAAATAACCACTTTATCACGGCTTGTGGATAGCATGTATTTATGATTTTCCGATACGCAGAGGCTCGTCACTTTAGAAAAGTGACCAGATAACGAGAATATCAATTCTCGCTCTCCATAATCCCATCCATTGATTTTGTTATCATCTCCAGCAGCAATTACAATTTTCTTACTGACATTTGGATGAAATTCAATCACGTTTACAACACCCTGGGAACCTTTTAAGCTAGCTAAGCATATTTTATGTTCATAGCTCCAGACACGGATAAAAGAATCTGATCCACCGGATGCAATAACCGAAGAATTCGAATTAAAACATAATCGTAGTACCGGGCCGTTATGTATACTGCGCCACATTTTAACTAAGCAACCATCAAATTTGTTCCACAACTTCAGTAAACCACTTTTATGGGCAGTCACAATCGATAGATTATCGTGGCTAATCGCAAAACTATATAACGTATCTTCTGCTTCTAATTCATCTTCAGTATTTGTATCACATATCGATGATGTTACCTTACCTGTTACAATATTAAAAATATTTAATTTATTAGTATCTTGGCATATTAATTCTTCGCCATTTGAAATCCACTCGATCCGGCCAGTTGTGAAGAATGGTCCATATCGTGTTTCTACCTCAAACCTTAGAATTTATTAAAATTTAGCTAATGAAATATGAATGAATATGTTATCGTTACACTTACATATCTTTTAATTTCGTTTTGCTAGACATTTTTACTTAATTAATTATATAAATTTATTTAAAGTTTGTTAAACACGAAATAAACAAAACTGTATTACACTGTTAATGATCTTTATTCGCACGTGCTTTTAGCTGTCAAAATGACAATTCCGAATTTTATTTAACTACATAGTTTTCGTTTCAGCCACTATGTTTTCGTAGCGCCGGCAGGGTAATAAAATAAAAATGATTTTTTTACAAAAAATAACATTTTAAATATTTAATGAGAGTTTAAGTAAAATGTTGAATTATTTAATGAGTTCTGAATTTAGATTTATTAAATTATATAAAAATAATGTGATAAATATAATTGAAAGAAATTATAGAAATATAAAATCTGAGGCAAGGTTATGTAGTACTGGAAGTAATTCTAAATCGATCGATATCTCAAAATTCACGGAATGGGAGCCTATATATTTCTTCAGTCCTATTAAAATAGTTTCAGCTATTAGTAATTTAAAGATATTACAATTTGGAGTCACAACGCTTGGTACACCGCTTTGCTATGTGCTGGAGAATATGACACAGATCCCATCTGGAGCTACGGCAGTATTTAGCGCAATTGGTAATTAGATATAACTAGTTTAACTTTATGCTAGTTATAACGTTTTAATATTCTAGGAATATCTAGCACAATTACATTGTTTATATTCGCAAAAGTGAGTTCAGGACTAATCGGTTTTCTTTATACAAATAAGACATTTGATCGGGTTAAAATCTCATATATTGATTTCTGGGGTAAGCGGAAAAATTACGAAACTGGCTTAAACGATGTTGAACCATTTTCGGAGATTCAGACGTCTAAGTACAACATTTATATGCCATTGCAGTTCTATGGTAGTAAAAATCGCTTCAAGCTACTGCATACGTTTGGAGAGATCTATGATTTTGATAAATTTAATAAAATTTTTGGCGGCTGAGTCGCTTGTATTTATGATACTAGTAAAATTACAGATTTAGAAAACTATATAGAATAGCGTTTTGCTTAACTCCATCGATAATGAGCATAAGCCCGATTTGCTTCGCATTGTCGATGGAGATCTTGTTTCCGTTTAACAACTCGACCAGTATTGGAAGCGGCGTCTAACAGTTCCCATGCAAATTTATCAGGAAAATGAACAGCTTTCTCTTTTTCGCGAGCTGCCTCGCGAAGCCATTTCATAGCGATGAAATATGACCGCTTCTCCGTGATTGGAACCGGGACTTGGTAGTTAACACCACCTCGTTTGATCGGAGTGACTTGCATTAATGGACGAGTATTTTCGATAGCACGATGTAATATAGTCACAGGATTTAATTCAATGTTTGGTTTTTCATCTTCATCAGCAAGATGGTAACGTTCTAGCTGGATTCGTTTAATATTTTCGAATGATTTCTCGACCAGAGTTCGAGCCAATGATTTTTTACCGCCCACCATTATATAATTTGTGAATTTGCTATATAATAAACATTGAACCATATATTAGTTTAGTAGGATTTCTACATGGTAAATTTTGTATATATTGGGTGAGCTGTACCTTATTCTATGATCATGGAATACTGAGGACGTATCATTATTTCTAGCTGCCTTTATTGGTACGTGTGCAATTTTAGCGGCTTCACCTGTTGCTTTTATATTGTTAATTTCATTCCACTTAAAAGTTGGTTCTAAATAGTGGGGTCCATATGAGGACATAAGACAACTCGAAGCTGCGTTAATTCTATACAAATAAGTGAGGTTAAGTCAGAAACAACATAAAATCCTATTAATTAAATATTTATATAATATACCTGAGTGTTCTCAATATAAAAACATTTCGCAACATGTTTATCACTAGTTATTTTATTTAATTAACTTTAATTAAATTATTGGTTTTAAAACATTTCTAATTATGAAAAATTTGACAGCATTTACACATACACTACGATTAGCCTAATCGACCAATATCAATTCGGAATTACGAAAGAGAAAATAATCTATCCTAACTTCACAATTATTATTGTAGACAAACGTTTGAAGTTGAATTAATTGACAGTACAACTACAATGTACAATCGCAATGGCAATGGCGCCTATAAATGAAGAGGATGATCAAAATCCTCCAGCTAAGAAACTAAAGTTAAATACAATTAAATCATTTGAGCATGGAAATTACAATCGATATTATGGTTATCGGAATATAAACAATTTTCAAGACGTTCGATTAGACGTGTTAAAACCACATCAAAGTTTATTCGAGAAGAAAACCGCTCTCGACATAGGCTGCAATAATGGCCAGCTAACAGTAAGCCTGGCCAGAGAATTCGATTGTGATTCAATTGTTGGTATTGATATTGATAAAAAATTAATCGAAACCGCTAGAAAAATATTAAAATTTCACTTAAAAAATGATTTAAAATTGATGAAGTGTAAAGTTCGTTTTGAAAGAGGAGACTACGTACTTAAGGATGAGACTTTGTTAGAATTGGAACGGGAAGAGTTTGATGTGATTACTTGTTTTAGTGTTACGAAATGGGTTCATTTGAATAATGGTGATGCGGGTCTTAAACTAATGTTTCGCAGAGTGTTTAAACAGTTACGTCCTAGTGGTGCGTTTGTTCTCGAACCACAGGAATGGAAAAGTTATAAAAAACGGAAAAATCTGTCTCATGCAACACTCGCGAATTATGAAAACATTAAGCTACGTCCAGATAAATTTACCAAATATCTTTTAAGTGATGAAGTTGGATTCAAAGAGGCGCGTCATTTAGGAGTGTCGAATCATGCGGTCAAAGGATTTCGCCGACCGATCACTGTGAGTATAACCTATAAACCTTAAACGTTAAAGATTATAATTGTTTATTTCTTTACAGATATATCTAAAGGCATCTTCGGACGATACCTGCACATAAAATAATATATTTAAATAAAACTATTTTTTTGTAACATAAAAAGTATATTTTTTGCTTTATTATGGGACCGGTGATGGCATAGGCTCATCAGCTAGTCCTTTTAATACATTATGGGCAGCTAGCATCGACATAGCATTTGTAGTTCGCTCGGCTGATGATCCTAAGTGTGGCACTACAATTAAATTTGGCAGTGATAATATTTTGTCATCACTTGGTAACGGCTCTGGGGTCATAACATCTATTGCGGCTGCAAAGATTTTATTATTCTTTACTGCCTCGTATAAATCATCTTGAATAACGACTCCTCCCCGAGCAATGTTGACAAAAACACTAGTCGATTTCATTTTATTGAACGCCCTCTCATTGAACATACCTCGTGTTTCGTTAGTAAGTGGGGCGCTCATGATAACAAAATCGCTCTTCTCTAACAATTCATCGAATGTAACAAACTCAGCTGCAAATTTTATCGCTTCCGGTTTTACACCATGTCCGGAATACAAAATTTTACTTACGTCGAAACCTGTCAGTCGTTTGGCGATTGTTTGTCCAATTTGTCCAAATCCAACAATTCCTATTGTTGACCCACGAATATCTTGACCAAGTAAAAATTGTGGTCGAACTTCCCATCTACCTTCGATAATTTTTATTCGACCTTCGTGGAAACGACGAGCTGCGGAAATCATAAGACCAATAGTTAAATCTGCAACTGCATCGTTTAGTATAGCTGGAGTATATCCAAGAAGAATGTTGCGTCGTTTTACTTCAGCCACATCGACGTAATCTAATCCAACCGTCATTACGGAGATTGATTTCAATTGTGGCCCAGCTGCATCGAGTACTTCTCCGTTTAGTTGATCGTAGGTTCCCCAAAAAATACCATCCATTCCTTTTGATTTTTCTAGAATTTCAGCACGTGATGGATTTGGTTCACCTTCACATAAGGTCACATCACATCTAAATTATGTCATTAGAACAAATATTTTATAAAATGGATTTAGATTTTGTTTACTTACTTTTCTCGAAGTAAATCAATTCCAGCCTTTGGTACATCCCAGTGTGTTACCAATACTTTTGGTCGATTGTCTGATGTAAATAACGACATCGTATTACATTAGCGCAATATCTAAAACCACTAATACTTGCTAAATTTGAAATTATTAAAATGTAAAATGTTTGGAATATATGCCTTCCTAAAAAATTTGAAAATGACAGTGCTACATGTAAATACAAACGAAATGTCATGCTATTTTTATACCGTTTATCAATTAGAACAAGAACTTTAATTATCGCGGATTGTAAACGTCGCGGTTTTTATTTGAATTAGACTGCTATCTTAACTTGACCACACATTTTAATAATTAAATATTACAATTTATAAACGAATTCAAATTTAAGACAGACTGGGGCCTTGGTTAAATATGATTTTAATTTCAAATTGAATTGAGCACATGGAACGCTACTTAACTAATAGCTGCTACTTCTTGAGGTCAAATTCCAAATATGTAGTATGTATTATGTTTAGCTCCGCTAATGTAGGACCATTTTAGATAATTTAATAATTTATGCTAGTTATAATATAGCCTGTTGTAGTTAAAGTCAAATAAAAATTATGTTTATCTGCTATAATTTAGAGAGCCAATAAGATAAATTAATTTCAACCTAAAAACTAACTGATAAATTAATTTCAAACCACCAGTTTAATTTAGCGAGAGTCATTAACGGTTGATTAAGAAAAATAATAATAGAAAACTTAAAAAATACACATCAATAAATTATATAAATTTCAATAGGATTTTCGGTTCTTGAGTAATTCTAAACTATACTCTGTTGGAGAACTACATGAATTAAGGAAAGCTGATTTAAAAAAGGTAGAATTAAAAATAGTGTTTCTGTATGAAAAACTGGGCCTTCCTTAAATTCATTTTTTCCTGAATTAAAAAAGGTGTGTTTAATTTAACAAATTTAATATAAAAACTAATTTTGAGTTAGAAAACAACACTTATTTTTAATTCGGTACTCCCTTGTTGGAGTAACTCAAGGTGTAGCCATTAGCCCTATATGATTCAACTTACATTATCATATTTCTGGAATTCCTTCTATTATTTTAATCTGGTTATTCCGCATGTTTAACCAGCACAAAAATAATTATGTAATTATTTAAAATATTAAGTTGTGTACATAAAACTACAAAGAAATGATTAAATCGTCTTAAAAAATAAACATTTTAATTCTATTAATAAGGTATATATGTAACCTAACCTCATACCAAAGAAAATAATATAATAGAGATAGTTCAATCAGTGCAAAATATAAAAATAAATCTAGGGTACCTCCATGCATACCGAAGGGAGCCTCCACTTTAAATAACATTTTCTATAGAAATATCTACGTACAGTAAAATTCTGCTTTGAAGGAGTCATCTCATTATATAACTATCTTTGCTCATACGTACATATTATATACAATTACTAATAAGTAAAATCAAAAAGTTTTAGATTTTACGAATAGTACATGTAGCTAATTATTTATAACTACAAAAGGGCCAAGATGCGATTTTCTAATTATCAGATTTTATTTGAAATTAAAATATAAAACTAAATTTTATGCAAATCCAAAATGATTTTAAATTAAATAAATAATATTTTATATTCTTTATAATTCAGCCAGTTATTAATTTCGAAAAATAATAAGTTAGAGAACATTCAATTTATATAAGCTAATCATTGATTACAATACTTTGAAAAGAACTAATTGAAACTGAAAATTTGGATCTGCCAGTGACATCACAAATTTATATACATATATTGCAAATAAAATTAATTCTCATATTATTTTTAGTTTATAGTTTTACTATTCCATTATAAAAATGGTTTAGAAACTTTGTTTTAACTAAATCAGGAATTTAGTTTTATCACTAAACACAGTTTTACTGTGAACATATTTAGTAAAATTTAAATAAATTGTAATTGAATAAATTGTAAAAATGTTTTACTTCACATTTTATAATAATCTACGAGTTAGGCTCCGTATTTAACTCGACTATAAATAAAGTACTATAAGTAAAGTAACATTTAAAATTTACATAGTATATACACTATACAGCCCACAGGTCATTATACTCAACAGTATTTTTCAGAACAACTTCAAGAAGTATACATACATGTACATGTTGCAGGTAAAAATACCACTTTAGAAAAATAAATGGCATATTTATGCTGATTGGCATTAATCATTTGTTTATACGTATTTTGTTGAATGATTGGTAGGTTTGATGAAGAAAATTATATTTATTTACTTATTTAAAAGAGTATGAAATTGTACAATTTTTTCAAAATTTCTGGTACATATGTACATATTTCTATTAGTAATTCTCTTTGTTCAAAAGTACAATATTATACGAGTACAAGAGTAAATTTTTTATAAATATAAATATGTATACATAAATACGAGTATGTAATTAATTTTGTATTGATATATAAATATATAATAAATTGCTTACAATATACACATACATATTTCTTATTTCTATAGTCGCAAAGATTTTATTTTCAGTGTAATAAAAGGTATTCCACAAAGAAAACAAATAAGAGCGCTTTCATTCGACAATAAACTATGTTCAAGCATTCTTTAAGGTCAACAGTACTACTATTGTACTTCATGTAAGTTAAACAAACTTATAATAAAAAAATAGAATTTATTTATCAATAATTTATTTTCTGTATATAGCATAAGCATTGGAGCTAATTTCACTTCGGAAAATCCGCCTAATGTTTTGGTTACACATTGGGATGTACCCAAAGCGGGACTAAATATCTTACGATTCAAGTAAGTGCAATTTTTTTATCGTGTTTTCTATGTAATATACATATCTACATATATGTACATACTAATTTTGTAGGTATATTTTTAATTTAGATGTAACGTAACATTATGCGAAGGAAAACCAGAACCAAGTCGAGCTGAAATACTAGAAAAATCGCATGGGATGGATGGTATTTTATGGGTGAATCATAATGCATTAAACGCTGAAGCACTCGATGCGGCTGGTACACAACTTAAATCCATTTCTACTATGTCGGCTGGTTTAGATTTTGTTGATATCGAAGAGGTTAAACGGCGTAAAATTCCAATTGGGTACACACCAATCATTTTGAACGATGCTGTAGCCGATACAGCAATTGGTCTAATGATTTCAGCTGGTCGTCGTTTCTATGAAGGAAGACTGAAAATTTTAAATTCTGAATGGGAACAACGACCTCAATTTTTACTCGGACAGGATATTAAAGGAGCCACAGTTGGTATTGTTGGATTTGGAAGAATTGGCGAAACAATTGCTAAACGTTTACAAGGCTTTGAAATTAATAAAATTATATATTCTGGTCATTGTCCAAAACCGAACGCGAATAATTATAATGCTGAGTTTGTAACATTCGACGAATTGCTAGCTAAAAGTGATTATGTATTCCTGAGTGCTCCACTTACAAATGAAACCCGTGGAATGTTTAATGAAGTTGCGTTTGGTAAAATGAAACCTACGAGTGTGTTTATTAATATCGCAAGAGGTCAAATGGTTGACCAAGATGCTCTCTATGACGCTTTGAAAAATAATAAAATTTTTGCGGCTGGTATTGACGTTATGGTACCGGAACCGTTACCGGCCGATCATAAATTATTAACTCTTTCAAACCTAAGTGAGTTTCAATAATTTTCTAAAATTTTGGAATAAATATTATACTATTTCTTTATACATAGTTATTTTACCGCATATCGCATCGGCCACAGTGCGTACTCGAAACGATGCCTCAGTAATTGCAGCGCACAATGTGTTAAGAGGCATTGCAGGTGAACCAATGCTCTCGCCGGTTCCATAATAATTTATGGTCATATATAAATATTTCTATGTACATATAATGTTGTATCTGAATAAAACATAACTTGCATAAAATATCATAAATGCAGTAAATTTCTGAAATTTATACGCTGGTAGTCAGATTATTTTGAAATTTGGTAAAAGTATGAGATTTTCCACAAAAGGCGTGAAGCGGATAACATTTCTATGAATTTCTATCTAGCGTCGTAATTAAAACAAGTACACTCTTCACTACAATATTTTAAAATTCAATACGAGATAGAAAACACACAAAACCAGCAGGTAAGTAAATACATACATAATATGTGTAATTGTGTACAAACGATTTTTTTGTTAAAATTTCAAGTTAAACAATTTTCATGATTAGATAGTAAAATTATTAAATTATACATTATACATATCTAGTTTTAAAAAGTAAAAATTACTAATTCTTAACTGAAAATGTATAATTTTATTGATAAAGTATGGAATTAATTTTAAACCACTGGTGAAAACATAGGTTCATCAGCAAGTCCGCACAGTACATTTTGTGCGGCTATAACCGCCATATCATCTCTTGTTCTTATTGTGGCTGATCCCAAATGTGGTACAATAATTGTATTTGAAAGTGATAGGATTTTGTCGTTTGGGGGTAGTGGCTCCGGATTCATAACGTCAAGTCCAGCAGCAAAAATTTTGTTGTTTTTTAAGGCGTTATACAATGCATCTTGGTCAACTAGACCACCTCGGGCGACATTAATAAATACACTTGTCGGTTTCATTTTGTTGAATGCCCTTTCATTAAACATTCCTTTAGTTTGTTCGGTTAGTGGTGCACTTACAAATACAAAATCACTTTTTTCGAGTAGCTCGTCAAATGGAACAAGTTCAGCTCGATATTTTTCTGCCGCTGATTTTGGATTACGGCCTGAATAAAGCACTTTCCCAATTTCAAATCCTTGCAATCGTTTCACAATAGTTTGTCCAATTTCCCCAAATCCAACAACTCCGATCGTGGCACCTTTAATATCTTGTCCGAGTAAAAATTGTGGACGCACCTCCCATTGCGAGTTTATAATTGCTAGTCGACCTTCATGATATCGCCGTGCGGCCGCAATCATTAAACCAACAGCCATATCAGCTACCGCATCATTTAAAACACTAGGTGTAAAACCAAGTGGAATATTGCGTCGTTTTACTTCTGCTACATCAACGTAATCGATACCGGCTGACATGGTACTAAGCGATTTAAGTTGTGGCCCGGCTGCATCTAACGCCTCAGCGTTTAGTGGTGAATGTGTTGCCCATAATATACCATCCATTCCTTTAATCTTTTGCAAGATTTCTTCACGCGATGGCTGTGGATATCCTTCACATAAGGTTACATCACATCTATATATATATATATATATATTATATATTAACCAATTATGAATACATTTTTAATAAGTTAAAAGAAATATTATTAAAATATATTATATACTTTTGCCGTAAAATATTAACTCCAGCTTCAGGTGTTTTTGGATGTGTAACCAAAACTTTTGGCCGAATTGTTTCACTCCAATTAGACATTGCTTTATATTTGGGCTTTACTATTTCGATGACTAAACTGAACTAACTTTGCGATTAAATAATAAGTTCAATTATACATACAATTACCTTTCTATATACTTACTTCTTGTATTTTATCATTAAATAAATAAATGTGTAGATAAGCCAGTGTACTTCATATACTTCGCAATATACAATTATAATTTTGACATTTCATAGTATTTTCTTTTGGTTTTGGTTTGGTAACCAAGGAAAACCTGATTGTACGTATGTACAGTACACAGTCACATATAAACAAGATAACCCTCGTATGCATTATTGCATTAGATAACGTTTGACAGTTGTTAAATATCAGTTATTTCGATTTTACACAAAAGAAATAGTAAATAGACATCATTTAGGCAAAAAAACATGCTGATCGTTAATAATCGATAATCGATTTAAATACTTTCAACATATAGGGTAAACAAGAAAACTAATTTATAGGCTCTATTCATGATATGTATGAAATCATAATTTAATTAATACGATCTGATTATTTCACATTAATCAATTTGTTAAAAAAAATAGGGGTATATGATGACGAAGAAATTTAATCGAGAGTTAAATATAAAACGACCGTTATAGTGATTTAATTAATTAAATAATTACGATCGGCATATGCATGTTTATCTATCATCTCTTGTAAATTAAATTAATTATAATACATTTTATTAGGTACTTCACAATAAAAGTGGATAATATATGGACATTCAATACGTTTTATAATCGTACATACTCGTATATACATATATATATATATATATATATATATATATATATATATATATATATATATATATATATATATATATATATATATATATATATATATATATATATATATATATATATATATATATATATATATATATATATATATATATATATATATATATATATATATATATATATATATATATACATATATATATACATATACATATATATATATATATATATATATATATATATATATATATATATATATATATATATATATATATATATATATATATATATATATATATATATATATATATATATATATATGTATATATATATACATTTATATACACATATATACATATTTTATTATATTTCGAATTACTATTGTAACATTATTCTATTATTCTAATATAAATTATTGTTAATTATTATTATTTTAACTTATCTATTAAATGTTTACAAATCGCTTCATTTAGCAATTTTATATTTATTTACAATTCAAGGGCACGGCACGTACATATAAACAATCGCTCGTAATTCGAACGCTTATCGTTTATGTTTTATCTAAAATAGTGTTACAACTGTTTTATAGCGGCGTTGTTGTAAATTTTATTAGCACCGCTCGCTTGTATGTACATATGAATAAATATTACGAGTGTATGTTAAATTGAACCCCCACTTTATCAGCATATAATCGGTTGGTTAGTATAATTTGGTATAATTGAATAAGAAGAAATTACTAAATGTTGATATATTTATATATGTATATGTACTTCTCTAAACAGAGAAAAGAAGAAATATTTAATTAAAAGGGTTAAATTTATTGACCCTGAAATTTTGAATACATTTTTATAATATATTATACATACTATCGAATTTAAAATTAGGTTTACGTTTACATTGATCCTATGTTGCGGTTTTCAATACTCAACTCGTTTTCAACATGTGACTGCAAAATTATTTAAAAATGGCTTCCATTTACAAGCTACAAACTTATGGAAGCGATTCACGCCAAACACGAATTTCGAATGTGAATAATCTAAATAATAAATAAATAGTTCAAACCAAACAACAATACTTCTCGTTTGATTTTAAATATAAATTTGTATAAAATTCTGCTTAAACAGGACAGTTTGTAATATTCGCGTGAACGATACATAATTCTAAATTTTGGAAATTGCCCTGTGCAAAACAGATTTTAACATTTTATTCAAATTTGCATTTAAAATCATAATGAATGTGTTGTTGTTTGTTTTGAACTATTTATTTATTATTTAGATATTTCTAATTTAATTATTCGTAGTTCTGTTGAGAGCCTAGAATATATTAAAATGATATATTTTAGACAAGGTACCTTTGGTTTCGAATAATTTTATTTATCGAATAAAATCATAATCATAAATGGTATAAAAGTATACTTGAAATAATTGTTTGTCTTATTATGTAAACGCATGCAAATAAAATCATGGAAAAGTGAAAGTTCTATGAACCGCATGACTTCTTTACCCTTTACATATGCTGTACACATATTTATATATTATTTCTTTATTATTAATTTATGTAATATGTAATTATGTATGTATACTCGTATGTTTACGTTTCAGGCATAACTTAATTTAATTTTCTAAATAAACATATATACGAACCGTTCTTAACTATACATACATACATGTTTACTACATCTAATTATTTTGGCTTATCCCACACCATACGAATATCACGTATACGTATTCTATCTGATTTGTTATTTAATATTTTATTCATCTTTTGAAATCTTGTTTTATTAGCACTTTCACTTTATGTGCACGAAGATCATTTAGCTGCCATTTTACACTTTCGCACCGAAAAATCGTTTTAACCTTCGCTAATTGATAAAAATTTGTAAAAATTACGAAAAATATAATTTAAAAAATCTTTAGAGAAATTATACAATTAAATTGACTCAAGAAATTTCATGCTCAGGTGTTTTTATGATATATTTATAAGTTGATATTGGTAATCTGCTGTCATATTCTGATAATTATCCTGTGTAATTTAATTAAGATTTATGTTTTCAAATATATAGAGTAATTATTATAATTTATAACCATGTGATATTGCTGTAAAGTTTTTAACAAAATAACTCACACGAATATATGTGTATAGTACTATAGTATAGTAATACTTAAAATGCAATTATAAATGGAAAACAATTGGGCATCATTTGATGAAAAATACAAAAAATAGGCTTGTATAATAATTTTAATCAATTATTATAAACATAATTAATAATATTAAAAATAAAAATAAACCAAACATGTTCATTATAATTTTAAAATATTGAATCTTAAAATCTCGAAAAATGTAGAAATGTGGTAAGACGATCGGTTAAATAAATTCAAAATAATTTTTTAAAAAATTGATTTAAATCAAGAATTATTTCTAAATGTAAATATTTAAATATATCTTATTTATTGAAATTTTTGCGATAAATTTTCAATTTGATGATAGATGTTTATTAAATTTTATATTTTATATTATGTTGCAATAATTAAAGTATAAAATTCAATTCAACTTTTTTATAATACGTGTATGTATGTGTTTTTTGTTAGTGTTCACTTCACGAGCCCGAATGATATCTTCTAATATTTTATCACATATAAAATTCAACGAAATTCCATCACTGTATATTAGAACAATGGCGATAATTTAATCAACAACAAGACATTAACTTGTTTTGTATAGACAATATGTCTTACTGTGTTTAATTGCTTGGTACATCTTAAACAATTTTTTTATTTGGAAAAGCCTTCAATTTGTTTATTGTTTTCGTTTATGATTTATAACAAAACAATTGTTTATTTCATACATCTTAAACATAACGTTCATTGTCGAAAAATTAAAAAAAGAACATCATTTCCACATATGTACATATGTAAATTACAGGATATCATTTGCACAGTCATTGGTGGATGTTTAAGATCAATAAAATAATAGTACATATTTCGACTTAAGCATTGCATCACAATTTTCTTACATTTACATGCAAAGATGACATATGATGTACATAAATCATCCATTGTAGACTAGATTATCAATTGGTGAACAATACTAACAATGTATTCCAAATTGTATTAAGGTATATAAATTAAAAAGTTGTTAATTATTTGGTATATTTATATGTAATATTAAAGACGAGTGAATGAAATTTAGTATGATATCATATTTAATACATATATCCATATAATACGTACACTTAGTGATGATAACCTCAGTGGCTGAATATAATATATATTGCGATTAGTTAATAAACAAAGACCGATTAAAATTAAACCAAAAATAATTAAATTAATTATTCAAATCATATAGCGATAATTTTTATGATTGTATTATAATATTTATATAGCCTATAACTACGAGTATTACCGAAAATTTAGATTTATTTGTTATACGTACATATCTACATACCGCTATTATAAATGCTTGTTATCACAGAGGTTATATTTAACCAAAACATAAATTATTGATAGTTGATGAAACCATAAAATCCTATATACATATTATACATTCACCAAATTACTTAACTCGTTTATTGTGTACTAAATAAACAATACATTTTCCGGGACATATAATAATACCAAAATCAAATATGAACAATATGGAAATTATATAGGCGATAAATCAAAAATTGTTTGACACATGAAACCTAATAATCAGGTCATTTGAAAATGAAAACCCAGTATAGTATATACTTTATAATATGTATATACATACTTAACTTACCAATTTGAAATAAAAAAAGTTATCGTAACAAACCCAATTAAATTAAATTACTTTTTTTTCATTTTGTATTTTGGTTAATTTTTGATTACTTGATACAATTAGTAATATCTAGACAATACTTGGTTGCATCTCAAAATTCGTATAAGTAATGCATTTATAACGTAAAGTTTGGTGAAGAAAGTCATTAAAATTGTTTAATAATAAAAACAAAACGTATTGTATACGTTCCCGAAAAAAAAGCAGATTTCGATGCTCGTTCCATATTCCATTCAATATTTGATATCAGATCGTTTAAGTTTGATATCAGATTGAATTTAAGTGCTGCACTACATATGTTTATATGTCCGTTATCCACAGGATGGTGTGAGAGTTGCAAGGATATAGGATCGAACTCCTGCATACGTGAAGCGACTTACTACTCTAGAAGTGCGAAACATTTAAAATTATACATGTGAGTGTTTTCATAAATAAATAAAACTTTTATGTTTCACTTATAACTCATTGACAATTTTTATGATTTGAAGGGAAACTATAACTTCTAAAATATTTGTTCCTAAACTAGAAAGCCCGTGCCATATAATTTATTGTTCAATTAACTCCTCAAATTGTATCTTTGGCTTGCGAAAATAAATATTTGAATTTCGTAAGTTAGCACTAAAATTTTACTTCGAAATGTATATCTTCTGCTTAGTTTTTGATTCTTTTTTCCGAATTATTAAAAATAATAATGTCAACTTTCTTTTGTTTAACTTTCATGCCAATATACATATGAATACATACATATATACTCGGTATAGAAATGTGGGTTATATATTTATGTTTAGCAGTACTTACTATGCATTTTTTAGTTGTTCTTAAACGAAACATTTTACAAGCTGCAGCCATAACATGAACGGAAACTACCTTAAATATTCTGGTTGCAGTATTCGATGTCTATTTGAATTCTTTGATTATTTGGCTAACTATATAGACTTTGGAACATTCAACGTATCCTGGTGGATCCTCTTTTGGAGGATATATACATATGTATATTATTTATTATTATTTGTAATTTAAAATTGGGTTTGAAGAATGAATCGTTTGAATGCCCAATTCTATGCATGAGGTAACTTGAATGGGACTCGTTGTTCCCCAAATGATGTGAATTCATAATGGTGAACACCTCGGCAATCTGATAGAAAAACTGGGAGCTGGGAGATAATCGACTACATATTTTCTTTTATATCAGAGCATAATGGTAATCGATTTATATATATAATTGGCGATAGTAGAGTGGAGGTATGCTATTACTTAAATACATATATCCTCATATGAATATTCTCGATTAAAAGAATAATATTTGATAATTTGATGATTATAGTTAAATTTAAACCACCAAGTTTTACAATTTAAGTAATAATTACGAGATTACCTTTGGTTTTAGTTTTTACTTTTGAGTGTACCGAACATAATATACATAAGTATATATTTTTATGCGTACATCTTACTTTTTTCCACATTAATGTTAAAACAATCTTTTTATACAAGAACAATTTTTTGTTTAAAAAGCAATAATTTTAAACTAAATACATAATATAATAATCTAAAATAGCTAACATATATACTGTATATTTTATTGACCGTGATATGAACAAATCAGCAGTTGAAAAAAGTCGTACCACCTCGAAATATTCAAATTATTCACAGCAACCGTTCACAATACGTTTTAAAATGTCACATTGCAAAATGATGCAAGGTTCAGTTTTCAAAATGCTGGCACGAGGGTCTAAACGTGTTTCGTACCATTTTAAAATGTATTATTTTAAAATACGTAGGTGTCGAACCTATCAATATTATGCTATATAAATTGAACTTAATAATTGTGTATAGGTGATCGACTATAATTTCTTACGTTAATAGTTTTTACTAAAACATAGTTATTAAATCAACAATATAAAAGAAAATAAATAAAATTTCGAACACTAACTCATCATCATCATCAACTATTTTTAGTAACAAACGTTTACAGATTCTTTTTAGTTGTAGATAATATTTTTTTCTTGTATTACATATATATATATATATATATATATATATATATACATATATATATATATATATATATATATATATATATATATATATATATATATATATATATATATATATATATATATATATATATATATATATATATATATATATATATATATATATATATATATATATATATATATATATATATATATATATATATATATATATATATATATATATATATATATATATATATATATATATATATATATATATATATATATATATGTATATGTATATACATTCGCGACAATTTTCGGCACTATATACATACAGTACACGATTTTTTATTTCATATACATATGTACAAACCTATACTAATACAAATACAATCATGGTCTCACTCAAAATATATCCGTTAATTTTTTTATTTAACGAAGCTTACAAAACAAAAATTGTAAAATTTTTTATAAACTTTAGTTGCTAGTTAGACAACCTCCAGTAAAGTCGTGGATATAAGATAAAGTAGTAAAAAAAATAAAAAGTATATAAAGCTTTGATTTTGAATAAAAGTGAATTAAAATTCTTATTAATTAATTTGTGCAATATTTTTAATAATCAACAATGGCTAAATTTATGCTTATTTCAACGATCGTAATATTAGCGGCGATCATCAAAGAAGGTAACTAATTAAATAAAAAATAAAAGTTTAAACTGTTTTAAAAGTACTCAACATAAAGTATGTACAGGCAAAGAAAAGTGAAATTTTTATTATATCTTGAGTTGAATTGATTTAACGCGCGTGATATTATATTTTTAATGGGCGATCTCTTTGCGATCGCGTATACCAGTGTTGTGTATAATTATGTTTTGTGTTTATGTATAATATATTCAAAAAAAGATACTTTTGTGCTTTATTTTCTAGAGATCTGAGTGCAAAAAAAAAATATTTTTAAAACTTGATTTCTACGTCGCAGTCAATTCTTTGATTGTGGATTATTTATAAATCGCGTGGACTGTAGATTTTAACATGTTATATATTATGTGTGTTGTGGTTCATGGATAGAAAATAAATGGTTATGCAAATATTGAAATTTGCTATAAGATGATTCTTTAAAGTTCCCTTCTAATTTGTATTTACTCAACGGTAATTAATTTTAAAATTTGGCTTTAGAATCCACATATTATGCGTGCATTTAGCGTAAAATTGAGTTAATTTATGTTAATTAAGTCACCATTCTGCCACTAGTTTTTATGTAATACATATAATATTATAAAATGAATAATAAAATAGTTATGAATACGTAAAATCCCTCCTGTTAATTAAATAATAATAAAAACAATCCAGGTCAAAGGTGTGCGTGCCCCATGTCGCATTAATCAACTCCTCGTTGAATTTCCACACTTTTGTTGAATTTCACGAAACATATAAATATACATACATATGTTAGTGTCTCGCACCCTTTAATTGACTCCCTAGTTTATTCATTGATTTGTAAACAAAAATTTCAAGAAAATTTGTTTTTGGGATGATTGATATACATATACATACATATTATATAGGAGAAGAATTGTACATAAGTATATTTATAAAGAGATGAACTAGTTTTTTGTGTAACAATATACAAATAAATAATATGTTTTCTTAAGAAAATGAGTCAATTTAATTATTTTTTATTCTACGGTTCCGAGATAAAAAGAAATTCCAATAATTCGTTTTAATTTATCGTTTTTTTAAAAGGCAAAATAACAATTATGTTATTAACCAAAAGAATACGATGAGTTTATTTTAATATAAGTAGAAAGGTTTTTTTCATTTCATAATTTAGTTGAAGTTATAAAAGAGCATTTATGTATGGTAAAAGACAAATACATAATTGTTATATATCTGTCATTATGTAGCTTTCAAATGATTGTAGCAACCCAAGATCGTAGATATTCATCGATAAATTTGTTTTGATATCATTCAAATCATTTCGCGAAATTTATATACCTATACCAAAGTGAATAAACCATTTCCAACCCCTTCTTTTTTTATATTATATATGTATAATTATAGTTATAGTTGAATAGGTCATAAATAAATATAATAACGAGGTCGAATTACCGAAGAAAATCTTCTAATTTAATTACATATGTATATACATACATATGTAATGTAGTTTAGCTAAATACAGCCGATCATTGAAAAATGTAAACACATACAAACTTACAATGTAAGTACATAATTAAATTAATTAGTTTATATTTCATGTGAAAATGCGGGAAGTTTCCAGGCTAAATTTGAAAACAGCAACATATGTTCCTCGATAAATCGTTGATATTAATTAGATGGATCATGAAAATCGTAATATAAATATAAAGTTGGGGGGAGGAAAATAGGAAATAGATGTTGTGCTATGTCAGATTCATACGATTGATATATGTTCACACGAGTTTCACAACCAATTTTATCTGTATTTGCAGTTTCACCTTATCTTTTAACGTAAATTACATCATTTTATATTCAGATCGCATAGACATACGGACGCCTTGTTTTTGCCGAATACCGTATAATAAATTCTTGAATTTTATTTGAATTTTGAATGATACCAAACTATACAAAAAAAAATAAAAATGTTTTGTCGATATTATAAACTTGCGTATATTTAGATATCTGGTTTTTAATAGTCGCGATATATCGATATATTCTAATTTTATTCATATTATTATGATATGAATAATTTAGAATACTAATGAGATTTGAGTTCAAGCCGTATACATGTGTGTACGAGTATGTATATGTAAAAGTATTAGGCAAGTTGAATATCGATGCACTTGAGAAATGCCACTTCATCATTTAGCTACTTATAGAAAAGCTTAATTTTGAAGATTTATTAACAATCATTAATTTGGAGAAAACGGTGACACAGATTTTAATACTCGCAGCTTGTGCATATATATCGGTGCTACTGTATTTTTTTATATAAAGAAAAATTGATAAAACCATCATAAGGTGAAGTTTCCCGAATAAAATTTAAAATTTAAATTATTTTTAGTAAAATAGGCGCATTTGCCATTGGCAAATTAAATGAAAGAACTTATCTGTAAAATGAAATGGTTCTTTGTACAGTTTGAATCAAATAATAGCTCTACTTGTTTAAGACACAAACACCAATATATGTAGTCATCAATAATATTATGAATTGCTATTTTTTTAGTCTATACATTTGTATAGATTTGTAATACAGATTAATGGAGATCGTGATTGTTTTTTTTGCTTGGACTTTGGTTGAAATCACCGCATTTGCAATTAATGTTTTACCCTAGATTTCTACTATCAATTTATATATGTAGTTGATTTGGTTGGCTATTTTATTGCAGCATAATTAGTGTTGATTAGGAAAATCACAAAAGCCCCTTGTTTGCAAATTATTTAAAATATAAATAATAATTAATCAAATTGCATTTAAAAAAAAAATTGACCACTTTTGTCCCCTGAACAAAATCTTATGTGTCATTTCAATTAGGTAAACAATTTTACTAATAAATAAAATTAATGCCGTTTTGAATTATTAATATGTGTATTTTTGTATACAATTATATCGCGCTGTTTAATAAAATGCAAATTAGTTAATTTAACAAGTTTCAACGATCATTTCTAATAGAGATCAAGTTTTTTTTCGTATAATATTCCTCATTCTGTGTATATTTTGTAACGATTTAAAAACGTGTTTTTCTTGTGGCATGGTCTAAAGATTTATTTATTGAACTTAACAGTATATATGTATGTGTTTAGTTAGTTAAAATTTAATATAAAACCATTGTTTTTATGAAATTAAACGCGAATTATCATCTTGGTTTGAAATATCTGACTGATTATCTAGCGCTATTAAAATTTTTGTCATGCCTTCAATTTTGATTTTTTAGTTACATATTTTAGTTTACGTAACCATAACTAACTAATTCATATACATTATACATATTATATATAATTAGGCGCAAAACAATAAGAATTATTACTCAAAATGATCACCTTGTGTTACGTGCGCATTTTTGTTGTTGAAAATAACAAATGACTCAGATGGCATTATATAAATTAAATTAATTATTATTTGTGATATGGTCGACGTAACGAAGCGATCTTAAGTCTCACGAACCCCTAAGAAGTAAATGAAAAATAATCGATTTCGGATGTTATCATAACTCGAGTATGTGTCTACATTTTATAGAAAGTTATATTACAAATATGTATGTACGAGTATGTATACATTGTACACGATTCGTATAAAACATGTTGCGGAAAATCATAACTTTCACTTTAATTTTTCGTTGTTGATATATGTATATATACATATATATATAAAAAAATATATTAAATAAATATAAATAAATATAAAATATATTACAGAAGAAATCAAAAACGGAAATTCCAAAAAAAATTTGAGTTGATTCAAGGTTGTAATAAAAGCAGTGAGTGGACAGGTTCAATTAGCATATTTTACATGTTAAATTAAAATTCATTTTTAAATCGAAGAAGCGTCCGTATGTCTGTGCGAGATCATCAAAAATATTCAAATCAATAAATTAAAGGTTAAAATGTTATGAATTTTCAATTTTATAATATTTCTATCGTAAACCATAATTAAATTAAATTAATTTTGATTATTTTGCGAAACAAAGATATTATCTATATACTGGATTATTGCTAAATATGACATCTGTGTCTTTATAGTAAACCCATAATCTAGTTTGTTTTCTCATGAAGATAATTTGAGCTGTTTAAGCTGTTCAATTAGCCATTCCAACATATCAACGGAACTAAATAAACTTCTCCATATATACTATGTCAAGGTTATTACACGAGAAATATCTTATGAAATGTTGGCTGTAAATGTATATTATTTAAATTGCAATTCCAAGAAAACAAACATCTTTTCTAATCGAGTTTTAATGGCAAGCAACATTTCATAATATAAATTATATTTATTAAGTCAAAGGTGTAATTTTATTGTTGTTTTTGTTAAATTATTACGAATTTTAAAAATAACAACTATAGAAATTCGTCATGATCACTTAATGTTAATATACATATAGTACGTACATTATATATTTCAGTGACTACATTTATCCAAAATGTGTCACAATTTCCATTTTATGATATATAATTTAGTAATTCTGATACAAATTTATAACAATGGTGCCAAAATGAATTTAGATTGTAAGCAAAATTAATTATGGAATATGTTTGTTTATATTCTAAATATCTGTTAAACTAATTATTTATGATCTTTTTTTAAATTCGTAAGCTATTTAAACTGCTAGCGCAACTATTCCTCAACATAGGCTATTTAACGTAAAAATGCCGAAATTCCGAAATGTGATATGCCCAATGAATGTTAATTTATAAAAAAACAACTGGGAGCAAAATAATATCCATAAATGCAAATTATTGTATTGATGTTTATTATTTACAAATTACGATACACATAATATTATATTGTGTAAGTATGTACAAATGTTGTTGCGAGTATATAACCATAAAATTGTTTTCGTTTTCTTTAAAATGTATGTACAAACAAAATTAAAAAAATATTGTTGGTGGAATTACATCATCAATAACAGGTTTTTTATTGTATTCTCTTAGAAGGTGAACTTACTATTTTCATATAGATTTATTATTATTTTAATGCTGTGCTTGGTTGATTTATTTCGCGACATACATTCATACAACATGCGGTCGATGGTATACGCATGCTTATAATGTTTACTAAAATATTACAAATTCGTTAAACTTGTTTTGATTAAATTACGTAAGCTAAGCAAGCTACGTATTTAAATAATATATTATTTAAGATTTTTGTTTATGTATATGTACAATATTAAATTAATACTTTAAAGAGATTCCGAACAATCGAGATCTTATGTTTAAATACATACATCGAATAATTTGAACGTAAGCGTTATGTAATAAACAGTGGCCATGGTATAATTTGTGTCATGTGCTGTTTTTTAAAACTAAATGTGTACTGTGTTGTAATATATTATAATATGTATTTATATATGTAACTATACAATACATACATGTAAATTGATTGATCATATCAGGCCTAATAAAATATTCTCTCGATTGTATATAAGAGGTATATATATATATAGATTGTTGGTCCTCTTCAATACACACATAAAATTTGTATTACGTAACGACTAATATGAAAACATAGCAAAAATATACATATATGTATACATTTATTACAATAAACATGACATACATCTATAAATAACAACATCACGATCGGTATATTCATAAAAACTTACTAAAACCTTATTAGAAAAAGAAAATAAACTAAATATGCTATGGTCATGGTGTAGACCTGAAGATTCTTAAAATAATAGAAGTAATGTCCCAAGTACGATGTATTTATTTACATACCCATTTATTGATTCATGCCCTAATGAAATATTTGATGT
>OX596381.1:221682470-221984856 GCA_951394425.1 Tipula unca
TCATTATGAGCTGGAAAATTATCAGATTTTCGGTTTCCACATCTATGGAAACAGATCTATGGTGGAGTGGTGGTGTACATTAATGAGGTGATGCGATATGTTATAACGGGTGGGCCATTTAAAAGTTTAAATTTAAAAATATAATAAAACAAAAACGATTTGAAATTTTGCCAAATTTATTTTTTTGTTGTGAAGTACAATTGTTCCGATTAGAGATGGAATATTATTTCATTCATATGGCTGCCGCGGCTGGCCTCGGACCAATTTTCGAGCAATTTTTCGAGTGTAAAAAAAATGTTCAACAAATTCTTCGGGAAAGGATAAGATTAACAATAATGTAAAGTCACAAAATTTTTTGTATAAAGGTCTTTATGTAAGAAATTCTGTAGCCTCAGTTTTTGTTGATTTGAAAAGGGCGTTTGATATGGTAAACCATAGTGTTTTATTAAAAAAAACTGTCTAGTGCTGGTTTTCGTTGAACTAGTCAGCAATGGTTTCAATCTTACTTGTCGAATACGTCACAGAGTGTAAAAATAAACGATTGCGTTAGTGAAATTTTAGTAATTAATGATGGTGTTCCGCAGGGGTATGTGGGGCCATTGCCGTTCTTAATTCATGTAAACTCTTTATTCTATATTGAATTTATTTCTGTGGTGCTTGCTTTTGCTAATGACTTAGTTTTCATGTACAATGAACCGACAAGGATTGCCACTACTAACTGGATTAATTTTGACTTAGCATTGCTACGGAAATGGTGCGATGGGCACTCCATGTTGCTATAAGCACAAAAACCAAAGCTATGTTATATAGTCTAAATGGTGCTTCTTTTTCTTATCATAACATCATTTATCATGAATCTGAATGCAACGAGGCTACATGTTCTAATGCTTGTCTTAAAACTGAATGGGTTTGGGACCCACCTTTAAATACCTTGGCCTCATTATTGATAACGCTTTAAATTGGAAGTGTCATATTGAAAATCTTCTTAATTATCTTACGATTAGTCTGTCCAATTGCTGTTTTAAAAAACGTGTATTTTGCACTTGTAAAGTCTAAATTGTCTTATGGCATAGTTAGTTGGGGAGGCACGTATTACGTTAGAATCCAGCCACTTGTTACTGCCCAGAGAATTATGAATGGTAAGCCAAAATTAACTGTGTCATGGCCACCATTTCAGTCCTTAGAAATCAATTCATTAAGGCATTTGTTCATCCAGTCCATTACGGCATTTGCTCGTGTTTAAAGTAATGAAAGAATTTTACTTAACTACTAGGAGTGCAAATTATAATTTACGAAATAAGCAATACGTCCACCTACAAAAATTTACAACTACATACCAGTTTCCAAAATTCATTTTTAATTTTGGCTCCAAAAATATATAACAGTCTTCCAAATGGTTTAAAAGCATGTACAAAATTGAATAATAATTCATCTCGCTTTTTCAACCTTATCTTTTAAATTGTTCTAATATAAATGATTTGCTGCACTTTCAAGTTTAATTATTAACTCCTTAAGATTCTATGGTATCTTTATTTTATATTTTATTATATACTCGTATATTGTAGTTAAATTAGTAAAGTTTTATATGTGCATATGTTAAATTATTAAATATATTACAATCGACACTGGATTTTAGGATCCACAGATGGTTCTGTAAAATAAATAAATAAATAAAATAAACTTACAATACTTAGTGTGCGAGTATAGTATGGGTATATCTAAAAAATCTGAATTGTGTAATGTGTTCCAAATTTTACCAACTCATCAATATTTGTAACACACTTTAAATTTGTTGAGCGGGCATTCGTCTTGGACTAGACAGCGCATGAATATTGCGTAGACTGTCCTTTCCTCTCATTAATGATTGAATTACCCATTTTATTTGACTTTCATATGATCACAATTTATGACCAATTTTCTTTTAAGAATATCAAATCAAACTACATATACTATATTGATAAATACTTCTAAACTATGCATAGTATGGCATCATTTGTTTTGTTTTGCAAACTTCAGTCAAACATTTTCATAAATTCATGAAGCTGATGGTGAAACATCGATGCTCTATGAACATGGGCGAAACCGAAGTCATTTTTATTTTATTACATACTTTGAAGAATACATTTGGGCCAGATACACAGTATGCTAGGCTATATAGGTAGTAATCTCACGCTTCGTTATTCATTATAACTATAGTTTTTTACGCGTTATACGATAATTTGTCGCGTTTTGGTTATTAATTGAGATAATTTAACATCATTAAATTGCAAAAATAACAAGTATAGCTTAATTTTTGCATTTACCTGCGGGGATATCCTATACGGCTTACGTGTACTTGCCACCTGTATATACATACGGAAATCGAGTATCTATGTATAACACAAAAATCATTAAAAACAACAAATACGTCTACCATATCGATATTCCGGATTTAAAATCGAATTTTATCGAAATTTAATTATAGATAAGTAGGAACCCTTTCGCGATCTATTTTTGATAACGACGTTACGATAACATCTATTAACAATTTTTGTGTTTTAAACAAAAACAGTAAATTAAATTTTTAGCAACCGTAGTAAACTTTTATTTGTCGAGAATTGAGGTTTAACACATAAAATAGTTTCAAGTGAATTGAATTAAGTGTGGAATTGTGCGGGTGGTAAAATCTTACAGTATTTCATAATATTAGAGCGTTGGAAACTTTTTGGATTAAATCTTTGTGTGTGTGTGTGTGATAAATTATGCGTGATATTTGTGAATTTTTGTTATAATTTATGAGAATAGTGCTTAATCCTTTGGCTTTGACTTATCAGATAAGAATATTAAAGTGCGATTATCTTCTGTTTACCTGTTATATGGATGGACTCATTTGTTTAATTAAATTTCTAGATTTAACAAAATAAAATATGCAATCTGCATCACGATGGAATAAATTTACTCTGTTGATGTGGAAAAATTGGTTGCTCACTTGGCGTCATAAATTTCAGTCCATTATCGAAATAATTATACCGTTAGGATTTTGTGCTATTTTAGTACTAACGCGAAGTTTAGTGGAGCCAGAACATGTCCGAGATCCAACAATATGGGCTCCAGTGAGATTAACAAATATAAGCAGGTAAAAATAATAAGAATATTATGTTGATTAAATATGACACAGCTAATTAGAATTCAATCGCTTCAATCAATTTTATCGATTTTTTAAATTAAATTTGATATCGAATTATTCGATAATTTTGGGTGCGGTGATTAACGGAACTTCGACTTTAGTAAGAAAATTCATTCTTTAAGCTTTATTTTATTTTCAGTAATTTCCGAATGGTAAACGTACGTGTAAACTTTAGCATAAGCTTCACACCTCCTAATGCACTTTTATATCAGCTAATAAATACAACCGTAAGTGGACTTGAACTTGAATCGACAGTCGAAGAACCGAATGCTGCAGCACTTGAACAAGGAATATACTTAAATAATTATTTAGCCGGAATCGAATTCGATGAATCATATCGAGATATAATCGAGCTGCCTGAACACATAACCTATACCATTCGTTATCCCGCCGAGCTCCGCTTATGGGGTGTTAATAGTAATCCTTTATCATTTAATTGGCGAACCGATTTACTGTTCCCAATGTTTCAGATGAACGAACCGCGTAATAATTATTCGAATTATGGTGGAGCACCGCCTGGCTATGTTCGTGAAGGATTTCTACAAATTCAACATTTGATTGCTAGAACGTTTATTCAGATGAAAAGTGGCAAAGAATTTGTTCCCGAAATTGTATTGAGACGATTTCCATATCCGCCCTATATCCTAGACGTACTACTACGCGGCCTTGAAAGTTTTGTATCTTTAATCATATTGCTAAGTTTTGTGTACCCGTGTATTAATCTGGTGAAATTTATCACAACTGAAAAAGAGAAGCAGCTCAAAGAAGCTATGAAAATTATGGGATTATCGAACTGGCTGCATTGGACTGCTTGGTTCATAAAATCGATGATTTTCATGGTTATTATAATCAGTTTAATCACCATGATGTTAAACGTCCCATGGTATGGAACCGAAGTATCCGTTTTTACATATTCACACTGGACTACGTTATGGATTTTAATGTTCGTTTACAGTATCAGCACCATCATGTTTTGTTTTATGGTCAGTGTCTTTTTTTCGAAAGCAAACACTGCATCAGCCTTAGCGGGATTACTATGGTTTCTATTCTACACACCATACGCATTTACAGTACAAAACTATCAATCACTAGCATTTGCTGGTAAAATATTAGTCTGCTTTTTTTCTAACACCGCAATGGCGTACGCATTCCGGCTAATATTACGCTTTGAAGGCACCAGCGAAGGACTGCAATGGAATAATATGTGGACTCCAGTAGCGCCCGATGATGATTTAACATTTGGCATCATTATCATAATGCTGTTATCAGACGGGATCTTGTACCTCTTAATTGCCCTTTACGTCGAACAAATCAATCCAGGAGATTTTGGTGTACCTCAAAAAATTTATTTTCCATTCACTAAGAGCTTCTGGTGTGGACCTACGGTTTCAAAGTGCTTGATAAAATTAGAAAATATTTCAGATGATAATTTAGAACATGAACCTGTGGATAAATATGCTGGAATACAAATAAAAAATTTACGCAAAATGTATTCAAATAAAAAAGTTGCTGTTCAAGAGTTAACTCTTAATATGTATGAGGATCATATAACTGTACTACTAGGACATAATGGCGCGGGAAAAACTACCACGATGTCAATGTTGACTGGAATGTTTCCACCTACGTCGGGGACGGCAATAATAAACGGAAAAGATATATTAACGGATATGAAAGGTGTACGCTGTTCATTAGGACTATGTCCTCAGTACAATATACTTTTTGACGAATTAACCGTAAGGGAGCATATAATGTTCTTCAGCCAGTTGAAAGGATTAAATAATATCGAAGTGACCCAAGAAGTCATAAAATATGTAACTTTATTAGAACTACAACCAAAAATCGATAGGCCTTCTTCCACACTCTCGGGTGGTATGCAACGAAAACTATCAGTGGGTGTAGCTCTTTGTGGAAATTCGAAAGTTGTACTATTCGATGAACCAACTTCGGGCATGGATCCGGCTGCCCGACGCGCTCTATGGGATTTACTACAAAAGGAAAAAAAAGGCCGGACAATCCTACTGTCTACACATTTTATGGATGAGGCAGATATCTTAGGTGATCGAATTGCGATCATGTCAGATGGTGAATTAAAAGCGTGTGGATCGTCATTTTTCTTGAAAAAACGATTTGGAATTGGTTATCATTTGATTGGCGTAAAAGGTCCGACTACCAATGTAATTGGTGTAAATCAATTACTGCAGAAATATATCCCAGGCATTGAATGCCAAACAAATATTGGGTCTGAACTTTCATACGAACTATCCGAAGATTATATCGATAAATTCGAAGGGATGTTCAGAGATTTGGAAAATAATTCGGAGAGGCTTGGCTTGATTGGATATGGCGTATCACCAACCACACTAGAAGAAGTTTTTATGAAAATAGGAACAGATCTACAAAAACCTAGCGAGGAAGTTGATAAAATAAGCATAAGTATTTACGACCAAATAAATCCGAATAATGACATGGAAAATGGTTCAGTTATCTCGGACAATGTACCTCTACTAGGAGGGCGAAAATTAATTTGTAATCATTTTGTAGCCATGTTTGAGAAGAAATTGTGGTACACTCTAAATAATTGGCTATTTTTTATAATCCAGGTGCTTATGCCAATGGCGTTTATTGTACTAACCGTCTTAATAGTACGAGCATGGTCACCTGGAAATGATCTACCTCCGATGGAATTTTCAATCCTGCCTTACACCAGCACAATTACAATGCTGGAGCGAGAATTTGAGCATAATATCGAAACTGATCTAGAATATTCAATAGCCGATCATTATGAAAGCTTATTTCACGAACTCCCATTTGCCCATCAAGTTTCTGTTACATCACGGAGCATGATCGATTATATTCTCGAATTAAGTGAACGATATTTAACACGTATAAATGCCCGCTACATGATTGGCGCAACTGTAACCACCGCAACAAGTATTACGGCTTGGTTTAACAATCAAGCTTTTCATACGGCACCGCTTTCTTTAAATAAACTTCACAATGCTGTGGCCAAAGGAATGGGTTGCGAAACGTGTAAAATCACAGTCATAAATCGACCGCTTCCATTCACCGCTCAATCACAAATATTAATGATTCAAGCGGGAAATAATATTGGATTTCAACTGGCGTTTAATACCGGCTTTGCGTTATCCCTAGTAGCCGCATTTTATATTGTATTCTACATAAAAGAGCGTGTGAATAAAGCCAAACTTCTGCAATTCGTTAGTGGGACGAATGTTTTTATATTCTGGCTTACAGCATTCATTTGGGACTATTCAACATTTTTGATAACTACATTATTCTCAATTGCTACTTTGGCCGCATTCCAGGAACAGGGGTTTTCTTCGATCGAGGAACTAGGCCGTGTAATCGTAATTTGGATAGGTTTTGGCTTCTGTTTCTTACCGATCACCTATCTTATGTCAATGTTGTTCACAATACCGTCGACTGGATTTGTCCGGTATACAATTTATAATTTATTTACTGGATTAGGCTTTTTCTCGATTGTCTTCATCATGCGTATTCCAGATTTTCAGCTTGATCATGTGGCTGATGGAATAACATGGGCATTTTTATTGTTCCCGCATTTTGCGCTAAGTGATGGGCTGCACAATTTAAATCGGATGACATCGAGTAGATGGGTTTGTGATAATTTCAATGTAGATCCGGCTACGATGTGCGAGGATCATCCATTATGTTGCAGTAAGTATCCGTATAATATATATATATATATATATATATATATATATATATATATATATATATATATATATATATATATATATATATATATATATATATATATATATATATATATATATATATATATATACATATATATATATTATATATATAAATATATATATATATATATATATATATATATATATATATATATATATATATATATATATATATATATATATATATATATATATATATATATATATATATATGTATACATATATATAGTTTACTATTACTACATAAAAAATTTTATAATTCATAAAATTTAACAGTTAACAATTATTTCCAATGGGAAACGCCTGGTATTGGCCGACATATTACGTTCATGATTATAACGGCTTTGTTCGCTTTCTTATTGCTGATGTTGATTGAACTCCAACTTATATCTGCATTGGTTTATAAAATACGAGGTTGCTGTCGGAAGAAAAATACTCCAGAACTGATGCTGAATGAAGCAGAATTGGACTCGGATGTTTTGGCCGAACGCATTGAAATTAATCGATTAACGAACAACGAAATTGTGGAACGAAATTTAGTGCTGCAAAATATGACGAAATTGTATGGTAATTTTTTGGCTGTTAATCAAATTTCGATTGGCGTACATCAGTAAGTTGGAGAGCTTATACCAGAGATAACTTCTTTATCTATGATTATACTATACAAATCGTATGATAACTAAATCTTTTATTTCTAGTTCAGAATGTTTTGGATTGTTGGGAGTTAACGGCGCCGGGAAAACCACTACGTTTAAAATGTTGACTGGAGACGAATCAATAACATATGGGGAGGCTTTTGTGGGTGGCTTTAGTTTAAAAACTAATATGAATCGAGTCAACGAGATTATTGGATACTGCCCTCAGTTTGATGCATTAATTGAAGATTTAACAGGTCGCGAAACTTTACGAATTTATTGTTTGCTGCGTGGTGTGCCAAACAATCGAATAAAAGGTGTTTCTCTAAAGTTGGCTCATGATTTGCATATTATGAAGCATATCGATAAGAAAGTCAAAGAGTATAGTGGTGGTAATAAACGAAAATTAAGTACAGCGATCGCACTTATTGGGAATCCAGTTATTGTGTATTTAGATGAACCGACTACTGGAATGGATCCTGGAGCGAAACGGCAATTATGGGATATGGTTTGTAAAGTAAGAAATTCTGGAAAATCGATTGTCTTAACGTCTCACAGTATGGAGGAGTGTGAGGCACTTTGCACAAAACTGGCTATTATGGTGAACGGAGAATTTAAGTGTATTGGTTCACCACAGTATTTGAAAAACAAATTTTCCAAAGGGTTTTTGGTGTCGCTAAAGATTAAGAAATCTGAATTGGGTGCAGATGAAGCAGATATTACAGAACATATTAATTTAATTAAACTGTTTGTGAGAGATAATTTCGCTGGGGCAGTGTTAAAGTAAAATTTTGATTTCTGTTAAATATTTAAAATTTTAAACTTGGTTTGTATTTATAGAGAGGAATATCGAGGTTTATTAACCTATGACATCCCGAATATAGGTCAAAAATGGTCTCATATGTTCGGAATATTGCAAACTAACCGGGACAAATTAGACATCGAAGATTACTCGATCAGCCAAACATCATTGGAGCAGGTATTTTTGTCGTTCACAAAATACCAACAGGATCAGAATCGACCCAACTAGTCATGAGCAATCTTAATTCTATTCTAAAAATATGCTAAATATATATATGTAAAGCGTTTCCATTTTCATTTATTTATTTTTAATTTATTATATAAAATAAAATACAATTATTGTTCATAAAATGTGTTGTAGTTTGTTTAATCTCCGAACTAGGTACGTACAGCATGAAACGCATTTTCAAAAACAGAGTTTATAAGCTTTTTCAAGTAAGTAGCACCTAGAATAGACAATTATTCTCGCTCTGTTCGAAAATTCTATGGGAACATAACACTAATATTTATTCTGGTCAAACGAGCTCATTTACAATGGAAAACATTCTTTTTAGTTTCGAAGATAGTTTTTTAGACAATTTCTCAATGATTAATAATTTGAACGTCCCTATAAATCACAGTTCTAAGCGGAGAAGATGCAGTTCAATAAATTTGAAACAAATTAAATTTTCTTAAATGTTTTGTAATTTTCTTTGATTTTCTCAAAAAATGTTCATCTAATTATAATTTATTATAATGCCATATAAAAATAATTATAAATTAAAATATTAACTTAAATTCATTCAGTTTATAACTCAAAAATAGGGTACTTGTGTATCTATTTAAAGATAAACTATCAAGAAAAAAAAAATTACACGCAAATCACTCAAAATTACAATTCATTTCGGGAATACTGCGGTTTCAGTTGTTCTATTCGATTTATATAGTCTGTCTTCTCGATGCATCCATCACAGGTCTCATCCCAATCATTTAGGATCTTTTTTAAGTCTCGAACTTTTAGTTTTTTCAAATCTACAGTATTCAAATCGATTTGCTTATCATATCGGAGATCACATATTTGAGCGTCTTTCTTCTTTAGTTTTTCACAAATTTTTTCCGCGGGCATTGACCAACTTAAGGGTTTTGATATTTCGCCGAGAATTCCAGTTGCTGATTCTTCTAAGCCACCTAAATAGTAACACTACAATTAATAGACAAGATTAAGATTAATATAACATACTAGTGATTGTCCTAATTTAGTTGAACTTACAAATCGATTTTCTTTCCCTTTGGACATCTTACAATAGTCCCTGAATTTATCTTCTATTAGCTTTGGATCTTTTTTTGTATCATCATCGAGTGATTCTCCAAATTTCCGGACAGTCTTTATGCATACTACGATATAAAACATACAAAAATTTAACTTGGATCGCGGATCGCTTTTTGCCCATTACGGTTTATAGTCATTAACATGAAATTTTTGTAGAATATTTTATTAATGAAAATTATAACAAATTCTAGTCATTTCGACTAAATATAATCAAAAATTAATAAACCCAGACATTTATCTAGAATATTCCATTTACATACCTTCACAATCATCTTCTTTTAATGCAATTGCTGAAGATGAAAAAACCGCAACAAATACTAGATAACTTAAATACTGCATGTTTATTCTACAATTAGTAAACAGTAAATATAAATATTTAAAAACAAATTACAAATTAATAAATAAATTTCACTACCTGCTTTGTATGCCTGGATTAATTTAATTCTTCGGATTTCACGTCATCAATCAGAAGAAACGAACACAAGACGGTGTAAAAAAATTGAAGTAAAATATTGAATTATAAACTTAAATAATTAAGAAATAAAATTAATAATAATATTATTTTATATTTATTTACCAGGCGGATAATATTTACGAGCCCTTTGATGTTGATTTGATGTTTAGCCAAATCTTCAAACTTTTATAGTTTAGTTTGTCTATTGTTTGAAAAAAACTTGTCGATTTTCTATTGGGCAACGTAATGTGTCAAATTTAATGGTTGCGTGCAGAATTCTATTTTTTATAGCGTGTAGTGTGCCTACATATTTCAGTTTAGTTCTGATGTTTAGTTGTAGATGGATCTGAATTAAAATTAGTTTTACATTTTTGTAGATGGTTTTTTTTTGGGCGAAAATCTGGTTTGACCACTTTTAAAATAAACTCTTTAAGGTGAAATATTGTATTAAACAATAATTCAGTTTATTAGTGTAAATGTATCCTTTAATTTAAATAAAATAAACCACTGAAATAAAATTAACAGTATTTTTTATTGATAGCCCAATGTGTGGATTATATTTAATAATGAGAGTGTTGAGATAGACAGAGATGTGTCTATATATAGATAATTGTATATGATTTTTCTTCTTGCTATTATGTCAAGTCTGATCAAATGTATTTTCACTCTCGTTGAAAATGATCTTACACGAACCGGCTGTACAGTCATACACTTCAAATGTTTATTTAAATTTGAGCGGAGGACCATTATTTGAATCAATGGAATGAAGCCACATTCTCACTGACGAAACGATGGTGTCTGTGAAGTCCTCAGTCGAAAACATTGAATGTAATCCCGTTCGTCTTGATCGAAATCGAGTATATTGCCTAAAGCTTAGTAAACATAATCATGTCGCTGAGGAGTGAACCGTTAAAATCGACCTGAGTACCAGAATTTTGTCGCTTCCCTAGGGCTACGCTTAATTTCCTAGGAATATTAACATGTTTCCATTGTTATCTGAATATTTCTGTCAATATACGACCCGTCACAAAACGTAACCGCGTGCATTTTATTTCATCCGGACCACATTCCAAATTATCTACCATGCAATAACTTTGCAGTTGAGTAATTCCTGGTTTGTTTTGATTTTAACTGCATTCTGATCGCTGACGATAGGAAATCACGAATATTACAGAAAATGGAATTACATATATTTGTATTAGGATTGCGAGAATATCATTTATATTTTCATCTCGAACACAGAAAAATAACAGTTATTTTATATATCTACGTCGCAAGGGTGGTAAATGGAACGAAACAAACGTCGGTTTCATTTAATAAAGTACATAAGAGAATTTAAATCAGAGTCATCTATAAAAAAATATATACAAAACCAAAGAATAATATATTGATGGAAAATTTACCTATATTATTGTATAGGTGGCTCTGGCAGTATCAAATTCGTTTATGTATAAAAATATGTATAAAGCCACCTAACAAATTCTTTACAATACAACTTTGAAATATGTAGATAAATAATATTCAAATGCAAAATTGTAAAGTAGGTACAGTGAAATTATTTTAGCATAAGAATTCTGACAGATATCGCGCATGTAAACAAAACAATAATATATAGACACTTAACGCAGAGATGTATTTCAAGTGGTTTGTTTTCATTTTTTGTTTTTATTTTTATATGTCGGTATTTATTATGATTTAAATTATATAATTTGTATATGATAACATACTATAAAATGCAAAATTTTAAGTAATTCAATATCTTTTCAGTTTGACTACTTACAGATTTAAGACATATTAGAGTATTTCATAAAAATCGGATAATTAGGTTTCAATTGAATAAAAGGCCCTTTGTTACTTTGCCAATATCCGATGCCTAAAATCTAATTGTAATTAGCAAATTGATAGTAAGAGTAACTCTGTAAAAGTATAAACCTATAAATTTTATTTTGCTATTATTTTCGTTTCAATGTCATGTTGGGTAGATCAATTGATGAAGCATGGATCGGTATGCCTAGCGCTCTCTATACATATGTGTAGTTCCTATATTCCTGGTTCTTTGGACTGACAAAAATATATTTGAGATGATAAAATTACAAAACGATATAGTTACTATTATATATTATTTCTTATTTTTAATATATGGCCATCTATTATGTTTTATGCAGCCAATAACGTCTTCAAATTAAAAATAATTTAATCAATGACCGCATGTATTTTATAATTATTGACAAGAATATTATTGCCAATTTGATTTACTAAAATATTCAAGTAAAAAGAGAAACCATTTAAACATTTAATCACTTTTATTCATCTATACCTCAAAATATATACCTGGTCAATTGTTGATTTATCTTATCATCTTCTTATCGCGCAAGTCAGAATCGGTAGCTTTTAAAATTTTGTTGATTATTTATTGTTATATATATTATATAGGTATTTTACTTTATAGGAAATATCAAATTTGAGACTATGTACAGGGTGTCCCAATTTAAACGGAACAGTGTTTTGTTTTAATTGGGGCAACCTGTAAATACATACTAACAGTAGAAAAACGTAATATAGTTTTTAGTTTTGCTGAAAAATAGTTTAAAATCCGATTACTATTACTATATAAGTATATGTATTATGTATATATATGGATATATATATATATATATATATATATATATATATATATATATATATATATATATATGTATATATATATATATATATATATATATATATATATATATATATATATATATACATATATATATACATATATATATATATATATATATATATATATATATATATATATATATATATATATATATATATAAATATATATATATATATATATATATATATATATATATATATATATATATATATATATATATATATATATATATATGTACTAATGTATATAAATTTTCAATGAATTATTTTGTATTGCTAAAAATGAAACACTCGCATATCATATTTCGTGTGTTCCTTGCATAAAGGGAATTAAATAATTTCAATAAAATTAAATTAATTAATTAATTTTTTATTGTCGAAAGCTCATGAGTGGTCATTTTTATATAGCAGAATAGAAAAGAAACAAAAACATTTCTTGAAGTGAAAATGTCTATTCTGTTTATAAGATGATTCGTGTGTATATATATAAATATAGATCCAAAAAAAATTATTTAAAAGATGTAATAAACGATTTCAAAATATATTTTGTTTTGTTTTTACGGTATGTATACAAAAAACATAACTCCCATTTCTTAAATATATTTTATATGCACTTAAATCAACAAACTATTATAGGTCTGTATACATATATATTAGTATGTGCTTACTTCTAAAACTGTTTAATGTTAAATAAAACCAATGCAAGTAAACCAATTTTAATCCGCAATTTTCCAAAATTTGTATTGTTACAATGTGAACGGAATTTCCTAATTAATCTCTTCCTGTAAAATGTGTCATGACTTCTTGTTCTTACCCAATACAAATGCGGTATCCTTGTTTCTTCCGCTTATTTAAATGTTTTATTGGATGTATTGACTAACTTTAATCCTTACCCCCGGTGGATATATGCTAATTTAAATTCATTTATAAAATTAGTTGCTTCCCATAAGTGTACTTTAGTGATTTTGTTTATAGTTAAATTGTTTTAAAGCTATAATATATTGTGCGTGACACTATTAAAAACTATTATTGCGTGAATTAAATAACATTTAATTGAGAATAAATTAGGATAATTTTTAATTAATAATCCACTACTGCGGAGTAGCACTATAGCACATTTTTTTATTATAATATCTACATAATATCTATGTATATATATGTATATATATATATATATATATATATATATATATATATATATATATATATATATATATATATATATATATATATATATATATATATATATATATATATATATATATATATATATATATATATATATATATATATATATATATATATATATATATATATATATATATATATATATATATATATATATATATATATATATATATACTATCAGACCTGCTATACACATGCATGTAATAGTTGATTTGCGTGTATGTATATCGCACCTGTGTATACATATATTTCAAATCTAATTTTATAAATGAATCCCAATCTTTAATTAAATTCCAATTATATATCCAAATGATCTAGTTTTAATAAACGGCTACTATTAACCCTGCGCATATCTTAGATATAAACCGAAAAACAAACGCGTATATATAAATTTATATACAAAATATGTATATGTATACACAATTAAAATAATTTATACTAAAAGCAGTTAAATTCGCTAAAACTATATTAGAAATAATAAATTTTTTGTGTGACACACATAACTCATATTATGACTACCTTTCATATTACTGATAACGCGTTTGTCGGCATCAGACACAAATTTTAAATTTTAAGGTGATATACAATGTTTACATTACCGTTTTTCACAGAGATATCAGTGTGCGCGATTTGTTTTCAAATGGCAAGAAAACCATGTATACTACTCGCATGTATATGTATGTTACTTCCATAATATGTCTAATCAGTTAAATTTTAATTTTTTATTACAATATTATTTAATCCATTGATTGTTTGCCGACAATTTATATCAATATATATGTGTGAAGTAATTGCATTACCAAATTATAGTATGAGTTCCTTATCACCATTATTTAGTCGTATATTTATTATCTATTGATATGGTATTTTGACAAAAGTAATTTCTAAATATACAATTTTGATAGTTTCGATATGATTTTGGAAAATTCAATAAATTTCTAAAGTCATAAATTTATTTTTGAAATATAATGCTATTAGTAGGTATTAGTTTATAATATATGTTCGATTTTGTTATCATATATAGCACAGGAGACTTTGTGTCAATGTAACGTGTATTCTACTTTTACTGCCACACACAGTCAAACAACCGTTAAGTAGGCTATTAATTTGTTATGGTAACTGATAAATATGATAGAATGTCAAAAATTTGACAATTCTCATTCCATTTCCAAACGTCGCCGTCTGTAGCGTTTGGTGAAAAATGCATTATAGGTATTTTACTGGTGTATTAATTATCGGAATCAGTATAAATTTATGGTAAATAATAGATTTTCCAACAGGAATCGTTTAGTTGTCGTCATATTTTTAATTTTTTGTAGGCCTGCTTACTATAGCAATTTTCAAGTATTGATGAGTAAACTAATTCTAAAGCCACAAAATCGCTTTCTAACTTATAGGAACTTCTTCATTCCTAACCAAATTATTAGAAATCAATAAAATCGAAATATGTCGTTGGATGAATTAATTTGAAAATTTTACTCAATACTTATCAGGCGATATCCCGTGCTGGGGTTGGGATATTTTAATTACAGATAATTTTAATTATGTAAAGCATTTGGTGTTACATTTTCCTGAAAATGGAAAAGTATGTCTTAAGGACGTAAAGAATAAAGATAAAAGTGTATTTTTTGTAATTACTTCTTATATATAACAAATTAATTTCTTGCTGTTCGTATCTTAAAACATTAGTAAAATTAAACCAGTTTATTAAAAATTAAAAATAATTTGGATGTTGTGATAAACGTGACATAACTATATTTACCAAAACGAAGATGATGACACCGAAGTTTCTATTTTAGAGTGTTTCGAGATGATGACACCGAAGTTTAGTTTAGTTTTTAGTTTTTGTAGAGCATATTGGAAAAATCGGCCAGTATTAAAAAATATATCTTGAAATCCTACAAAAGTTTAAACCGTTCGCGAGCGGCATTTGCGAGAGCTGGATATATATAGTAATCAACGTATAGTAATACATAGGAAACTAGTTTTGGTCATATCTCCAGAGTTCTTCCAAAAGAATTGACATATACTATATTTCAAGATGTTCTATGTACTTAAAGAAAACACAACATTTATTTGCAGCAATATGGTGATCCTCCACACAACACAAATATTGTTAAACAAATTTTAAATTATAACTTTCTAAATCGGCAGACTTAATAAATTTAGATTTTTCCTGTGATATCACATAAAATATTTGTTATGTGCAAAACCATATTCGAAGAATGGTCAACTGAACAATAATATTAAGGAAAGCTTGTTATGTGGAATGTGCGGGAGTAACCAGTCTGTTATCCGTCACTGGATCCGAATCGCTTAATCGATCCGAAATTTGTGTATACATATATAGGACGGTGCCGTGCAATTAGAATATTTATAATATAAATTAAAATACTTAGCATAAACTTATAAATAAATATTGTTTTGTAAATGTCAAAAAAAAAAACACTCTCTCCAACCTCTTGATTGATTTTAAATATTTGGTTTGTCTATCTTTTGATTATTTTAATTTGAGAGGACGCAACCTTTATATATATGTATATACTCGTATGCATCAATTTAAACAAATTCAATTTTATTTTATCTTTTTTTTCATTTAATTTAATTAAAATTAATTATTTAAAATTTTGTTTGAACATTTTTTGAAATGAGGATTAAAATAATTTCAAATCCTACACGTGTTGTTGGTGATCCGCACTCAAATGTTATTTTATTCGCTATGGATCTTTGTTCGGCGGTGAATTAAATAACGGTTGGGTATTTATGTGTATCGAAATCAATTTATCAAGTCAATTTATGTGTTTGTCCACAGTTTGTCTCACAGTCTTTTTGATACGTATACATACATATATATTTGACTTTAAGAGCCAATAATGAGCTGTTTTAAAAATTGAAAATAAAGAAATATAAATTAATACCATATACCCTCAAACACTTTTCATTTACCTTTATTTAATTTATATTTAATTTATTAGACTATTTATTTAATTATATTCAGTGTTGCCACTTTTAGAAAGGTGCACAAAAATAGGGAATGTGGAAAATAACGATTAAAAAAAATTATCCCAAAATAAAAGATCACAGTGATTCACTTCCCATATTCATTTAATAATAAATACATTTAATTTATTTAATTTTTTCAAAGGAAAGTCTGATCTTTGAGTAACCTTTAAAATTCACTTATTTTTGAACTGGTATTTTAGATTGCTCCGCGTTGCTTCCAAAAGTGGTTTGTTACCTATTATTTTGGAATGAAACATATTACAATCAATTTTTAAATTGTTGCAAAATTAAAAGCTCCGCTTTTACGTGATCGGGAGTTTATCAGTTCCTTTTATTTCACCACAGAGAACTCATAACTGAAAAAATTCTTTCAACGTACGAATTACTATCTGACATACTAAATATAAATTCCATACCTTTTCGTAATATTGGAAATACTCCTTTGTTAAGAATTATAGCGTCCACAGTTTACTATTGTTTCTTTACGATTTTTGAGCATCAGAGATTAAATCTGTTACGATTTTTAATGAACAAATTTCATGAAATAAATTATCTCCTTCTGCATTTATATCAAAACAGATGTGAACTTAAAGCAAGGCAAAAATATAAATTACTATAAGCAGGCAGTCTTCAATTGAAGGAACAAATTGTTATAAATTAAATAAATAACACGACTTCTCTTTTCTTTGTCGAATATCATTACCTACATTGCATGGAGAATACTGACAAATTTTTGAAATATATAAAGGAAAGGCTGAAAGAAATACAATATTAGTACAGTTAACGCTTATGCATCACTTAAGCCATCTTAAGCCTCTTCATCTCTTACAAATTTCCACACGGTAGGATCAAACTCTTCTTCTTCTCGATTGATAAAATACACCTTGACTGCTGGTGAATTTTTTAACAATCTGTCTGCAGCTTTATACATTCTTCAAGGTTTTATTGAAAGGTTGGTCTAGAAAATTAAATCAATCTTTTAATTCCTTAACTTTTTTCGTGCTTATAAGAAAGTCGCTATACATTTTGAAAACAAGTGTTTCTACATTAAATTTCATGATTTTTAATGAATACTTGGCGGTGTTGTGAAAAGTATCATATATAATTTTTGAAAACCCGGACAACTTTAGGGCTTGCCCGGACTCCCGGACGCCGGGGCACCCGGACATTTCACCACTTGCCATGAAGACGCAATTGCTATGAAAAACCATGCCGCCCAGCTACAGAGTTGAATCGTGTACTTTGTTGAAAATTGAAGTTCGAACAAGGTTCCTGTGTCAAATAGTTAAAAAATTAGTTAAAAAATAAAATGTTGACAGTAAAATCAAAATTTTTGATTTATTTGTTCATTTTATTTTGATTTTTAACAAGCTTTTTAACTCATTAAATAAAAATAAAATACATTTCAACTTAAAATTCTATACGGTTTTTGAGCTCTTTTGGTGTCAACGACCCTTGTCCCATTTGTGGCAATCCCTCATGAATAAGCAAATAAAAGCTTTGCATAACCTCGGGATATTTGCAATTAAAAATATAATTGCTTTTAAAAAGTGCTAAAAATTTGTCCATGCTTGTATTATTTCATATCAAAGGAATATCCTTGCTATCGATCCTGGTACTAGCAGTTGTTATAATTTTCCGAGACAGACCTCGAAAAATTAGAAGAGTTTAATTTAAAGAATGTTGAGTGAATGATCCTGCCTATAAAGAAATACAATTTATAATTTTAGTTTGTTGATTATAATATAAGTAACCTTTCCAAAAATAAAAAATTGGTAAATAGACGCATTTGTTTTTACGCCATCGTTTTGTTAATATTATTAAATTGTCACTATCAAATTCTGGAAATTCAAAAAAAGATATATATTAAAATGCTTGATTATTTATTTAGTTTTAGCAATAAGTTGACTATATTAAAGTAATTCATAGATAAAAACTTACTATCATCTTCTGCAGTGCATTCATCAAACCGTATTTTTTTTGGATTCCGCCAGTTTACCAATATTTTTTATTATTTTTTTGCCACTTCTCGTTGCTGAACACTACCATTGGAAATTCTAAATTAAAATCCTGTTCGACCTATTAATACATAAAATAAAATTATTAGTTGCACTAAAGACACTTACATACGCGACACACCAATTCGCATATACATAGATCGCACATTTGCATACAAAAGTTTTATTGAATTATAATTTTATTATTGTAATTATACTTTCCACTTTTTACACTTTCACGAAATAATAAATAATATTAAAAACATTATTGCTCACCTTCTCGCAAAAGTTGTTTTTACGGGATGTAAAATAATTATGGTGTTGATGACCTGCAACCGGAGTGAGAATTTGAAGGAAACTAATGATTTTTCATATAAAGATTTACACAAAAAATAAATATAATGAATTCCGAACAGCACGCTGCTGCTGCCCGACTTGTAACTTCGGCCCAGAAAACACCAAACAGTGTGAAAATTTCACTCTAATAAAACTTAATTTTTCTATAGGGGAAGTACGAGTACCTTTCAAAAAAATTCCCGAAATATTTTTTGAATTTCGCGTTTCAATTATTTCTTTTACACCAAGTGGTGTAAACATTATGTCGATCGATATTGTTGGATGTTTCAAAATCAGTACCCGTTCTTTTTACCAGTATTAGAAAATCGAAGAAACGTCTACTTATCTTTCTTTATCATTTTGGTAAGAAATATTATATCCTATTTTAAGCAATTATTATAAGATTGAAGATAATTTTCAAAAATTATACACCGAGAAAGGAAATCTGCTTTCAGGCCAAATTCTATTAAAGTTTTAAGAAAGTCGCATTACAAATACTAATATTTTATATGCTTTCGCACGAATAATTGATCAATGTGGCAGCCAAATATAATACAATTGTAATACCTATATAGATTCTTAAACGTTGTGGATTAACAGTGGATACATCATTATTATCTATTTTACATATGTAAAATATAAACAAATTGTCTGCCGCACATTGAATGAAAATACTGTAACATTTATCTAAATTTATGGTATTAAATATATGTACATATTACGAGTATTTTAGAAAAATATCCGCTATTTAGGTCTCCTTGAAAAATTTTCTTTAACCGAATTAATTTCTTCATAAACTTTCAGATTGTCTATATAGAGAAGGAAGCGGGATAGTTTAAATTTAAAGCATTGTGATTTGTTATTTTATAAAGATTAGGAATAAAAATGAACCAGCAGGTCGGATTCTTGAGCTTCTGCTGACATAACATTAATTGAACATAAATACGATCTAAAGTCATTTATAACATGACAAATTAAATTAAACTTTTTAGGTAGATCTCAATCCATTTCAATGAAAAACCAAAAATTGAAAGCTGAAACCGGTAAAATACCATCCACTTGGTTTTTGCTATATTATTCTTAGATTTTTGTATATAAATTCTTTAAGAACCAATAAATTATTTTCAATTGACCAGCCTCTCTCAAATCCATGTTGATATTCTTAAATCGATCTATATTTATTACTTTGCTAAATTTGCTAACTACCGCAGTTTTTGAATTCACTTAGGAATAGTCAATTAGGAATTGAAGGTGGTTGATAATGTACAATGTTTTCTTTCGAGCCATACTTTTATATATTAATTAAAACAGTTTTAAAGACCATTACTGGCCCCTTACTGAGTCAACAATTCGGCTCCAGCGGTTTCGATCCCGAGCATGGTCTTCATACTGTCTAAGACAATCTGAAGAGGCCAAGTCGTTCTCTACATCGTGGAGGCATCGTCGCCTGCAACGACCTCTGCGCCTACCATATGGTGGCTCTCCTTTCAGAGATCGCTGCACAATTCGTTCCGGATCAGCACGCAGAACGTGCCCGAGCCAGCGTACTCGCTGAGATCTTATTTCATGTACGATATCGGGGATCTTCATCAGATCTCTGATCTCGATATTGTACAGAGCTCGGTAGGTACCATCTATTTCGCGTTTTGGGCCGTAAATCACACGCATGACTCTTCTCTCAAATGTAAGGAGCCATCTCTCGTACTCATCCGTCAGCGCCCAACTTTCACATCCAAACATAACAACGGGCCTGATCAACGCTTTGTAAAGCTTTAGCTTCACGGCACTTGATAAGTGTTTAGATTTTAGCAGTGGCCTTAGAGGATACAAAGAACGACTGCCAGCTGCCAGCCGCACTTTAATATCCTCACCCACACTGTTATCGTGAGTGATAAGAGAACCCAAATATTTGAACCTCCTCACTCCCTCAAACGTGTGATGGCCACTACTAAAATCTGGTGTGCCATTGTCCCTAAAACCAGAGATCAGGTATTTCGTATTGAAGTCCAACCGAAGCTGAAAACTCTACAAGCGGATCAAGTATTTCTTTCACTCCGTTGCTATTCAGTCCAATCACGCATATGTCATCTGCATATGCAAGCACCTGATTGGACTGGCGATATAAGATGTTACGCTGCGGTGTTTCAGTTTTACGAAAGATGTACTCCAACATGAGATTAAAGAGTATCGGGGACAGAGCATCTCTCTGCCGAACACCCGAGTTAACTACAAAACTTTTATATATACTACGAGTATATATACTATGTACTATGTATATATATACATATATGTATATATATATATATAATATATATATATATATATATACATATATATATATATATATATATATATATATATATATATATATATATATATATATATATATATATATATATATATATATATATATATATATATATATATATATATATATATATATATATATATATATAGTTATATAGAGCGATGGTAAATTGTACGAATTCATATGATTGGTATTTTCGAATATGAATTCGAACCAACTCTGTTCTTTTATGAGCGGATTTCTATACGTTGATAGCTGCAAATACAAATTTTAGTAAAGTATTTCTATTGAGTATTTTTTTAATATTTTCAAAAGTTTAACATGTAAAATCTAATAAAAATTAGAGATTTTTTACATATGCATGGATTACATGTAATTGTAATACATGCATATGTAAAAAAATATCTAATTTTTTCATTTCTGAAACTGGAGTGGGTGCAGATTTGCCCCATTGGAATTATAACAATATGTATAAAATACTACCGTTCTCTGGTGTCGGTATTAACCATTTTCTGAGACTATATAGTTTTATTAAACTTCTTCAAAATCAACGATCTGCCACGTAATTTGATTTCAAATTGAGCTATAATAGAAAGGCGAGGGAATGAATAAAATCATTCATCTAAACCTATAAATGTATAATGTATAGTATGTACCAAATTTCCCTTCAAAAATGTTTTTCTTTTTTAAATTTTAATATCGTAACTACGGTGTACACAAATTTCAATTGACTTCAAAAATCCCAATTCATTTACGTGTCGTATATTATTGTCGTATCATTTGAAAAATATTGTACTTTTAATTTTGTTTGCCCTTTACAATTAATTTCGTACAGGGCCCCAATTCCTGAGTATGAAAGGAATTCCTAGGGAATAGGAAGCCTGCGCAGTGGGAAAGAAACATTGTTGTAAATTAATGGTAAGGGCAAGTGAAATTAGAAGTACAATTTTTGAGGATGAGTAAATCTGGTTCACACTGATATTTGTGTTAGACGCATACTATGGTTTGTCAACTGCGAGTATACTGAGATGTAGTATATATAGTATTAAACGAAGTGTGAAATATTTTGTTTTAAAAACTCTGAAAGCGATTTAGTGCATTTTTATATGCAAAACAAATTTTCTATTCAAAATTTAGATTATTACACAAGTTTAAATTTAAATTTAAAATTTTAACATTTTTACAATTAAAAGTTAAATTTTTCAGATTAGAAGTTGTCAAAAGATTTATTTACAAATTTCAACGTGTTTTTTTTTTGATAAATGAAAATCGAATTGATCCTTTACGGCATTGAATGAATTTGGATTGTTGTTGCCATAATTGGTTGGGTGACGTTTAACGTTCTCGACAAAACTGACTGGCTATAATCTATAGATTAATCATCTCCCATACTCTAGGAACTTCTGTCATTTATTTTATATGCCGTAAATATTATAGGTTTCTTTTACGATGGAACGACATAATTTTACATTTCTTAATATTTAAGTGTAATGAATTGTGGACACACCACTCACTAAGTCTAATGAGGTCGTATTGCAGTTTGTTAGCATCAAGCTCATGTTTAATAGTATGAACAGTATTAGAATATTTGAGTGTTTTATTAACTTGATTATTCCATCGATGAAAACTATAAAGATCGATGGTCCAATAAGTGATCGTTGAAGAACACCAGATATCAGTTTGATAACGTATATGATTTCTCATTTTCAATTGATAAATATTGCAAACGGTTTGTTAGATACGATTTGAGCCAATTAATAAATCTGGGTGTAAAACCGAATGCATATATAGATTGCCTTATGATGACAGATAGAATCAAATGCCTTACTAAAATCTGTGTAAGCTACGTCAACTTGATGTTGTTTTTCTATCTCATTTAATACTTTACTGGTAAATTCGACCAGATTGGTAGATGTAGACCTTCTAGACATGAAACCGATTTGGTAGTTAGAACTGTGACGGTTCAATGTTGATTTAAAAGCATTGCATACAATCCAGCTCAAATTATTTTGGAATCGATGAAGATGTGGATATTCCCCGGTAACATGAAGCATCATCCCGCATTTCTGATTTAAAGATATAGGTGTGATTTTTGAAATTTTCCATTTTTTGGAAAATACGGCAGGGATTGATTGAATACCATGCAGAGCGAATTTTTTAAGCTATACTCTGAAGCGATTTTTATATAGAAAATAGTGTGTCATCCGGCCCACATCCATCTCCCGGCCCACATCCATCTCTAAATTACCTTAAGGCTGATAAAATTACGTTCTCTTCACATATGACAGGAGAAGTGATTAATGTATTGTTGTTGCTAATTTGATCAGTGTTTCCAGTATATTATCATGTGGTCCATAGACTGTTTGAAAAAATACTGCAAACATGTCTGCTATCTCTTTAGCATTCGAAGTGCAGGTATTTTTATAAGCCATGATGGAGGGATATTTTTCGATTTCACGTTTAGATCAAAAGTACATTTCCAAAATTGCTTAGGGTTTTCTGTAATTTTACCTTCGATACTTGCATGGTAAGACCTATGTACTTAATATTGAAATAGACGGGAAATTCCTCGCTGCATGGTAAAAAGGTTGTCTGTTTCCAATCATGATTTCATTATTTTAGTATAGATCTTAATTTTTAATTTTTCAAATTTGTTAGCTCAGGTCATCAAACCATGGCGAATGAATGTTCGGTTTATTGAAAATAAGCACATGGAGTTCAAAGCCTTGGTGTAAGAAGTTATAAAATTTGTCGACATTTGCATTCACATTATCTGCATTCAAGATTTCACCGAAATTTACTGCTTCTAAATGAACTTCTAAACTGGCGTAATTTGTCTTCTTAAAGTTGTATTTCATTTGTTGCACATGTTCAGATTTTTTCAACTTACGGTAGGTTGTATCAAATACAATGTCCAAAGACTTGTGATTGATATCATTTATCACAAATGGATTCAGTGATTCAGTTACATTGAAAGTATCGGTCTCAACGGTGAAGTCAACATATAGGAACCTTTCCAAATAATTGACAACTAGCGAGTGAAGCAAATCATCTACAACAGATGCAAAACATATAAATGATTTACGTGCAACTATTACATGTGGTGAACTATTAAATAGTTCGAGCTGATGAGTGTTAGTTCTTATACACATATAACATTAGGTGACGAAAGTCCTTGCGCCTCATGGATCGTTAAAACTTTATTAGATGGAGGTAAGGTAAGCTGGGCCATTAATAAACGATTATTTGCTTCGGTAAATGTTAGATAATATGTATTATCTATAATCAGTGGTGAAGATAAATCTGGTGGTAATTTGAAGAATCCCATATTGAATATAGAGCCATATCTTCATATCTTCTTGGTCATCTACAAATACACTTTTGTAAATAATAATAATAAATAAATTATTTTACATTTGGGACATTACTTACCATTATCTGAAGTACAGCATGAACTTTTAGTATTTCTTGGATTTGTTGCAGCGTTTTTTATGTTGCCAGTTTAGCAGGGACCACTTATGTTACTCCATTACAACGATAATTTTCCAGTTTGATTTTATTTCCAGGTTGCCGGGGCAAAAAGTAAGTTGTCTTAGAAAATTGAAATTTTTAATGCCGGAGATACGCAATATATGTACAATACATAATTAGACAATTCAATTCTTACCGATTTTTCATAGTGGAAATATTTTTCAAATCGCAATAGCTCATTTCTCCTTATCAGAATAAAACAATTTTTTATTATACATATACCTATGTAGAATAATAATTGTTGGTTCGTTCAATGGCATAGCCAGTGTTCTAACTGATATTAATGCGGACTCTGCGGAGATTGACGATCACAGCGCTGCTATTGGTTTCACGCCAATTCAAAATTTTTTGCACTGGTTCACTTGATGGGTCATTTAATGAATCTACTGGAATGTTCTACAATATCAAAACGACAGTATAAGTGTTAATGCTAAATATAGCCATTATGTGCTATTTTATAATCTAATATTTTACTTATACTCGTTTTTTTTTTAAATTCTCCTAATTTGTATTTGATTGTGGATCGTTGTCCGAAAAAGCGTTTGCCCAATTTATTATATATTTCGTTAATATTCATTCGACATAGATTCCATACACGTTATAGAATTAAAACCATATTCTTTTAACACAACACAAGTTTCATCTTTTAAATGACTTAAAAATTGTTTGGACTTCACTAATTTCATTAGAAGCAAAATCACTATTTACATTTACACTTTCCAATTTTCATTAATGTCCGAATTGTCTATATTAACGAAATTTTAAGAACAAAAATAAGTGCAATATCAACTATTGCATCAGAACAAAAGGAATGAGGTTATCGTTCGATCGATATAACGGAAATTATCATACAATTATATCTCAATCTTTTTGTCGTGAAAGAGGCAAACCATAGTTCTATATATATATATATATATATATATATATATATATACCGGGTGTTTTTTTTAAACTGAGACGATCAAATATCTCGAAAAATAGCCACTCTACGGAAAAAATGTCCATAATCAAAATTTAATCATACCGCGGGGGAAATACATTAGTGCAAAAAAAATGTCCCCCCACCCCCGCTTTGTAGGTGGGGCGGGGGTAACTTTTAAACTAAGATAGGAAGCCATATTTTTTATTGCAGATACGGATTCTACGACTAAAAGTACGTATGATTTGAATAAAATATTTTGTTCGGTTCATGATAGATGGCGTTGCAATCGACGAAATTCAATTTTTTCAATTTCTCCTTCTTAGAACACACGCATTCGATTCTGCAATACGTTTGAAATAAAAAACATCACGTTTTCATTGGAAATACTCGAAATTCGTCATCAAAACAATTTATTCAGTTTTGTAAATCTAAATAAGTGTTCAAAATTAATTTCAAGTTTTATTATTAAATTTCAAAAATACAAAATTCAGGCCATCATTCAACAATACTCTAACGAACCCTGCAACAAAATAGATGATGGTACATATTTCTGCAAACAAGAAGAACTACATACAACTAATGAAAAATGCATCGAACAAATAATAACAAACCAACCATTCACGTGTAATATGCCCGGTAAAAATCAGCAATTGCACAATAACCATAAATAACATCATATACACAAAAATCAAAACCTCCCCTGACATCAAAGTATGTACTTCGACAACAGATGAGAAAATCGTCAGAAACCAATTTCACTGAGGACAGCGAAAATCTACGGATGGAGGAGTTACATACCCAGAATGTACCAGCAACAACAAGTTACATACCCAGAATGTACCAGCAACAACATGGACAACAACGTATAATACAACAAAAGCAGTATTTCCAAATCTACCGCATCAGTAGAATTATTAAATATAATGCAAAGTATATTTTATACAAACCATTATTGATTTCATCATGTCTTCAAGGCTCCAAACAAAATTCGGTTAAAATAAAACAAACCTATTATTTTTTCACCATTATTATAGTTCAAGTTTCAACGATTAACACGTTGCTAAATAAAATCACAAAATAAAATAAATAAGTTGGAGTTTAATTTAAATTAAACGCGGCACGACCTAAAAAGAACTTTCGCGCGAACCATATCAACCGATGTGCTTCGATCCCATAACTGGCGCAGTGTTATGCGCGGAAAATCATGAAGCGCCCACTTTCATCCGATTACAAAACACTAAACAATTTAATAGATTTATTGGTTCAACTTGACACAATCACAACAATTATACAATAACAATAAAAGAGTTCCGAAATTTGAACAATTAATTTATTAAAATTTACTTTATAAAAATGATTTTATGTACTTTAATATATAATTCACAAATATTAAAATTAATTATATTATATATATTTATGTGAAAAAATAAACTTATAATTTATTATGATTATTATGCTTATTAATATTATTAATATTATTTATATTATTCATTATTAATATTATTTATTATTAATATTATGCTGACCTTACCCGACGAAAGATGAATCCAAAAGAGAAAGAAGTGACAATTCGTCATAATTATTTACAATTTACAATTTACAATTATTTACAATTTGTTTTGGAGTAGATTTATAGCATTATAACATTGTACCAAACTTATGTAATGCATAAACGAAGTCAATGCTATAACCCTTTCGTACGAGTGGTCACATAACATCTCCCCCCGTAGTCTTAAGATAGTAATCTTAAGTCTGAACGAGTTCAGAGAAAAAACTAGTAAACTTAACTAATAAAATGTAGATAGTGAAATTACAAAATATAATTCAATCAAATGTTTGCTTAAATATCGTATTTCACAATGAAATATTTTTTTTATTAATTAATATAGTAATAATAATCCATTTTTTTTTTAAATTTAATTCATAAGAGTGTATATTTGGTTATGTTTTTTTTTCTTTCAACATTTATCTACTTATACAACTTACGATTCAGAATTTTCGTGAAAAGGTTTCAATCTGTTGTTATGTACCATTTTAGTTGAATTTCCAATTTTAATCGAAGTATTTTCAGGTGAATTTATTTCTTGGACTTCATAAGGACCTAGCCAATACTTTGATAATTTAGAATTTCGAGCTTCGTTTTTCAAACAAACAAGATCACCAACATTATATTTAATTACTTTAGAATTTCTGTCGTAATAGACCTTAGATTTTTCCTTAGACTCAAGTATGTTATTTTTAGCAATTTCAAATGATTGTTGAAACTTGAATCTGAGATCAAAATAATAGTCATCATAATTGTACACAGTATCACGAGAATGGGTAAGAGAACTAGGAATCTGCGGTTTACATCCAAAAACCAGTTCGAATGGCATGTATTTAGTGGAAGAATGAGGAGTAGTATTATAGCAAAATATAGCAAAAGGAACCCATGAATCCCAATTTAGTGGATCCTGCGTGCTATAATGGCGTATATAATCCATAAACGTTTTGTGAGATCTTTCTAGAGAACCATTTGATTGTGGATGATAAGCTGTAGTATTTATCTTTTTTATTTTAAACAATTTAGCTATTCGTTTAAACAAGGCACTCATGAAATTCGACCCTTGATCAGTAAGAATCGATGATGGAATACCGAAAACGCAAATAAAGTTTTCGACGAATGCTCGAGCAACTGTTTCTGTTTCTTGGTTTGGAATCGGTACGGCTAATGAAAATTTTGTTAAATCGTCTTGCATTGTCAGTATGAATTTATTATTAGAATGAGATGGATTCAAAGGACCAACAATATCCAAGAATAATTTTTCAAAAGGACTAGATGATGTAGTCGTGATTTTCATGGGCATTTTGTTCGACAGACCAGATTTGTTCGTTTGACAAGATTTGCAATTTTTTATTATTTTGGTTACTTGACTTAACATATTTGGGAAACTATAAAATTTTCGTAGTCTATTATAAGTTCTGTAAATGCCTTGATGACCTCCAGAGAGACTGTGATGAAATTCATGAATTACGGTTTCTATTTCAGATTGGTTTGTCAATTCAACGATATCTCTCTTATCGATCGACTGTTCGTTTTCAGAATTGTGACCTTTATCATCAATAATAGTTTGCCGTAATTTTTGTGCTCTAGTTAGTACATGGACATTAGTATTTACATCAGTGGTTTTTATCGGAATGCGGCTTAAACAATCAGCATTCGTATTCAGTTTTCCTGCTCTATGTATGATTTTAAATTGATATTCATCTAGTTTAATTCGCCAACGCGTGAGTTTTGAGGACGGATTGGTTATACTACATAACCAGACTAAAGGTTTATGATCGGTGACTACAACGAATTCTCGTCCATAAACATATGGGCGAAAGTGATTAACGGCCCAAACAACAGAAAGCAATTCCTTCTCGATAGCTGAATAATTCTTTTCTGCTTTGTTCAAAACACGGCTAGCAAAAGCGATTGGCATATCCTTACCATCTATCTCTTGAGACAGAACAGCACCTATGGCCAAATCACTCGCATCACAAGTAACCGTAAATTGTTTTGCGTAATCGGGTCGCGTTAATATTGGTGGAGAGCAAAGTGCATTTTTCAATTTGGTAAAGCTTTCTTCGCAAAATGCATCCCATTTGTATACGACGTCCTTTTTTAAAAGATTAGTTAGCGGTTTCGCAATACCGGAAAAGTTTGATATAAAACGTCGATAATATCCGGCGAAACCCAAAAAAGACTTAATTTCTTTAGGGTTTTTTGGAATTGGATATTTGGTAACTGCTGTTATTTTATTGGGGTCAGGTTTTACTCCTTCCGGGGTTACAACATGACCCAAGTATATAATTTCCTTACGAAGGAACTGACATTTAGTTGGATTAACTTTCAAATTATGGTTACGAAAGCAATCAAAAACTTCTCGGATTTTCGAATTATGGTCAGTTAAATTACATCCGTAGACAACCACATCGTCAAGGTACACAAAGCACTTGATACCATTAAGGCCACTCAAAACACAATTCATCAGACGTTGGAAAGTCGCCGGAGCGCCTTTCAAACCAAACGGCATTCTTGTAAAATGATAGTGCCCAAAAGTGGTACTGAAAGCAGTTTTATCTTTGTCTATGTTGTCTAATGGTACCTGATGGTAACCGTCAGCTAAATCTATTGTGCTGAAGTATGAACTCTTCCCAAGTTGATCCAAAATGTCCGTGATATTCGGAAGAGGAAAACTGTCGCCTATCGTGATGTCGTTTAATTTACGATAATCGACAACGATGCGCCATTTCTTCTCATCCGTATCCGATTTTTTGGGAATCACTAGTAGAGGAAAATTCCATGGTGATTTACTAGGCTCGATTACGTTATTTTTGAGCATTTTAGTAATTTGCGAATCAATCTCTGATCTTTGAGATTGCGGTAACCGATATTGACGAACATTGATTGGACTAGTATTAGAACTAGTAGGAATTTTGTGAGTAATAGTCTCGGTAACCGTTAGTTTATCACCAGGCAAGAGAAAAATGTCGTTATACTCTCGACATAAATGTATAATTGAAGACTTTTCTTCAGAATTCAAGTTATCAACATTGATACTGTTTTCTAATATGTCTAGCCTATCCCCTAGGTAATCGTTTTGTGATTCAATATGGTAAACATTATAATTTTCTAAAGGATAAAGCGTAAGAGAAAGTTCGGTAAATTCAAAAGGTTCCTCCGTAGTGTTTACAATGCTTATGTAACTAGAATTAGTTTTGCTTTTAATTAAAGAATTCCCGATGTAAATTCCTGGAACTAATTCTTTCGAACAACACAGATAGTCCTTATTATCCTTATCACGAGAATTGAATTTAACCAATTTTTCAGATCTGGGTGGAACAAAGTTTGAGTTAGCATGGCACAAATTTAAAGACAACATGCTTTCCTCAAATGGAATTTTGATAGAATTACTCTGAAAATCAATATGACACTTAAATTTGGATAGGAAATCTTTTCCCAATATACCGCAACATGCTATCGGAAAATCGTCTTTCACTATGTGAAAACGATGGGCGATTTGAATTGAATTAGGTAGTTCAATTTTTGCATCACAAGCAGCAAGTGTTTCCATATGATCGTTTGAGATACCCTTTAAACAACATTTTAATTTAGGATGACAAATAGTATCTGGTTTGATGAAACTCTTTTTGATTAGACATATGTCAGCTCCCGTATCTACTAACAAAAATAGTGATTTACTATTACCAATATCAAGTTTAAGATTAACATATTTTTTATCTAAACTTGAATTCGTTAGTAAAATGGATTGGGTGTTGGAGCTTAATATATTATTAGACGGAATTAATAAATTTGAATTTCGACACGAATTTAAAGTTGCTGAACCGGACAAGTCGCATCGTTCTTGATCGGTTCTTGAAAGTTTTCCGTTTGTTCATTTATGTTATTTAGATTTTTATTGGCGTTAGCTTGTCGTCGCTTAAAGCAATAATTAATTCGATGGCCTGGACATTTACAATATGTACAAATATAGACTGGTTTAACAGTTTGATTGGATATGTTAGGTAATGTCTGACCTTTAAATGGAACATTGGAATTTTTAAATTGGGCCATATGTGAGCTGGATGGCTGTGGACCTTGTGTTTTCGGGAAACTCGAAAAACTAGGTTGGTTAGAAAGTGGTCTAGGGTTCCTAAGATAACATGTAGATGCTGTATGGCCTAATTTGAAACATATCTGACATTTTACCTGTTGCCTAGAAGAACTAATAGAGTTTCTTTTTTGTTTGTGAAGTAGAAAAGCTAATTCTTCCTCGCAGGCTTTAGCCAGAGATTCTTTTAAGCTCGAAAATTGACATGCTTTGACTATTAATTTTATGTGATCATGAAGACCTTCTTGAAAAGCTCGTAAGGCGGTTTTAGAATTAATGCTTTTAATGACTTTCGCCGCATCCTTGCCTTCTGCACGAATGCAAGCTTCGTTTAACTTAGACAAAATATCTTGAACACGACGGGCATATTCTTTGACAGTTTCATCCCGCTTTTGAGAAATATGTACAAGCTCCATTTGCAAGTGTTCACATGAATATAACTCAGAAAATTCGTTTGTTAAATCTAATTTTAATTCATCCCAAGAGGTATATTCATTGTATTTAAAGGTTTGCTCGAATGCTAAATCTAAAAGTTTTGATTTTAGTAAATCTAGAAAAGGCTTAATATCCCTTTCGGCGGCACCTTCAAAAACCGAATCACAACAAGCAATAAAATGTTGTAATTTAGTTGAATCACCGTCAAAAGAAGGGATTAATTTTATCGCTGTTTCTAGTTTAAATGGCATGGTTTTTGACTCTTCTTGACTTGTAACTAGAGAAGTATCTAATGATATTTTACACGATTGTTCTGAAAATTCACAAACACTAAGATTGGAAACCTTTTCGGTTATTTGATCAATGGCATAAACAAGATCTTTATGTAAACCTGATTTTAAAAACGGACGCGATATTTCACTCATATGATTGAAAATTTACATATTTATAGGAAACAATTATAAAACCCGAAAGCAAACAATCGAATTATAAATTGAAATTCCACTAACCTTTACAATTAAAATTTTTTTGTTGAAGTGGTATCCTAAATGTAGTGTTGTACAATTTCCGCAATATAAAATGACATCAGGTTGTATAAGGTTGAATGATTTTTGTGTATTTTATTGATGACTGGAACCGTTTATTGTTGTATTGTGTTTGTGATGAATCAATATGATTTGTTTTTGTTTTTGTGGACGGGCTTCGTCTTCTTTCTCCCAATTTATGTGGAACAGGTTACTGTTGAGCGCATGATATGGTAAATTTGATGACAAATCATAAGCGCTATTAATTAGGTACTGCTACTTTATGATTATTTATGATCTTCACACTCAATTAGGAAGTGCGAGTAGTAAAAAAAATTATTATAAAATTGTTTTTGATGGTAATTAATTTGAATAAGAGTCAGCATAATATATAAAAAAAATTTTTATTAGAATTTTTTATTTTGTTTAGTATTTTTTTTATGATTTAGTGCCAAATTACAACAAAGTCTGATTATTTTATAAAACTAAATCAGATTTATCTATAAGCTTTGTTTAGGTATTACTGCGTTCATCGAACTATTTGAAAAGATAGGTAAAGCTTCGCTTTCAATTTGCATAAACAAAATTTTGTTTTATTTTTGGTTTAGAATCCGTTAGCATTTTTCGACCGCGGGATCCCACCGCTGCCACCAATTTGTTATGCGCGGAAAATCATGAAGCGCCCACTTTCATCCGATTACAAAACACTAAACAATTTAATAGATTTATTGGTTCAACTTGACACAATCACAACAATTATACAATAACAATAAAAGAGTTCCGAAATTTGAACAATTAATTTATTAAAATTTACTTTATAAAAATGATTTTATGTACTTTAATATATAATTCACAAATATTAAAATTAATTATATTATATATATTTATGTGAAAAAATAAACTTATAATTTATTATGATTATTATGCTTATTAATATTATTAATATTATTTATATTATTCATTATTAATATTATTTATTATTAATATTATGCTGACCTTACCCGACGAAAGATGAATCCAAAAGAGAAAGAAGTGACAATTCGTCATAATTATTTACAATTTACAATTTACAATTATTTACAATTTGTTTTGGAGTAGATTTATAGCATTATAACATTGTACCAAACTTATGTAATGCATAAACGAAGTCAATGCTATAACCCTTTCGTACGAGTGGTCACATAACAGCAGCCTGTGGAGTTCAAATTTCAGTTTGAACAATTTATTTTGCAAATAAAAGTGTTAAAATTTTAAATTTTTTTCGGATAACCCAACTAAAATATTAATTTAAAATCAGTGTAAAACATTTATAGTGAAAAATTATAACAATCTTGCGCAGCAAAATGACACTTATATTACGATAAAAAATTCTCATGGTAGAAAACAGTAGTTAAGTGAATCCAGTGCAAGAAATTACACGAATATTTTTGCTAAACTCAGTGTAAAACAATTATAGTGACACATTATAAAAATTTTGTGCCTTAAAGTAAACTTAAATTACAACAAAAATTCTCATAGTAGAACACAGTAATTAAGTGAATCTATAGTGCAAAATAAAAAAAAATTACACAAATTTTGTTGAAAAGTGAACTATTGCAACAAACTATCAGAAGATTACCGGTCCTGTAAACCAATCCGACGAGAAAAAAACAGTTTTGAACAACCGCATTATGAAAAGTTTACTATTCGTAACGATTGTCTGTTTGATTGTTGCTTGGTAAGTGAAAGTATTTTTTTTGCAAATTGTATTTCCACAAGCCAAATAATCCCAATAACCTTAATACGTAAGCATATTGAAGGATACTACCACCGCTTGCACGATAGCAAACGGGGCCCATATAAAAGCTACTAGATAGCAATAAAAAAAATTAATTTTTTAATTTTTAATAAATTTTTATTTTTAATTTTTATTTTTTTAAATTTTATTAATTACCCTTCAAATCCCATCCAAATTTATATCAATTTCAAATACAATTAAAATTATATGGTTTACCATATTTAACAGTAGTAACATATAAAAGCTACAATTGATAGCAATAAAAAAAAAATTAATTTTTTAATTTTTAATAAATTTTTATTTTTAATTTTTATTTTTTTAAATTTTATTAATTACCCTTCAAATCCCATCCAAATTTATATAAATTTCAAATACAATTGCAAAATACTCTAACGAACCCTGCAACAAAATAGATGATGGTACATATTTCTGCAAACAAGAAGAACTACATACAACTAATGAAAAATGCATCGAACAAATAATAACAAACCAACCATTCACGTGTAATATGCCCGGTAAAAATCAGCAATTGCACAATAACCATAAATAACATCATATACACAAAAATCAAAACCTCCCCTGACATCAAAGTATGTACTTCGACAACAGATGAGAAAATCGTCAGAAACCAATTTCACTGAGGACAGCGAAAATCTACGGATGGAGGAGTTACATACCCAGAATGTACCAGCAACAACAAGTTACATACCCAGAATGTACCAGCAACAACATGGACAACAACGTATAATACAACAAAAGCAGTATTTCCAAATCTACCGCATCAGTAGAATTATTAAATATAATGCAAAGTATATTTTATACAAACCATTATTGATTTCATCATGTCTTCAAGGCTCCAAACAAAATTCGGTTAAAATAAAACAAACCTATTATTTTTTCACCATTATTATAGTTCAAGTTTCAACGATTAACACGTTGCTAAATAAAATCCCAAAATAAAATAAATAAGTTGGAGTTTAATTTAAATTAAACGCGGCACGACCTAAAAAGAACTTTCGCGCGAACCATATCAACCGATGTGCTTCGATCCCATAACTATATATATATATATATATATATATATATATATATATATATATGTATATATATATCACGTTAAATTTACTGATTTACTTATAAATGTTGATATTTTTTCTCAGCGGATCCTAAATATTTTCTCTTTTAAAAGAAGAATCCCTATTATCCGCTCTGTCAATTTTACGTGAATTATCACTTTCAATTAAGAGGACAAAATATTACAAATTAATAGGAATATACGTTGTTTGCCGAATATTAATGTGGAATCTCTACATTTTGATTTACGTGACGACGATCATTTTAAAATAACGTGAATTTTTTTTCTGTGTGCAATGTAACCTCAACAGATAACACCTATATGTAACATTTAGCTGATCCGAATTCGTATAATAAATTTGTTAGCATATGGAATTTGATTTCTATCCCCTATAGGCCACTAGGCCAATATAACCATCAAATCTAAAGTTTTACCTCGGTCGTTAGATACAAAAGAAAATTGATCAAAGTAAAAATTAAAACTTAAAATGTCTATTGTTTCAAATAATATATATGAATGCTGTTTCGATTGAGACATCACATCAGAACTTGTTCAACCATATTTAGGTGATAGTTGGAATATTGACACAGATAGATGGCAGGTAATCACCGTTTGGATCTAATTCTAGACAGATAACCGCGTTAAAAAAATCAATTGCATATATGATGGACCCGTATTCATTGAATGATATTAAAATATTATGATATTAAATCTACAAACAACGTTTTTTATTGAAATTGGGTAAACAACAATATGTTCCGTGTCAAAAATCGATAGGATTTAATTTTTGTTAAAAATAACCGCGGCAAAGATTTAAGTTTTGGATTTAATATTTGTTTTTATGTTGGTATCATGCGAAAAATAGTTGTACTTGTCATTATAGTGTTTTGTGTTGTATCCAACGAAATTTTACTGGCTGTAAAAGAGTGAGTGATCTATAAATATTGGATATCGATTTTCGAAGTCAATTTTTTTCTTTCGATTTATCTAAGCTTACGGTACAAGTACTTTTACTTTATTACAACTTACATTTCGTGTTATTTTTATAGTATGAAGATATGAAATTTTATTTTGAAGACGTTGTTATAAAATTAACTTTAATTTTAAATTAGATTTATTTATATATTCTATACTCTTTTCTATTTTAGAATTGAAAACCTTCTATTAGAATTTATATACTAAATTTGTGTGTTAGCTATTGAAATTTATAAATTATGTTTAGCAAATCGTTCGAATATTCGATTACTCATTCTCGATCTATCCTAAATTACCCCTCATATGTATTTCTTAAATATTTTACGGTTGTATATAACAATATATATATATAGATACAATGAGACAAACCACAAAAATTACTTTTAGAAATACTTTTATATACATGCATTTACAATCTATTACATACAAACCACCATAATTTTTATACTTTAATTGTTAGTTTAGCAAACAAAACCAAAATTATCAACTTTTGTCGCCACACCGTCTAATTTGATTTTTGTGTACACGTTATTTTGTACATATTTTGTACATATCATATCGTACGTGTTTATTATTTATAATTATCATATATACGTGCGTGCATTTTTTGCGAATTTTGTATTTGAAGTATTCCGTCAAGTTCATTTAGAGATTTAATATATTTCTGGATATCCCATAATAACCAATGTTACAATCGATAATATATACTTATATGACATCTATCACTATTCTATTTTCATGATCTGATGATATAGGTACATATAAATGTATAAGTTTTATATAGTAATCTAGAAAATGCACCTGTCATCTTAAATAATGCGTTTAAATATAAACACTTGGTGCGTGATTCCAATCTTTCTAACTAAATACCGTTTTATTGTTTCCTTGAATATTTTGTTAAAAATCTAACAACCCTATAACATAAATTTGTCAGTTTTATCGATCATGACACATTTTTTATTTCACATGTACATATATTTATTAACCTGTGGCCATATAAAATTTGCAATAATTTTTTAGCTATTTGTCGGCCCGCGTTTGATCTACCGAAATTTTATACGCGCGCACATTTACTGCGATTAACTATATATGTATATATATATATATATATATATATATATATATATATATATATATATATATATATATATATATATATATATATATATATATATATATATATATATCAATTCGATGAATTTTTGGTTTATCACAATTAAATTATGTGTAGTGTGATTCAAATCTATATAATGAATTATTGATGAACTGAGGTAGTACAATTGATGAAACAATATAATAAGATGAGTTTGAGACTATAATATATTTTCTTTGTACGTGTATCATATATACCTTTTACTATCTGTCACACGCCCAATTTATTTCTTAGGTCTTTTGCCTTTAGTGTTATAAAATGATAAAAAATAAAAATTTTGTTTCCAAAAAATCATATAAAACGGTTATTTTTAAGATCTTTTTAAAAAGGCGTTTCAAAGCTGCCGTTTAAAATTTAGCTCACATAAGTGATAAAACTGGCGTAGTGCCAAGGTATTCGCAATTGGTTTGACATTTTTTATTACTCGCCGAATTTTTTATGATTTTATGAAATTTGAAGATAAATAAAAATTTTGTTTCCAAAAAATCATATAAAACGGTTATTTTTAAGATCTTTTTAAAAAGGCGTTTCAAAGCTGCCGTTTAAAATTTAGCTCACATAAGTGATAAAACTGGCGTAGTGCCAAGGTATTCGCAATTGGTTTGACATTTTTTATTACTCGCCGAATTTTTTATGATTTTATGAAATTTGAAGAAGAAATTTAGTTTATTACTTACTCGTATATCTTAGGAACAGATTTAAAAAAATCGTATTACGTAACTTACGTATATATATATATATATATATATATATATATATATATATATATATATATATATATATATATATATATATATATATATATATATATATATATATATATATATACATATATATATATATATATAATATATATATATATATATATATATATATATATATATATATATATATATATATATATATATATATATATATATATATATATATATATATATGTATATATATATATATATACATATATATATATATATATATATATATATATATATATATATATATATATATATATAGTTAAATTAAATCATATTTGTATTATTTATGCATATATGTACGTATATATATATACATCTTGATTGGCCGCCACAAAACCCCAATCTCAACATTATCGAAAAGGTTTGGACATACGTAAAGGATAGACTTCCTATATATGATAGAGTTACGAGTACTATTATAAATCATGAAATTGTTGAACTTTTGGTATACATTTTATTTGCAACTTACGATAATATTCCAAAACTATATTAGTATAGGTAAAACATTTAAATTTAAATTTTAAAATTTTAAGAAGTTATAACCATAATGAAAAATGTATACCTTCCCTATTTTATTTTGAGTACAGTCGTTCATTATTTCAAACTTATGCTAATTGAAAATATAATTAAAATTATTGATAATTTTTTTGTGTCAATACATATGCCGCGTATATTAGAAATTGGTTTTATATATATATATATATATATATATATATATATATATATATATATATATATATATATATATATATATATATATATATATATATATATATATATATATATATATATATATATATATATATACTTATTTATCTTAACTTGATATTATGTATGAAATATTAAGTTGATCTATATAAACAATATATAGAAAGACACAATTATTCGTAATTTAATCTTATTTTACCTTTATTGATAAATAATAGTACAAATAAATTTTTCACCTACTCCAATGTTAACTTCAAAGTTTCAACAAAACTAAAAGTTGATTTGAAACTTTTTTTAACATCAAATGTTTATGGTTCGAACTAACCCAAAAAATAGTATTAACTATAAAGTTAATTACTTGCAATTACCCAAATATGACCTTGTACAAAATTTCGGGCAAGTCTATTAATATTTGTGCGAATGGGAACAATGCTCGTTCAATCGATATTTTAGAGTCCTATGGCGACCATATATAATTCGTCAATAAGTCGAGGCAACTATATAGTATTGAAGAAAAAAATATACCTTCAAATCATTTATTTTTTCATTTAAAAATGACTTGTTTGTTAGACATACGAGCACCATATCAAAATTAATGTCTCCAGCCTAATATATATAACTTTAAATGGTATATATTCGAATATGTATGCGTATATAACTGAAAAATGTCATCAAGATTAAATCAAAATCAAAATACATTTATTTATCTTAAAATTGACTTAAAATTATGCTATGAGTTTTTATTTTAGGACGAATCTCAAAATTTATATAGCAACTAATTTACAATCCGGGTTTAGTTATCAATATATTTTTGATTTGTTAATCGTAAAAACTACGATCATGATCAGGTATTAGCACGGTTTAAAAGTACATACTCGTATATAAAATTTGATTATTTTCACATTATGCAGATTTTTAATTTGATACTATGTATATAATGTATCGATCAATATGAACAAAAATCAAGATTATCATTATCAGAGATTAATATAACGTTTAGTATAACTACCATATATGTAAATTCATTGAAAATTATAAGCGTGCTAAACAGCGAGATAAGAGTTCTTGATTATTTTATTCATGCGATTTAATTTCGTAATCCTGATTTCAATGTAAATGCTAAATCGATAAACGATTATAGATAGAATCGAATTTAACTGTAACTTGACAATAAAGTGGTTTTCTCTATATACATAAGTTCTAATCACAAGAACATTTTCTTGTTTACTATGAGAAGTACGATCAACTATATACACATGATTATATATTTCTACTTCTTGTTATAGGTATATATGTATGTCCTTATAAAACAAATAATATCCACGTCCTTAATATACGAATTACCCAAGGTAATCAATAATCATTTAAAAAAACAAATTAAAATTAAAACATTATTTATAAAACGGTTGCCGAAAAAAGCAATTTAGCCTTATAAAAAGGATCTTTTTGCCTTTGACATATACTATACTAGTATATACATATACAATAGCTGACGATCCGTTAAAATAAATAAAAATAAGGAATATTATCATCATAAAATTTTATTATACATATTATCATATACCTTTTCAGTATTTTTATTTAATTGTTATCCTTAGAATGGGACGAAGAAATTAGACGAAAATATGGGAATTTATAACACGCATTTTTATTTTATGATCATTTTCAAGGATTTAAGAAGTGTGGCTTTATTATTAAGGTCGCATGTTTCAAAATTATATATACAGCTCAATAACCATTTTATATCTATATGTATACTCGTATATATGTACAATACTTGTGGCCTTTAACACGATATGTTCCTAATTGTGTAAAGTTGTATGTCAAATATATACATCTAATTTTCAAAACTGTAATATCCTGATTACCTATTATTCTCGCGAGCACAATCATTTAATGTTTTTTTAGTAAAACCATTTTTTTACATTTTGACTAAACGTAAAATGTTGTGTAAAGCCCAGTTTTAAAGGATTATGTATATGCGTATAATAGAGAATTTCTAATGAATTTTCATAATGATGCACACGTCCGTTTATTTATTTGTTTGTACTCAACAATTTTCCCAACTTAATATATTTTTGTATTATATGTACATCCAATCCCAACCTTTAATATTTATTATCTGTGGGCGTGTACTAACTCTGTTTTGTTATTACTCTGCCAGTTGTTTGCTTTCTATATGCTATCGTTGTTGGTATTCACGCCATATATCCCCTCTACTTTTTTAACACGAAAGATATCAACAAAATACTAAAACGAAACGAGCACACAAAAAATACAAAACAAAGTAGATTCTAGTGAAAAACTCTACTAACTGTAAGTTAGACCTGAAATAATTTAACTTCTCTAGAAGTTGTGATAGTAGCAAATCAGTTTGGATCGACAATTTGTAGTAAAAACATCAATTTTTTACATTTTTAGGGTGTTTTTTGAATTTTTGATTGAAAATTGAATAGTTGAGTTATGAAAATGTAGTATATTTTGTGAATTATGTGAACATTTATGAAGTGTTGTGAATATACTTTTAAGCACCAATTATATTTTGTGAAAAACACCAAAGGATTATTTTATATTGAATATTATCTATAGAACTATATATACATATAAGTGATATTTATATAGTGCGCTATAAACTTAAGTGAAAATGTCATCAGATTTATCATCCGGAAGTGAAATTAGTATCGAGGAGTTACATACACGAGAGCCAGGTGTGTACTATACAATTATTATATTTTTGTGATTATAATTCTTAAGTAAATAATTCATTATTTATTTATGTGCGTATATACGTTGATTTATTATAGTTCGCGATTATATACTTGTACTGAAAAATTATTGTTTATTTATTTTTTACGCATATAGATTTTCCACCAGATTATCCGATCGCTGTAGTTAAACAAGAACGTTCATCGAGTGTATCTCCATTATTAACCCCACCCCATACACCAACTGAAGATAATACACCACCCGCGATTGTAATGTCAAGACATTCACAATATTATGAATCAAACTTATTATCCCCATCAATGGCAACATCGTCGATGCCACCCGCGAATCAAATCAACACAATTACAACATCATCAGTCGTTTCACCTGTAACACCATCACATATTGTACCAATACAAGAACCGCATCACGCCGCGGCTGAGTACAATCAACATTATAATAATTATCAACCACATTCAATATTACCATTGCACAGTCATCATCATCGTATATGGATACAAAATCACCATCCATATTCAAACTTACCATATCCAACAGTGGCGGCAACTCATCACCATAGTCAAAATCAAGCGTTGATTATGAATCAAATTATGATGCGAAACGCTGCATTCTATCATCAGCATTATAATATTCCTCGCAATTATACTGGAGATATGCAAAGTGTACATCAAACGCCTGGACGATCAAGTGGTATGATGAATAATAACGGTGGAGCCGGGCCCATTAAGGGTCCAGGGGTAGCTGGATCGCGCCCAAAAAAACAATTTATTTGTAAATATTGTAATCGACAATTTACCAAATCATATAATTTACTAATTCATGAGCGTACACATACCGATGAGCGGCCATACTCATGCGATATTTGCGGCAAAGCATTCAGACGACAGGATCATTTACGCGATCATCGTTATATACATTCGAAGGAAAAACCATTTAAATGTACCGATTGTGGTAAAGGATTCTGTCAGTCGCGTACTCTAGCCGTACACAAAGTAACTCATCTCGAAGAATCACCTCATAAGTGTCCAATTTGTAATAGGAGTTTTAATCAACGGGCCAATCTAAAAACCCATATGCAAATACATACAATTGGTACATCCCAAAATAGAAATATTAGTGATAGTAGTACTAATTATAGTTCAAATGAAACTAGAATACCAATTCCAGTTTTAGATTTATCAGTGAAAACAACCATAAATACAGATCAATCAAACAAACTTAAAATTCAACCATCAACAATTAAAAAAACACTTGGTTTTACAATTGATGAAATAATGAGACGGTAAATTTATATATTTAATTGTGCGTTGAACTTATTATGATTTAAATAATTAATTGTTCCTTATTACCCCAAATAAAATATCGTAAATTATGAAATTTGATATTTATTTATTAGAATATCTATAAGTTTGTATAAGAATTCAATCCTCTTAGGAAAATTAATTGAGTATGTATGTATTATTATAAACCAAAGATTTATTTTAACTTCTTATATATTTTTGTATTTTTATTAAGTTTGGTTTCTATTTAAGACTGATATTACTTCCAAAACTGCATATTTTGAATTTTATATGTCACCTATATACTTATGTAATTATTTATAATTATTAATTTTATCTCATTAAATATTTGTTAATTTTATTTTCATAGTTGCTTGTAATTACTATTTGTGCAGCTATATTTGTTTATTATAAATATATTTTTGTATTATAATAATTATATTATTTATATTCATGATTAATTACAAAATTAAAAACTGTTTTAAAATTTATTTGTTTAACCCAAAACTATTAAATGATTTCTGAGAATTTACGAGTGTAACATTGGTGTGGCCTGACTCATTCATAATGGGTGAATTTTATATATTTTTAGGTGCAATCTGTATCCTTAGTTACAAGCTGCGGCATTGCAGAATTGTAGGCGAATTTACTTTGGTCAACGTCAATAATATGTTCAGCAATTTATGTTATATCCAGACTTCGGATTCTAGGCATTTTTATTGATTGAAATTATAAACTATGATTATTATATACTTATATATTTAATTTATTTAATGTTTCATTATATACGGTTTACACCTGAACTACATACATAAACTTAATTTTGCAGCAGAAATAGATTATAGTAAATAATTTTTCTACTTCCACCAAATTTTAATTAATTTAATTTAGTCAAAATCCGAAAATAACGACTTAAATTTAGTAGATTAGTCTATATCAATTGCAAAAAATGGAATAATGAATCCATTATGGCGATAATTCAGCTGTTGTTCCAGAAAAAGTTATTTGACTTAATTAATTAATAATTAATTGAAGATGATATATATATATATATATATATATATATATATATATATATATATATATATATATATATATATATATATATATATGTATATATATATATATATATATATATATATATATATATATATATATATATATATATATATATATATATATATACATATATATACATATATATATATATATATATATATATATATATATATATAATTATTATATATATTGATTGGTATTCTTATTTGTACATACATATGGCTTATGAAAGAACACTTCGAAGATGATTATTATTCAAATTGGCCAGAACCCATCAAGGTTCTGTGATCATTGGCGCACTTGGAACGTAATTCCGCCAAAATCGGATATTGATGTGAACAGTATGGGCATCCTCTTCGAGACAGCCATTGCAAAAGGCACTTTAAAACAGATGTGATTCCGAACAAATTTTTTAATATAGATTACTTATTGCCATTGCAAAAGGCACTTTAAAACAGATGTGATTCCGAACAAATTTTTTAATATAGATTACTTATCATAATTAAACGATAAGACCGTAGTTGCGGTTCAAAGGCCGATCAGCTTTTTCAACCGGTTTTTGCCACAAAGTTAGTAACCTACTAGAAATACATAATCAGCCCTCATATAATGATGACTGTATTATTGAAACAATGAACATAAAAAACAATCTCACAAAAGTATACCATTTATTTTGTCATATAATAATTACTAGCTTACTTACTTGCTTACTAGATAGATGTACGGGAAACTACCTCATAATGATGGGCAATAGCCGAAGTAGTGAATAGAAGTATGTCAATGTGGTTTTACTATTTTAAAACGTATAATTAAATTAATGATTCAAAAATGATAACAAAATCCTTCAGAAACCTTCAGTGCGATAACTCAATTAAAAAATTTAAGGCGATAGTCATTATTTGAAACTCAATATAATTTATTGCCCAATAGATGGCATGATATTTAATAGAGATGAAATATTTAATTTAAGATGACAGGTATATATTTTTTGTTGGTTCTGTCATTCTGTGTATTTTAACATACTACTGTAAGTCCCGTGATCCGATTGGGTAAATAGATAATAGACGTACCCGCGTCTTTATTAAAATAACTCTTATATATAATATGTTTTAGTTAAAACATATATAATACAAACATACACTTTCAAAAACAGCCAGTTTTTATCCCAGTATTACCATTAAAATCTCGACTTGCTAAATTTTCATGATTACATTATTGATAAAGACTATTTCATTTCAAAAGGTGGTACAGAACTTTGAATTGAAATAAAACCTAGAAAAATAATTTTATGCCATTATAATTTCGGGGATGTAGACGCTGCGACTGGCGCGTACATGGCATAATGTGGAGGTTCAATTTTCGATCACTCTTCGCAGCATTTTTGGCCGTATTTCGGCAATAACGTGTCGAATATTGGCTTCCAAGTGTTCAATAGTCTCTGGCTTATCAACGTAGACAGATGACTTCACCATACCCCTAAATAAAATAGTGTAGCGTTTATATCCCTGAGGTAATACCTCCAGATCACCATTATGCCTTAAAAATATCTAAACCACTGTTCACTTGATAGAGCTCCTCCTCACGTTTCTAAATATTTTCCAAGAAAATGGTAGGACAATCACTGAACTTTTTTTTCGGTTGAATCGATAAAGTGACTTACAGTCTGCATTTGGTGTATATAATTTTAGATTCTTAAATTTTAATTATTTTCTTTAATGTATGTGTATATATAAGAATTTTATGATATGTGAGGAAGAAGCGAGGAGAGAGGGCGTTGCCATTGCGGCAAACCTTTTACTGTTTTTAATTAACTAAAGATTCAAAAATATAAGCTCCAATTTTTCACTATCAATTGAAAAAACATTCCAAAATAGTATAGTGTTATATGTTATAGAATATGCACAAATCAAACATTAACAACCATTGATCCATCATGCTCAAGGGGCAACACTTATTTGCACCTTTTTGAAGGAGCTGTCCACATCGTGTTTATTACAAATCAGACGTAATATTTTTAATAAGTATTTGAGGAACACATATTTTCGTTTATTCAAGATCAGCTCGGTTTGTCATGTAATTGAAGCCGGCACTGTGTCAGCTTCTCAGCTTCGATTATTTTAAGTTATTTTAACGTCCACTTCATTATAACGATTAACGACGTATGTTTATTTTATATATTATCACATATTTGGCCGTGTTTCTACATGTCTTCCGTAATCATATATATAGTTATCATGTTTCTTTCGACCTAAAATGAGTTTTTTGTTTTAATTTTCAGAAATCGTTTAGTTAACTAAAATATTATTATAAAAAATTCTATTTAAATATATATGTACACAACATTAAATATTCTAATTCTTATAAATGTACATGGTTTGGGCTATGCTCATTTTGTATTTGAACAACTAATTACTAATTTCAAATTAATGACCTGAATTTTAAATTTAGTGGAATTTTCGTTGTATGCAATTTTACATAATTATAAAATAACTTTTAACGCGATAAGCTATATATTATATTTAATACATAATATAAGGGCACATTCGATATAGTCTAATTTAATACATATCATATTTTCCTAATATATTTGGTGGTTTTTACAATTGAACCGGAAAACTCGATAAAGTTGCTAACAATTTTTTGAGTTAGCAGACAAAACAAGACAATGAATATTAAAGATAAAAATTAAAACGCAAATCATTTATTATTTCATATATGTATATGAAAGGATCTACTGCATATATCTTTCGCAAAGTTATATAGCATTTTCGATCCCAATCATGGTCAATACAACTAAAGAGAAGCTCAAAATTATGTCATAGTGTGGCGGTGACTAGTCAGATATACAATTATACGAACATAAAACATACGTGTTATCTTTCAAACATTCAAATTAAACATTTAAGTTAAGTCTGTAATTAATAACAAATTAATCAAAAATTAGCTTCTGTGAGAGGTGATAAGATTAAACAGTCAAATGACCACTGGAACATAAAGCATTGTTGAAGATTTATTTCTTATCAAATCCGCGCATTTTATACTGTTTTTTACGAGTTTATATATAGATTATAATACGTACAAGTATATTATATGCCAAATGGCTAAGACAGCTTATCAATTTATATTGCAATATATATACTCGTATATCAAAAACCAATTCAATTTAAAAAAATTTGAACTGATATTGTTGTTATCAATATAAATATAACAGAATTGTTATCAGGGTAATAATTGTTTAAACACTTCTGAATAAAAAATTGGTAACATCAAAGAAAATTTATGTTGAAAACCGCCGCTCAGATACGTAACCCCTTCAAATACGAAATTTTATTTTTATATTTTTACGGTAGTCAATCAATCGATAATTTTAGAGATAATTTGTAATGTTATCGCGGGGTTCGGAGCACAGAGGAAAATACATTTGCTATATATACATATACATATGTATGTATACATACTCGTATATATAAAATAATTATTCTAATGAAATTGTGTTTGGTGTTGATTTACTTCGATTGATTAGTTTATTTGCGTGTACATATTGTGGAATTTAGATTATTAAATGAATGTATGTGGTGACCGTTTATAGGAAATTATATTTGGGTGATCGTATATTATTATTAAACCGTATTTATTGCTATTATATTCTACTCGGACCCAACTCGTTTTAATATTTCTATGTTAACAATTTGTTACGATGGTTTAACATTTTATATTAAAAGATTGACACATAATTTTTTATTAAATTGTCTAGAATTCATTTGAGCTTTAAAAATTTTACTTAACACATTGAAGACATTTCACAACTTCAATTAATTTCAAAATTATACATTCAGCTAAATGCTACTATTATTTTACTATATACTTATACTATATATGTAGGTTGATTTAATATTTGAGCTGAAAAATTGGGTTATGTTCTGAATTACCATATTGAAAAATATACGTAAAATCCTAGAGTTCGGTCTAAAGTGTAATGAATATGGAACATTTTTTGACCTGAAAAGTCATTCCCAAAAAATATATTAAATCCATTTTATAAAACATCACATATCAGATTAGATATAAAATTGAGTTACCATCACACACATATGTCTCCATAATTATCCATCATTCATAAGTCACATACATAATAAAAAATTAATAATATTTGAACAAGCTTGTGGCGCCACTTATACCAATTTTTACTTTTTTGCAGAATTGAAAAGTGTCCAAAACTTTGAAATCTATAACGTTACGATAAAAAACATTCTGGCGCCAAATCATAATCAAATATAAATTTGAAGTACTTGCTGCCCGTCATTTCAAATTTGATGCAACCAATTTAGAAATGTGTGCGTTATTTCCGACAGCTCTGTAATGTATATCATTATATATATGTATTTATATGTATATATATATATATATATATATATATATATATATATATATATATATATATATATATATATATATATATATATATATATATATATATATATATATATCAAGATTAATTAAGTATTTATTTAGCGATTTATACAGTTTACAAAATCCGATTGACATTTTAACAAAACTGGAGATTACACACTTTGGTTTGTAAATTTTGTAAGAAATCGTTTTTAATTATACTACTGATAAAGATTGACTACTATCAATTGATTTTTTATACATGCATATACATATACATATATGTATGTATATATATATATATATATATATATATATATATATATATATATATATATATAAATATATATAAATATATATATATATATATATATATATACATATATATATATACATATATATATACATATATATATATATATATGTATATATATATATATATATATATATATATATATATATATATATATATATATATACATATATTTATATTTATATATATATATATATATATATATATATATATATATATATATATATATATATATATATATATATATATATATATATATATATATATATATACCTATATATATATATATATATATATATATATATATATATATATATATATATATGTACATAAATGTACAGTCGAAGTCTTTCAGATGGTGACTTCTGTATTAAAACGGATGAACTAATTTAATTTGATTATTTCGGGTCGTGTCGTAGTTATTTTATTCTAGACACAAACCAGTTAAACAATTATCTAAATTACTTTTCTGTATTCTTTTTGATAGTGATCCAAAATACTAATTTTTGTTATTCAATTATTAGAAATTTCACATTTTTTTTAAGATTTATCCCAATATTTTACTATAAAAGAAATTAAATATGTATACAAATATGTAAATTTGTGTTGATTATTGTTTCATTTTTTATGGAATTATTAACGGATATAAATAGTTAATTGAATCGAAAACGTTATCGAAGTAAGTCAATAATTGAGATTAAAAATTATAAAGATTTAAGAGATTAAGGAAAGATTTGTTTGCCTATATATAAACACCTTAATTTCTTGAAAACTTTAAATACAATTTAACATTTTGGCTGCTAATGTTTAAAATAGTATATATATGCCCGTATAAATGCTAATTCCGCATTCTCGCTAGTGTTTCTCGAGACATACATTTTAAAATTTATTTCAGTACGATATGCAGTGTTGTTCTGGACATACATTCAACAGTTCATTCAATTATAATTTTGAACGAATGGATAATATATCGTTTTCCATAAGTATTACACATAGGTATGCAGTATCATAATATAGGGCATAAACGTATAGTTATTCGAGTTTCTTTATATAATCCTGTGAAATGTGGCTACTAAAATTTATAAGATAAATACATCATATCCTGGATACATTTTAGTTTAAGCCTATATGTGAACAATTTGTGTGTACAGGGAGATGAAATTTGTAATATATCTATCGAACCAACACTGGCGTGTTCGGATGAAATTTGCAACGTATGTCTATAATATAATTACAATATTGGCAGCCATTATGTTAATATATTTATTATACTTTTAGTTGACTTGTTAAATATTTTCATTTTTAAATGTACGAGTATATAAACTAATTAAAAAATAAAATAATAAAATCAAAATTAAATCAGAATATGGCCAAATAACATAAAATGCATATCGATCTCGCTTATTATAAACGGAGTGTGAACCTTAATTCAATAACTAGGTACTTGTATATTTTTCTGCTTTCACTGATCTATTATAATAGCAGCAAGGTCGCCCAAGTCCCTGTATGAAGTATTTATGAAGAATATAATATATTTCTCATAGTAGCGTTCTCCAATTTTATAATGATCTGGACCAATCAAATCAAATTTGGACTCATCAAAAAACATACTTTCTGCCAATCACCATATACGTATACATAAGGATCTCCAATTTTCACGTTTACGAAATCAAGCTATTCATTTTCTTTTATCTTTTTGATTAATTTAGTGGCTTCTTACCCGTATAGAACCCGTAATTTAAGTCCAACTTCGTTTAATTTTTGTTGTATTGGATGTGCAGTGAAACATAGTTCTGACTGACATCCAATTTCATGCTTAAGTTGTGTATAAAGCCATAATTATTATCTGCCTGCTTAGTTAGAGAGGTTCTAATGTTCGTATAAAATCATTTTTTTCGGTGATAAATTTAAATTATTTTATTAAATAAGAAGTTCACTATACTGCACTTAACAAAAAATATAAAGGTAAGTACAAATTTATATAAAGCGAGCTTATACCATCTGAAGGCCCAGAGATATTGTCTAATTTTGGTTCTATTTTAATTTTTTTAATCAGGTCCATTTAGTCTTTAGTATTGCTTTATGCTATCTTAGTTCTTAGAACTATGCTGAACAATGAACACGGTTATATAGGTTCCTTTTTTATTGACCATTTGAACACAGGTTCCTTTGTTATTGACCACAACTACTTCCAACAGTACTAAAATGGCAAAAAGAATGGCCCGTGAATTTTTACTGAACAATTAGAAATCAATCAAACTCTGAACGATAAATAGAATTTCATTTTGCAAAATTCTGCGGCAACCATTAAATATGAGTTATTGCTTGTTTGTATCTGTAATTTGGATAATAAAAGTAATATAATTATATATAGTGACACTGACACACCCTTTAAACGATCCCTTTTATATGTAGTTATGCATATACATAAATGGAATCTTATAATTCGCAAAAATGTTTTAAGATACAGATTATCACCCCAAATCTATAATATATAGAAACTTTGACAGATGTAGGAAAATTAAAAAAATTATTACTTTATGCTAATTTGGTTGGCGTAAAAAAAGCAAGGTAGATAAAAATCTATAGCTCAAGCTGTAAATTATATCCTTCCAGTTTTTTCTGATCGGCGATAAACGTCCTGGTAGAACATGTACATATTCATATACATCCCCACGAAATAAATAAATTGACCTTTTGTTGGTTTGTCGTGTGTATAAATTATATACCTATGCGGCATGGGGGTATATATTCTGTATATATGCATATATATATATATATATATATATATATATATATATATATATATATATATATATATATATATATATATATATATATATATATATATATATATATATATAAATATATATATATGCACAACATCGAAGGGTGTGTTAATAATAACCAGAAGGAAAATATTTTGATTACTTAATTGAATAACAAATTGGTTAACAAATTAAAAAAATTACGAAAACTTTTATCCACATATATGACGGAAATTAACGACATTTACTTCTTGTTCAGGTCTGAAATCTTATTGTATAGTTACATATTATGTGTATGCACAAGGAAAATAGTTATAATTATTTGTGGTTATAACAAACAAATATTTTGCAATGCAGGTCGGCACACGCTTGCGGGCACACGTCATTTCCCACGGATTTGTTCAGTTTTGTTGTGCTGTTATGCAGATTAAAAATAAGAAATATTATTTATAATAAACAAAAATTATATATACACCCGCACACACAAAGATAATTTGTATAAAAATATTTAAGAGAGAATTTATCAACAGGCAACAGAGTGGAAGATTCATCAATTTCATGATTTTAGTTATACATAAATTACAATCCACCACTGATATACTTTACATTTGTAAATGTATTTTCTCTATTCATTTTCAAGTTTTTCAAGGGACGAACACGACGTATTTATAACCTCTGACCCACTTAATAAAACTAAACTAAAAAAGCGCAACAGCAACAGAAATAAAATATAATCAACCGAACAGCATTGACTTAAAACGCCTCGGGATACACACACAATACTGAAAATATTTTTTCTGCTTTGTTGTGTCTGATGTGAAATGCAACAGAAAAGTGTAATCTACAGTATCGTAAATGTTAAATTTTTTTGTATATAGTGGAATATCTATATGCTTCATAATTCTTTAAATATTTTCTTTGCTTTAATTCCTTTTAAATGAATTTATAAATATGTATGTACGTATATACATATATGTTTTACTTCAATTTATATTAGTACAGTGTACAGTCCAAATGGTCGTTTGCTATAGTCTAAAATGTATAAATATTTGTGCTAAGGGTAAATGATACAATTGATATAAATAATTTTGCTAAGTCATTTACAATCTTATATTTGCCAAAAATTACAAAGTTCTTTAGTAAGAAACCGCAATAATGGAATAATTGACATGGGAGGAGTAACTGATTCGTTAGTTAGCTGGAAATTTAATTCGATAATTTAATAGCCCCTAAACTATTTTGCTGATGACTTGCGAAAATTATAGGAAGTTTGGTTTAGTTTTGCCTGATCGATTGTATTAGATATAGTTTATTTAATGTAATCGGTTTGTTGATTTTTTTAAATATATCGTTTGATTGATCTAACTATGTTGCGAGGAATTACTGCCACCATTAAATCTTAAGAATTCTAATGGACACGGTTCGCCCTAGTTCTATATACAATTGGTTGTTAAAGTGTTTGGAACTGGTTGGTAAAACTTTCAATAAAAATGAATTATAGTTACAGCACAGTAACACGAAATTTGGGAGTTGAAATAATCAAAATAAGCCGCGTTTTAGTACATAGATAGGAAGTTTGCAGTTTGATATGCGTTGGCTTCGTTTACCGTACTTACATGTACCATTCCACAAATTTATTATCAATAAATCTAACAGTTTGGGTATATGAAATAGACTGGTAAACAAGTTTTCTCTAGTATTGGTGAACGAAAATTTTTCCCCTACAGCCAATTTCTTCAATTTAACAGTGAGTTCTTGTTTCTTTTTCTAAAGGTACTTAACTTGAATCTTTTCAGTTATAAAAATCTACAAATATCTTTGTACTTGCAAAAAAACCAAAATACGTTAAGGTATTTATTTTCAATTCATCAATTATTAAGCTTCAAAGTCTTTTCATTCGAATGGTGAATGATTCCTGATGCATCGTCGTCCATAAGTAATTCTTTATTATTTTACGTTTACTAAGGCACTGGCAATGGTTGTGCCAAAGTCAAAGAAATTAGCAGTGTAACTGTAATGTAATGTTTGGATAAGTTTCATCACGTAAATTCTATTTAAGCAATTCTTTTAAAATTTCCAGATGATTTTTTTTTAAATTTTAATATTGATTGTTAAATTTATTCATTAACAAAAGAATTTGCCGAGATTTTACATGCATCATTCAATTAAATTTTTCGCCAATTTCTGACGCCGCCTATATGACCACGGCCATACACTATAGTTATGGCGCCGTACGCAGACACATATTGAAGAACAAAAATATATACAAAAATAACATTATTTATAATGGCATACAGGTAATAAGATTTTTTACAATGTTATATAATTTTAAATGTGATTTAATTTTTAAATCTCGGTCCTAATCACATGACAGAAATGAGAAAACTTTTCGTATTTTCAACTTGTAAGAAATAGTCGCAATTTATCGTCATTTAGGCGTTTATGTTTTATTACAACTTAGCAATTTTATCCAAATTATAAAAACGTTAATATAAAAAGGTTATATAGTTAGATTTAATAGGAGTTCATATGATTGTATAGCAGTTATTCACTTTTATCAAATTTTTTCTGTATCAGTATATAAAATCTAAAGTGAAATAGTCCATAGCAACCTAGAGCTTAAGAAATTTTCTCTTTATTTCAAGAGCTTCTTAATTGTGAAGAGCTTAGCTTACCTTATATTTGGCGCTAATTCGGCAAGAAACTGTTATATTAATGTTTAACAAGTCGGTATGTTTAACAAGTCGGTATGTATAGTATAGATCTTTTGATCGACATTTCATGAACAACTAAAACTATTTAATTGGATTTTTCAAAATTGGTAACTCTGTTGGCACTTTCGTATTTATTTATTTATCTGTAACCGACATGCCTTTATATACCCAAAAGTCTTGCTCAAAATAATTTTTTCATTTCTTTTTTTATTCTCATTATTACCAGTAAGCAAACCACAAAACACCTTACACATATTTCTCTTTTGTATATATAAACCTTTGAGACTTAAAATTATGTGTATAAAATAAATCAAAAATACATTACAATAAAAATGGATGTTAAACATTGTATAATAATACCTCGTTTATGAAATTATATTGACAGGTTATTAAAATTCTTTTCGTCAAAACAAGAATGTACATTCATAACGATACTCCGTATTACACATATTTTACTCAAATTTATGAACAATCAATATAACCTTTAAGTATTATGCATACAAATCATCGGATATTTAACCTGCCTGGACCAAGACAAGACAGATTATTATTGCCGCAAAAAAAATTCATATTTTGATCCATTTGTACCATTTGTACAAACGGATCAGTAAGTACATATTTGTATTAACTCTCCCCATATTATTTTGGCTCTGGTCAAAATCATTCACATTTGTTCTAAAATTTATTATTCATGATCAGGACAGGTGAAACATTTAGAAATAAATAAGAAAACCGAAGTCTTATTTAAAAAAAAAAAACTAAAAAAAAATATGTTATGTTCGTCGGTGTATTGAATTTTGCCCTGCGGCCAATATACAATAAATAGTAAAACTACTTGACTTGATATATTTCTTGTAATTTATTTCAAAAAAATACATTAACGGTAAGATCTGATGGGCAGCTAATATATTGTAACTACAAAATTTAAGATAGATTTAAATTTTTAATAGATTTTTACTTCCATAATTTATAGCCATAATTATTTATGATATATATGTATAGTAAGATTTATGTTTTGTTTAATGTAACACACTAAAATTACGAAATTTTTTTTTTTAATTTTAACCTAATTAAATTTTATAATTAGCTGTCAAAATCGACGACCGTCGAAGCAGCAGGAATTCCTTTTGTTTTCTCCTGATATACATACATAATTAAAACATCATATGCGCATATCCTTCTTAATATGACTCAATCACGTCAATGAATTTAATTTATTCAATCAAGATATTTTACGCACATGTAATCATATATAATATACATTATACATGTATGATTAAGAAAACCAAAAAAATACGACGAGTATGTTAACATGTTTGTATGCAAATTATGTATAATAAAATTTTTAGAATTTAATCAACGATTTCCATCTCCTTTTGGCTATATATATACAAACATATACACATGCATACATATATACTCGTATGGATAGCGGCGGCTCGTGCGTAATACAAGAAGTCGCGTGGATAACAACAATTTAACTGCGATTTCGAACAAATTTTGTTCATTCTGAAATTTTTTGCAATCCTTGCAGGCAAATATTTATGTAAATTGCTTTGCTTTATAACAACTCAGCCCTCACATAGTATATACGTCGAGTTAAAAAAACAATTTTTGGAAGATTTTTCATTCTCGCTCATTTTTAAAAAATTGAACAGGTGTTTTCGGTGTTTACTTTTTAGGGCAAAACGGCGCTAAATTCTTTGAATTTTATGTGTTTGTGATTTAATATTTAAAAGTTAATTGAATTCAATTTGAAATATTTATAAACGATTGAACAGGTGAATACAGTTTATAAAACCACCTAGAGTGATTTAAAAATTTATTATTTTATATGTTACAACATCTATAAACAATTTTAAATACTGAATTAAATTTTATTACTATAGAATTATGACAGATATAGATGAGGCAGTTAAGTACTGGAAATTGGTGAAACCAACTAATTTTGGCTAACATGTTTATATACATACTATAGTGAGTATATAGAATTAAAAGAAAACGCTAGTCTTTGTCCTATTTTTCAATATATTATGTTGGTTACTCGGTAACTAAACTTAAAAAAATTAAAATTTAAAATCAATAAAAGTCCGTCCAACATTATGAATAAATTTAAAGTATAATTTTAAAAAATTTATTAATTTAAATAATTTTCTTTTATCGATGACGGTAGTTAATTTATTTTATTTTTTATTATTATTTTGGCTTTTATTTAAAACCACGGGAGATCTCATATTTAATGATTATAATTGGATGATGTTTTTGGGAATATAAATATTAATTTTTTGTTGTATACTTAATTGTCAGTATTTTAGATTATAGCCTTGAAGACGATGTGTCCACCTAAGAAATAATATTAGTTGGGAGTCTCTTTGTGAGGTATTGGAGACACTATTATTTTAAGAATCTAAAGCATTCTAAGGATAAGAGCGCGCACAATCGAGAGTATGGGTAAAAATTGTAAATTACGATTTGTCGCAATAACTCGCTAAATGTAGATATACGTACGTATAAGCGCATTGAGCATTTATATCTCAACCAAAGGCAATTGAATAACTAAATTTATTAAAATGTTAATGACCAATATAATATCACAGTTGTTTAACTTTTATTGTTTATTGGCTAACGTAACCACTAATCGGTCTCTATAAATTAAATATTTCTCATAACAACAAAAATCTGATCAATATGAAATGTAACAAAACAAACAAAAAATAAAATAAACTGCTTTGAAAGTTGAACAATAGATGGTAGTACAACTGCGAGACAATAATACAAAAGTGGTTCTATAGAGAAATCTATGTTACGACATAACAAAAACAATAAAATCTTGGGTCTTTTCTCATCCGACTTATTTCAAATCATTTTAATGTAATTTTTAGGGTAGTTTAATCAAAACATATTTATTTCAAAATTTGACTAAACCGTTTTTTACGTAAATCAATGTTGCTATATATGTAATCTTAAGATTAATTACAGTGTTTCTAATTACAAGAACATTCATAATACGTACATAAATGCACAAAAACTCATGAGTTCGGTTTTTGGTATCAAATATTATACTGCTTATGTTCATCATATAAGTGTATACTCCTTAATTATCATGTCTTTTACTAATTTATGTATCATGTGGCATACATATATTTGTTTCCCAAGTTTGATTGTTGGGAACGTGGTTTGTAACCAACACTTTCAGTTTTAAATGTCCGAGTCTGTAAATGAAATGAACATATAAATATTTAAATGTAAACAGATGTTACACATAAGCTATAATGATTGGGTTCGACAGTGTGCCTAATATGACGGGCCACTACGGCAAGCACAGTATAATCCTATAATACCATATATGTACATAATATGTAATTTAAAGTTGCCAAATGTTAAACTTGAAATTAAATACAAACGAATATACACGCAATTTTATTTTAACATCCTGAACCAAAATACCCAAAATAAATTCAAGCAGCCGAAAATTATCTTTTTATTATCATATCTTCAATAAAAGAGACCGTAAGATAAACTTCTTTAAACATTTTAATTTATGGTCTATATGTGATATGATATAAGGGCCCTAATTATTTTGATGACACTTATTCCACGAAACACTTGTAAACATCATAGTATATTTACATAACGAATGATGCATGGGTCGTTTGATAAAAAAATTATCTAGAATTAATGCTCTTAACAACCGCGATATCGATTTCTAAGTAATTCGTGCGGTATGTAAATTTAGATTTTGAACAACATAAATGCCGCACATTAGGTTTATTAATTCTAAGGAATATTACATATATATGTACATGCGGTTTTATTGACTTGATGGTGAATGTCTTCACAAATGACGATTTATGTCAAACCGCATCATTTCTAGATTTATAATCAATGATATTCATCAAACAAATAATAATTTTCTATATCAACAATGTATACATAAATGTATTAAATTAAATCATTCGTTTTGTGAAAGTTCACGATTTATTTACAAAAGTGCGATTGAAATTTATTTCTAAAACGTTAGTTTAGTTTAGTATGTCTATGTACAATTTTACCTATATACGTACATATAAAAATTCCATAGAGTTTAAAGTTTTCAGATTTATTCTCACACAAGAAAATTCACAATAATTTTTATGTTTTTGGTTTTAGCTAATAAACGGGTGTCGGAAGCATATATTAAAAATATACAAACTATCATAATCTACATCAAGCTAAATAAATTTAGAAGTTAAGCCTCTAAATTATATAGGTTTGGTTTTATCCCTAAGGCGGGGTCACAGCGTTTTTTTTATATAAGAAATTTTGAATTATTTTTAAAAATTATCCCGACGGCGCCTTTTAAATGTTAAACGATAATATTTTGGTGGATCCACAAAGCTGTGATGCTTTTATTTCGGGTGCCTGTCGAATTCTACACTGAGTAATACTGTAAAAAAAAATTCTTAATAAATCTAATTTCAAACAAATTTTGAGCCCCTATAATTAACTCTAAACTAAAAAAAAACGAAAACATCTCGAAAAAGGTCAGACAAGAGGTTGTACAGTATCGAAGCAAAAAAATATTTATAAATAGTATATGTATATATTTAAGTTTATCAAACCAAATCTTAAACTCTTGATCAATTAGAAACTCTATATTATATATACATATGCTAGTTTCTTTCTTCAGTAGCCATAACCGCACAAGTTATGAATCAAATATTAAATATTTTACGATAATTATATATGTATACAAACATACAAAACATATTTAATTTTGTTTTATTTAGTTTCGGTTAAAACATTTTACAGCATCTATCCCCGCCTTAACTACAGGTTATTAAAAATATATATGTTTATACATATTATGTAGTTTGGAGGGATTGATAAAGTATTTTCGGGATTTCGGTTTAAGCACATACAGAGAAAAAATTATTTAAATTTCAAAATAGTTAATTATAATTTTATAGTAATTTACTTAACGTTAACTCAAAATACATGTTTTACTATACATTACAAATAAACTAAACTAAAAAGATCGTAAATGAAAATGGCAAAATTATTATAAAAATGACATAGAAAAACTAGGCGTACATGAAGATATAAGCCTAAAACTAACTGATATAATCCGATCATGAGGCCTTTTATCATGTAATTAATATTGAATTGGATTTTCAATAGGTCGAATCTTCGATGATCCAATAAATCTTTTTGTTGTTTACGCATATAACTTCAATACTAATAATAGTATAAGGGATGCAAACGGATTTCCCCATTCTCAAATATGCATTTATCAGTGTGATAAATAAATTTCAGTTAAAGTCTTTTAGAAATAGGTTTATGAAATAAATTTACAATTCTCCTAAGTAGGACTCTTAACCCATTTTTCGCGCCATTTGTAGGATATTCGGGTTAAGTCCGGGAAAGTAGCGGAATTGTCGATCCATCCTTGCCTATTTCTAACGAACTGAGTTTAATTAAATTCTGCTAACATGATCTAATTTAAAATAAGGCTAACTTGGTAGAACGATGAGGATTACGTCATAGTAATCATCTAAACTGTAAAACTGTTACTCTGTTCATCTCATCTATTTTATATGGCGGTTTTAAATGTATATCTATATTGTAACGTAGAAAACTGACACAGGAATCAGTCTTTAAAATTCACAATTATATTTAATTGATATAATTAAATAAAAAGCGCAAAATATTTGATTAATTTTGATTTAGAGCTTTTACAATTTAAAGATAAATAAATACAAATCTAACCAGCACACGCAAAATCCAATTTTATATTTTCACAGTCTTTTTGAGAGATTTTTTTTTTCTAAAGATCCACCTGGAGGGTATCATTTTGTTATAAATAATCTATAAAATTAGAAATATTTTTAGTTAAGTTTTTTCTTTGACTATAAATAAAAGAATTGGGATATAAATAATAAGGAACTTTAAAAAGTCATGAGATTATTATTTTAATGTTTTGCAAGACTCGATCGACCGGTGTGGCTTATATATACATATATATATATATATATATATATATATATATATATATATATATATATATATATATATATATATATATATATATATATATATATATATATATATATATATATATATATATATATATATATATATATATATATATATATATATATATATATATATATATATATATATATATATATATATATATATATATATATATATATATATATATATATATATATATATATATATATATATATATATATATATATATATAAATATATATATATATATATATATATATATATATATATATATATATATATATATATATATATATATATATATATATATATGCCTATATATACGAGTATAATATATATAAGAGGGTGGTCCAGTGAGAGATGCTAATTCTTTAAAAAATGATTCAATAGCCAATTTTGAGTAAACAAATGTATAGGAGAAAGGGGCAGAGATATCATAACTTTTAAAATATTCCACCGAACAGTGTTTATTGGAAACGGATTAGATTAACACATTTTGAAGGGTTTAATCTTTGTTAGCAGCCATGTTTTCAGTTTAAAGTTATTGTCGTTTAAATTAAAATTACAGTTAATTGAATTGAAAGAACAGTTAAAAACAGCTGCACTAGAAATTAGACAGGCTTGACTACATATATAATATATATATATATATATATATATATATATATATATATATATATATATATATATACCTATATATATACATATGTATATACGTATATATGCTTGTATATATATATACACATATAATGTCACAGAATCTCACAGGACCAATACAACTTTCCATTTATTGATAATTTAATGGAGTTCATAATTTTATAGAGTAGGATATCAATACTGGTTCACAATCTCAAATATAGCTTGTACTCGCGATCTCATGAATAAAAAAATGAATAACAATTTTAGAGAAAAAATTCAACAGTTTTTCTGAAGTTGGTTAGGCGTATTTTCATAAAACGGTTACAACAACAATTGAATTGCAGTGATTTAACTGCATGATTTAAATAAACCAAACAAAAACTTAATTTATCGATCAAATTAAAAAGATTTTTCATAATGATAGATTTTATTTCGAACGATTGACTATATTGATGAATGGCATGGCATTTATTTATTTATGCCTAATTTTAGGGCCATAATTGACGCAAACAAAATTTTTTTAAAAAAATTAGGCCCTAAAATTAGGCATAAATAAATAAACGCTTGCGAGATATTCAATTGAAATTTCATAAGATAATTAGAATATATAAAGTTCTGTAAAAAATCATCTGGACTACTGATGCTGATTAAAATTTTAAATTGGGTCACATGATAAACCAAATCTAAGGTATTTTTATAAGCAATTTAGTCACAGATAATTATGTATGGATTATTAATGAAAACAAAATTTATAAACCGTTTTTATACTGATTAATTAAATTTAAGTCTTATAATGACTGCATAAATACTATATGCATACATTATAGTTCGGTACAATTTATAGTAATTCCAACAAGGTTTTCTAGAGATTAAAATTATTGTCGACTGTTCGAATATAAATAAATAACGTAATTATCTCTTGTAAATGTGAAGCATACACCAAGATTTTTATTGTAATGGGTCTATTGAAGTGAATTTTTATGTTGATAATATTTGCAGCGTTATCTTCTCCAAACCTTTGCCGTCCCACCTGGACAAAATGTGATTACGCAATGTATTTTATTATATATAATATAAATATATATATATATATATATATATATATATATATATATATATATATATAATATATATATATATATATATATATATATATATATATATATATATATATATATATATATATATATATATATATATATATATATATATATATATATATATATATATACATTTATATGTATGTACATAAAGTGTTTTATTACTTTTTTCCATTTTGAACGTGTCAAGTTTTCGATAAAGATTTAAGATTACTAATTATGTTTCTCTTATATAGGACAGAAGTAAAGATAATGTTTTAAAATTAAAATAATTTATATTTTATTTGATCAAGAAATTTTTTTTTCTTATTTTGTTTATCTTAATACGGAGACCACCAGAATAGCTAGCATTAAGTTGATGTAGTATATGGTTATCCATATATAAATTATACAATGAAATTATTGTAAAGTTTGTTTTATAGTTTTTATTGTTTCCAGAGATAATATTAATTTCCTTTACATATTGATGAGTCTTTTAAAAAATAATGTAGATATTTAGAACTATTGCCGACAATGGATAACTAAAGATAACTTACCTTTCAACATATGGCCCGTAACGTCGAGTGTTCGGCAGTCGAATGGAAATTCGAATTTAGGATTGAACACAAAATTTAGTAGCGACAGAACTTTGGCCAGCCTGTTATTTGTTATTTGCCATACGTCTTTAAGCTTGGAATAAGCAATAATTTCGAAAAGAAAATGTGTAATTAATAAACATTCGTATCAAGGAATTGTAATTGTTTCCTTTTCTAAAAATTTTTGTTGGCATTTTTACGTTCGGTAAATAATTTTTAACATAATTCAACTATATTGTTGCATATTGTATTTATGACAATGAACAAATAAATACATAAACTAGATACTGAATGTATGAGTATCTTACTATTATATAGGCTGTTTTGCTCTGGTCAATATATAAATAAATATAAATAAAACTTTAAATCGTTTTTGGAAACGCTTGCGAGAATAAGGGTTCCTTCCGTGCATAAAATGTAAAACGGAACCCTTATAATGTCCCTCCGTTGTCCGTCTATATCCAATCTGTCACAGGCTTATATCTTTTGAATTATCATTTGTAACAAGCGATAATTTTGTATGCACATTAAGTCATTTAATCAACAGTCAGATAATTCAACGCAGTAATTTAGCTGTTGTTTCAGAATAAAACTTAATTAATTTATAATTAAATAAAGGTACCAAACATTTTTACATTTTATTTATATGGCATGTGATATGCCATTTTAAACGGCTCATTTAACGATTTTAAACATTTTGAAAATCATTTTTGATAGCGAAAATATAGTAAACAATGTATATGTATGTCTATTCCTCTCCTCCTCTCTTCCGACCTCATTCTCTGATCTCTGAATTGTATGGTTCATTATTTTGAAAAAAATGTGGAATTTGAAAAAATGTGGAATTTGAAAAAATGTGAAATTTGAAAAAATGTGGAATATATTTTTACAAACTTATCTCTGTATATACGGGACCCTCGGGTATGGATTATATTGGACTTCATGCTTTACCGAACTTTTCAAGTAAAGAATTAGTTTTCAAAGCAGTTTGTTAATCCTTAAACGGTAAGAATGCCGAATTTCATCTATTAATTATTCCTTCTTAACTTGTTAATAAATAGTGGCACTTGGCCATGTAACGCGGAATTTAAATTTAGAAAAATATTGATGATATCAAAAAACAGGTGCTTTTTACAATCTAAACCAAATTAACTCATCCTATATTTTAATTAACCAATCAATAAATTCTTATTTATACATTTCTTAATTATTTTCAAACAAATTATAAGACACTCTAATTTGTTATATCAATTTTGGTCGTCTCTCTTATAACCTTAACAAAATTAAATTCATGTTAGTACCTCAACTGATTTTTATCTACAATTCTTAACAACCTTTTTATTTACTAAACACCGGTTCAAAACTTATTAATTTATTCCTTTTAATATATAAATATATATATATATATATATATATATATATATATATATATATATATATATATATATATATATATACATATATATATATATATATATATATATATATATATATATATATATATATATATTTATATTTATATATATATATAAATATAAATATATATATATATATATATATATATATATATATATATATATATATATATATATATATATATATATATATATATATACAGTAAAACCTCCAAAGTTGGACACCTCTTTAACTTGGACATTTCTATATCTTGGACAAATTATAAAGTCCCTTCAAAAACCTATGGATTTATATTTTTTAAAATCGAATTTACCTTTCTAATTTGGACAACCTCCGTAACTCGTATGTTGGACAGATTTTGTTGCCGATATAAGAATTTTGCTTGGTACATTTACTCTATATGTTGGTCTGTTTTTGCAAAATGCATTACATTCACATTTCCATAATACAAAATAATTTCTATTGTGTAAAACAAAAAAAAACTTCTATATTAATAATACATACATAGAACGAAAACGTTCTAATTGCATTAGTTTTAGTTTTGGTAGAAGAGTATTGAGAAAAAAAGGTTTCTTGTGTTTACACACTTTCTATAGGTCAATACTAGCGGGTTTATTTTATTATTCAAACCCGAGCAGTGTAGTACACATGCGGTTTCCCTTGTTTATTCAATAGAAAACAATTAAAGCTGGAAAGGAAAATAATGAACTGCACTGCATCGTGAATAAAAAAATATGCACCAAAAAACTTAGTATGTATGTATTGTTGTTATGTTTTATTTCTACTGAGCAGGAGGAGAAACCGTTGTTTTGGCGTTTTATCGAATTTTCGATATGAAAACAATTGATGGGCACAAAGTGATAATGTTTCCAATCTATATTTACATATGTATATAGTAAACGTCATTTTTCAATTTTTAAGATTGTTTCTATAACTTGGACAACTCTGTATGTTGGACACATTTTTTCGTCCCTTGAGTGTCCAACATACACAGGTTTCACTGTATATATATATACATATATATATATGTATATGTATATATGTATATATATAGATGAAATAACCTGATTATGAAATTGTTTTGTGTTGTCTGGTCATCAAAAACATTTTTTGCCCGTATTTTGGTTGTTTCTAAGTATAGACAAAACCGAAAAATGTGATAAGAAATTAGTGTTTATTCCTTATATCTGGGTGACAAAAAGAAAAATGTGTCGCCTTTAAATTTTGTGTGAATTTTTATATTTATTTCTGATTTTGGTAAAGATTTATGAGTTAATCGATAATGATATAGTCCAGGTGTAACATAAGTAAACCTGCGCTAATTCGAATACGAAACCTCAAAATTTTGTTAGTTTGCCGCCAAACTAATATGTGTATAGTAGTTTGTGCTTTTTTTCTATAACCCAAGTACATTGGTAAATTTATCATACCTACAAATTCTTAAACATAAAGCCATAACAATTATTATCGTCATGATCATCATTCATGTTATTCGTTTCATAATTTTTGTGTCACCACACCATCGGTCTCTCTTGCTCTATTCAACCCTATAATTTCACGCATTTTATGTATTTTTTATGCTTTGATTTATTTCATTGTACATCATATATAATACATAGGTATTATGTCTTATATGTGACCGGAAAATCATGCCAAAGCAAAGAATTGAAAGAACGAGTAGAATAAACGTCTTAAAAATCGTGATCTGTGCGCAAATTAAACACAAATTTATTGTTGTTGTTAAAGAAAATTGAGAATGATTACTAATTTGAATTATTCAATTAAATTATATGCATATATATTATATATATATATATATATATATATATATATATATATATATATATATATATATATATATATATATATATATATATACATATGTATGTATATATATATATGTATATACAATATATATACATATATTTATATATATATATATATATGTATATATATATATATATATATATATATATATATATATATATATATATATATATATATATATATTATATATTATATATATCTTATATAGTTATATTCTATACTTGTTGGTAAGGTGGGAATTTTTTTTTGTGTTATTGTTTAAAATCAGGAAAATTAAATAATGGCGAGATTACTAGTTCGATTTTACAGTTGATTTGTTTGATTTATATTGACCTTTGGAGTGATAGATCTGACTATAGGGCTATCAATACCGAGTCATAGTTTTATGTCGATATTCGGTATTTTTTAATACTGGCATATCGGTATTGATCCATTCATTGTATTAAATTGCGTGTTTACATTATACATACTTGCCCAAGTAGCATTTTGATGAAATTTTTGAAAGACGTGACGTCGTGGTGTCAATATTCGTTTCTATATTTGGGAACATTGGTTTCGAAACGGCGTTGACAATGTGTGTTACCAGTTTCGGAAGTGGTGCAACGCCAAGTGGGAATTGTGTTTGACACAGTTTCATTTATTGTGACTTAAGGATACATTTTCTATACAGTGTCAAAATGTGTGCCTCCTGTGACACATTTTCTGCACGCAGTTAATTCTCTGTTTCGAATCAATTCGATGCACAATAACGTATTTGCGTGAACAAATGTTTAATTGATACAATTTTTTGACACAAATCGGGAATACTTTCTTGTTATAATGAATATCATAACTATAATTACCTATTATATGTATTAGTAATTATGAACTTAATTTATAACTTAAATATATAATGTCAATTTTTGATAATACGAAGTTTACTGCATTTCAAACTAGAATTTTATCGGAAATAATATTTTGTCAGTGAATATTGCTGGTATAGATCGAAAAACATAATTGTTTACCTAAAATATTAATTAATTAATTTAATCATAATTTTTTTAAAAATTAAATAAATGTAATTTCTGGAAAACGGAATGTTGGAAATTATTATAAAATACTTCCTATACTTAAAGATGATCAAATTGTGATTTCTTATGTTGTAAAGCATGAGATAAAGCATTAAAATCATGAAATTAAAACTCTTCATTTTTATACGCCTTTTTTAAGATGTGATAAATAATGTCGGCGATTAATATTCCTATTTGCGAATTGCGTCTAAAAAAAATGCCTATTTCGGAATTGTGTTTTATTTGCGTTTTAGATAAATCCCAAATATTGGAATTGTGTTAATTTTGCGTGAAAATGTGTTCATTTAGGAATTGTGTATATATGTGCGTCTATAAAATAATTCTTATTTGGGAATTGTGTCTGAAAAAAATCCTTTTTGCGATTTGTGTGTTATTTGCGTTTCAAATAATTTAAATAAAATCCTAATTAGGTATTGTGTGAATTTTGTGTGAAAAATGTTTATTTTTTAGTCAGAGGTCCCAGTTAAATGGAAGAGCAATAAAATTTTGCGATGGCCTCAACACGTAAGTATACAAGTTTTAGATAAATTGAGGGTGGATCCTAACTCAACCCCATATCAGAAAATTGGAGTTATTCGGATTTCGGACAAAATTTCAACGAGATGTTTGAAAACGAAGCTGTGACAAAATTCAACTATCCCGAACATGGCAAACGAAACATCTGAAATCGAGAATAATTTCGTAACATATGATGTGAGTTAGCAAGATGTGGTCGGGAATATGAGCAGCAAGGACATTATTCACTGGTTCGAAATTGTTTAATTCACATGATGTATAGTGAATTTGCTTTCAACTTTATGTTTCTGTAGTTTAATTTGTTTTTTAACTTTTCGATAAAACGAAGTTGTTGTTTTAAATGCTCGATATCCTATTACCTTTGGCATTATTTTAATAAATTAATTAATTAATTTCTCTAAAAAACTTTGAATGGTTAGAGATATATATGCACGTACATGACAGTATTTTTAGATTGACACATTGTTCAACGCAATGCCGGCGCTGAGTGTAACATTCCACTTTGCTTTGAAAAGAATTGGGAATTGTGTTCATAATGTGTCGACAAGTCAGAAAAATTCACACTATGTCAAAAATGAGCTATTTTAGAAACTCTTTAGACGCAAAGACTACTTTGTGTGTTTTGTTTGATTCTAAATAGGAATATTCCTAAACAGGAATTGTTACCTATCGAGGGTGTAAAATGTTTCTAATTTGGAAGCAAGTTAGGTAATAGCGATGCAATGATGTAGTCGCCAATGACACAAGAAACGTTAGGTTGCAAAATGCTACTTGGGTGGTCACTTGATACGAGTATAGACAGTCGGAACGTAAGGATATAGTCTTAGTCTTCATGAGCGGCTTATAAGGATAAATAAGTTTGGAAAACCTTTCATCTAGCCGGAATTAATGCGTTTTGCGAGAAAAATGAATTAATTAGAAATAATGATAATGTAACTGAAGCTCACTGAGTTACTGACTCTATATTATATGTAGTATATCAAGGTTGAAATCAGGATTATTGTTAAAGTTCCCACAAGACAGAAGGAATTCCTAGTCCGACCAAAAATTAACTAGATAAATACAACATGTGGTGAATACTTAATTATTAGCCGTATAGTATAGTAAAATTTGGAAACGGTTGGTCTATTTAAATATTATAAATTATCAAAAAACATTTTTTAAACTAAACATCCTCAGATCATCACATCAATTTAAGAAAATGGTTTAATATTACAAATGATCGTTTTTTAAAATAGGCAATAGCATCATCTTGATTATGACTAATAAATGTTTCAATATAGATAAACTAATCGAAATAAAAAGACTTAACTCCCACAAAACGCGTATGCAATCATTAATTTTTATAGCATAGACCCATTAATGAATTTTATAAGAAATAAATCAGACATCGTAACGTAATCTATTCAATCAAAATTTCGTTGAAAATTTATTCATTTTTTCACAACCACAAGTCGAAAAATAATTTTATATAAGATTAATCGATTTTAAATTATTAAAATCTATAAATCTTTCGAATTCAAATAAATCTTCTGTATAGCTTAAAAGTAAGAAATCACTCACACTATTGACCTCTTTTTTGGATTAGTAAATTATGTATATTTGGATAAATTTGAAAATCTTTATAAATAGGGTCGGTCCTACACTAAATTCATGCGATGGTAAACATAATAAATTTTGAGATTTTAAAATTTATTGAATTAAAGACGACTTTTATTTTATTTGTTGTATAATAATTTTTATAGGTAGCTTAATGTAATTATGACGTGCGAAACATATGAGGTTTGATATATGTTTATATTGAATTTCTTAATCTCAACTCAATTAATTTCTGAGAATGAATATATCCGTTGACGATTATGCATAATTAGCTTAAAAAAATGATCATTCAAGAAATCATTCAGTCTCCATACAGGTATAGTCTATTTGAGCAAGCTGTAAGGCATATATATATATATATATATATATATATATATATATATATATATATATATATATATATATATATATATATATATATATATATATATATATATATATATATATATATATATATATATATATAAATATATATATATATATATATATATATATATATATATATATATATATATATATATATATCGGGTTTTGACAACTTTGAACTCTTACTGTGAACCCACCCTTATAGAAATAACCAAACTGTCCATGTCAAAGCATTCAGTAAAGACAATATTTTTATCATGGTGAAGTACACAAACGACACAACGTTTACAAATAATAAAAATTTACTACAAAAATTCCGAGCCGGTGACTGCAACTTCAAGAGCGGTAATCACAATTTTTGGTCAAGAGTATTTTTGGCTAAACGGCTTCGTCAACAAACAGAATATGCGTTATTGGTCATGTGAAAACCTTCATGTTTCAAGAAACACCACTTCATCCACAAAAACATAACTGTATGGTGTGATTTTCATGCTGGTGGTGTCATTGGACAGTTTATTTTCTATGATGAAAATGACCGTCACGTTACAGCCAATGGAGATCGCTATAGAGGCATGTTGTAACGTTATTTCATTGACTTTAATAATATGTGGTTTCGACACGTCGGTGCCACATGCCACACAAAACGACTAATTGAAATCTAAATTCTATGAACGTGTTATATCCAGAAATTAGCCGCCTATAGATCGTGTGATTTAACGCTCTAGACTTTTTTTATAGGGCTACGTTAAATCAGTGATCTATGCCAACAAGCCGGCGTCGTTAGAGGAGCTCAGAGCCAACTCGACACCTGCAAACGTAACCGTGGTGGACATATGAATGCCCGTGTTGGACATATGATGTCGAATTCCATATATAAATGTTTGGATTGTACTTCAAGCTAATAATAAAGTTTTCGAAATATTTCAAATGCATTTTATTACAAACCATGGTTTGCGTTTTATTTAAAAAAAAAGTTGTCAAGTCCTTATTGGAAAACCCATATACATATATATACATATATATGTATATGTATATTTATATATATATATATATATATATATATATATATATATATATATATATATATATATATACATATATATATATATATATATATATATATATATATATATATATATATATATATATATGTATATATATATGTACATATATATATATATATATATCAAATGCATTTTATTACAAACCATGGTTTGCGTTTTATTTAAAAAAAAAGTTGTCAAGTCCTTATTGGAAAACCCATATACATATATATACATATATATGTATATGTATATTTATATATATATATATATATATATATATATATATATATATATATATATATATACATATATATATATATATATATATATATATATATATATATATATATATATATATATATATATATATATATATGTATATATATATGTACATATATATATATATATATATATATATATATATATATATATATATATATATATATATATATATATATATATATATATATATATATAATAAAAACCATTAAATGTTTATAAAGAAATTGATTAGTTTTAGTACACAACCAGAATGGATTGTACATGGAAGAATTTTGAAATATTATGGCACTGTGACAGGATCTCGATTCCAATTACGGATTTTCCGGGTTGACCGTATTGCCACAAGTTGAAAAATGTCTATATAATATAAAATAAGTTTGATCATTACAGGAGCTGCATCTGAAAAATAATCAGTTAGCGCTTGCCAACATAGTCCTAATGTATGCGAATAGAAACAGATGACGCAGTGAAATTTAGGAGAATGTAGATATGCCATTCGAGGAGAATGGTAGAAAAATTAAATTAGAAAGGGAAACAAATCAGTAATAGTTTATAACCGAGGAAGAGAGTTATTACTCCCGAAATCGATATTAAAAAAATAATAAAAAATAAATAATTATCACAAATAAGGAAGAAATATATAATAAAAAAATAAAATCAACTATATAGTTTTACTTACATAAATTAACAAGTGATAAAAGACACATAAAAAATGGATATTCAGATAACTTAAATAGTTCGTAGTATATGTAGCGAAGGAAAAGCCCACTAACAAATGCATAATTAATGAAAAAAAAAAAAAAAAAAAAAAATTAAAATTGGGCGGATTACTCCAGCACTCAATGCCACAATGGGCCCACGGTGCAATACCCGGACAAACACAAATACTTACACATTAAAAACACCCAACCGTGATTTTTGGTCACCACCGGGAATCGAACCCGAGACCCTCGAATAACAAGGCAAGCACGCTACTTACTGTGCTATCGAGGGCGGCGATAATTAATGAAACTAAAACGTCTAGATAGTTTGAATAGGAAATGCTTAAATTTCTCTATACCAAATTTTCATCGACCTTTTCAACCACTCACATATCAAAACACATTAAAACTTTTCTTTCATCAGTGTTAGACAACTTTTTGTATGTTGTGTGTGGTTGCTTAGAAAGGTCGACTCAAAATTGGTATCGCCATTTTACACTTTTTTTTAATTTTTATTAAAAATTTTTTTTCATTTATATAAAATTCCATCTACTATAAATAAAATAAAAATTGAGTATTTTAATATTTTATTGGGTAAAGCTATACAGTGAGTTATACAAAGTATACTCAAAATGATCTTCTTGTTATTGAATAACAATTTTTGTCAAATTCTGCCTAATCTCCTCCGTCAATTATAGTGTCGTGATTAGGCGGCACAGAAATGATGTTGGTTCTGTCGAATGAGAATTTTCATCCGTCTATAGAATACATTTTATAAAAATATCTTCATCGAAATTCCTTTCCATCAACCGCAGTTACAAAGTTCCAATCTTTTAGGCCGATCTACCGGTAGTCCGGTAAAATAGTTCTTGAACGGATGTTGTATTATGCGGTTCAAGATTCTCCGAAAAGAGCATTCTTATGCTTATGGATTGATTTGCTGTTAAATATCTTAGAATCTGTTAGTCGAATAGGGCTCCGCCCGTTATTACAATATTTCGCAATATTTTTTAAATATTTTAAAAAGCTCTTGCTTTAGGAACATATACATACCTCAAGTTTTAGTCAAATCTAGGTTAATATGAAACTTACGTATCTGATACATTATCGTTACAAAATCCATAAACAAAATGTATATCAACGTATTTCTTAGCTAAGCACTGTACCATTTAATAATGAACAAAAATATATTGGAATATTTTATTAAATTAAAGAAAATATTTAATTTTTGTTTTTTATCTATTAGACGTATTAAGGACGATATGTAAACAGCTGTATGGATGAGAATAACGTATTGCATGTTATATGGATGAGAATAACGTATTGCAAGTTTGTAGAGAATATGAATTTTTTACCGGGATGACTCTCAGTTGTTATCAAAATATTCGCAACCCTTTGCCGTCCCATACGATTTTTTCTCAGAATAAACCGAGGCATCAGCACTTAACGGATTACCGTTTCAAACTCAGACACCCTGTGCGTATATACTTTTATATGTATGTATAGATATAAAACTTATATAACAAACAAAACTATCATTTAATTTTATATTTAGCCTCCGGGTTCTTTATCAATTCAGGAGCACAGCAGGAGTCCATACCCAATCTTCACTTTGGTTTTGAATTTATTTTAAATTAAAACTCAGAATACAAAAAAAGGTAAGAAATCAAAAAAAATTTTTTTTTTTAATTTTTAAGGGTTCTCAATATATAAAATTAATCGTTATGTTGGTCGAGCGAGGATCGCTTAAATTTGAATTTATGAAATATTTGGGTTTTCATATATACATTCTTTGGTAAAGTTAATTATATAGATTTTAAACTAAAAAAATGAAAATTATATGTATTATTTTGTATGGTGTTGTACCTTATAGAAAGTGATCGGTTAATTATCGTTTAAAGATACAATTGCTTTAGTCAAATATATCCAATTAATTCCTTTTCAACGAAATATCCAATTAATTGCTCAAGATGATTTGCGCGTATTTTTTTTGTTGATTTTTTTTTTTAATATGTACTAAGATTTATTACTTATACCATTAACAATAACATTTTATTATTATAAATTATTTATTTATTTTTCTGTTTAGTTGTTAAAATGCTCTGACGTGGAATATTTTTATTTTTATAGTTTTTATGAAATTGGCAATAAAACTGGTGTTGTTATTGTGTGGAAAAAAAATCTTAAGCTTAAATGTTATATACTAAAGAAACATAAATATAGCAATTAAAATTTATGGTCATCAATTAAACGGAGGCTCTTTTACTAAATATTCTTGTCTTTCAATATATATGGAAGAATACACTAGGCTTTTGTGCGGCTATAAATTAAAATTTATGACAAGCAGCTTTAAAAATACTAACAGCAGAACTATTATTGGATTTGTCGCCTGAAGAATTAAAAGTAAATATATGTATTACGGAATTTATGATGATTTCTTGATATTATTGTTAGGTGTTTTTAATATCGTTTGGAGTTCAGAATTTATGTGGCCGGCCAAATCTATTATATCAATACGATACATGTCTATGAAGTAAAGTAATGTGCAGATGATCATAGTTTTTTTTGTTAAGAATCTTTAAACCCGGAAAAACAAAAGTAAAACCATTATTAGTAATCATAGCTTTGTTCTTCAATTCTATGCAGTAATATGAGTTCATATACATCTCATTTAATATATTTAATGGATTTGATAATCTTATTTTTATTTTACTTAAGAAATAATTCTCAAATATTCAATTAAAGTTTAAATTAATTAAAACATATAAATTTGAACAACATAATTTAAATTACACATATTAAATACTACGGAGTAATAACAATAAGAATAAAAATATACTTTAGAATATTGTGACGCTGTATGTATGTGTCCCGCGTTGGGGATTTAAACAACGAACAATTTTTTTTATTTTTAGGCATTTTACCATCGAAAATTTCATCTTCCTTTCAATCATACTTGTCTAATAAAAATCAATTTTTATAACTAAATCAATAAAAATCCTACTTTAATGAATTTAGAAGACGTGATTACAAAACTTGATCAACCAATCAAGCTATCTGCCTTAATAATAACCACTAACACTAGAATTTGTCATCTTAATTAATTTTGTTAATTTTGATTACTATATATACCACGGAATTTATATAAACACATACATCTATATACGAGTATAGACACACATAGATTTATATATGCATATACATACGTACGTACGAGTATATATAAAATCGTGCGTGATGATATATAGATGAGGAATAGTAATTTCCATGTTTGTCCATATGTACCGAACTATACCTACATATATATACATCTATAAGTTTATATATATATATATATATATATATATATATATATATATATATATATATATATATATACTCATTTATACATAAAAGATTAATGTTTTCGATAAGAAATTAAATCATTAAACTTAAAATAACAACAATAGATCGAAACACTTAAGAAGAAACAGGAAATAATTTCAAAAGTTTTTGTGGCTGAATAAAAATTCTTAATTTTGTTTTTTGTTATCTGTTGAGCGTTGGTCGTCCAACGCATATTGTTTTGGTTAGTTTAATTTATGTTTAATAATAAAATCAACATCAACTAGAAAATGTATTTTTTTTCTAACACTAACTAATTTTAAGTTTTATCTGTGATGTGGGTCGAATTTGAAATGATTTTTATTATTTTGTATATAGTTTCAGATTACATTAGGATTGGCTGTTAATCCGTGTAGCTTACAATCTTGGATTAATTGAAATAATTTGACGATTATACGTGTGGTTAGTATACCGTATAAGTAAGTATATAAACAATTTTGATTTACTTGGTATACATCTAGTATTTTCCTGTTTACACGCGAATAAGTCACAAATTTATTCGCAAACCATTTAACAGTTCGTACCAAAAATAATAATCACATAATACCATATAATCGCTTAAAATAAGCAATATTAGTATGTGTAAGCAATGTTCGAGCGCAACATATATGTATATACATACCATTAACATCTATTTTAAATGATTCATTCCTCTCAAAAGATTTATATAAATTCCCAATACTAAACACTACAAATATTTTCGTTATCAATTTTAACGAGAATAACAAAAGGAATTTAGTCACTTATTTCGAAAAACATTGATATACAAACAAATCGTTGTTGAAGTTAATGATTTAGCTAATTCATAGGTCTGTTCTATAGATTAAAACTAAACTCAATGCAACTAAAACAATCAATTTTGTGAAATTTCGGTTAAAATTCAATCAGCAATATTCAATATATGTATACCTACATACCTATACCACATGCTGAGTTTTGAATGCAACTTGACTTTATATATTGTATAGACATTTTAAAGGTCATAATGTAACAGCTTTGAAACGAAGTAAATATAAAAAACGATTGATATCCTAAAAGGACCAATGTATATGTTTCACATGAACCAAAATCAGTAGCCAAAATTAAGGATTCAAACCAATTCATTGTAAATCATTTTTTATGTGCATTGATTGACAAGTTGATGATTTTTCAAAATGATGGCATACAAATCAAAATTACGTATACTGGTTGCGAGATTATGTTTAAATACCTTCCACTGAAATCAACCCGCACAACATTTGTAAAACGTAAAAATTAGTTAATTATAGAGCTTGTCATATACCAGACGGAATATAGTGTTTTTTTTTTGGTTATTTCTGATGAAATTTATGATTATTTATGTATATCTCTGAAGTGTATCAGTAAAATTGCTGTACTTATTATATATGAATTAATTAAATGTAGAAAATTTACTTCGAAACAATTCATCATCCCTTATAAAATGTTTGTTTGGTTTTATTCTATCCAATCTGTTCTGCGGTCAAAGTTATGTTCATTATTGTGATCGAAATTATGGATGAAAAATGTATTTTGCGTCCCATACCTATATTCGAACCCGGTTTTAAACTCTATACAGACGTGTGTTTTGACAACCGTGTATAATAACAGCGTAAGTTTATTTATGTATAGATACACATAATTATGTAATTCGCATTCTACATGTAAAATCTAAATTTCATGGCGACATACGAATTGATTCAATCGGATATAGTCAATCATTTAGTATAGAAAAAAAACGAAAACCTATAATTTACTTATACATTTACAATAGACTTCCATGGAAGCTAAGGTTATAAAGATGAAGCCTTGCGTAATTATTTTTCGTATACCGGAAACAGAATCGATTTAAATGATTTATAAACAACTTAAATGTGAGAGTCGGAATAATATTTATAATGTCAATAATATCCCCAAATTATGGGTCGCGATCCAAAAGAGTTTCTAATTTTTAATTACTGATTATTGCGAATATCTATAGACCGACTTTTTCTAATTTCACAAACTATATACCAATTTTACGAGATTTTGAATCTATACAAGTTATTAAGTTCTTATAAGAAGTTTAAACTCAATAAAAAGTTTTAAAACTTTGAGTATTCACCAAATTTTTTAAGGAATAGTAAAATTAATTCTTTTATTTGGTAAAACTATAGAAAACTTCTGAATGTCTCAGATTCGATGTCCTGTCAAATTCAAATAGGTCGGGAAATTCGTAAAAATTAAAAATCAAAATTGCCTGTTACTATATAGAATTTAAAGTGGGCTAGTAAGTTTAGAATTGTTTTATAAAGGCCAGTTTAAATAAAAATAGAAAATAGAATTCTAATTGATATCTTATTGACTCGTAGTAATTTGTTTTTAAATAACTAACTTTTTAATAAATTTTCAAATCTTTTTTTTATCTTAAATTCGCAACATAAACTTCGATTTTGCAGTTTTGATTTAATGTTTAAAACTAGCGAATTTTATAAAATTTATAAAATTCATAAATTGTGTGTGCTTTTGAAAGTTTATGAGCTTTAAAAACATTGAATTTAATTTATATTTAAGTTTTATAATGCTCTTGCAGTCATTTCGGTATGCGCACAATTTTCAAAATCCAAATTCAAATTACGTTATCGATTTTTGATCAAATTTTTCTTAGAAAATTCAGAATTATTAATTTCAAAATTTAATTTTCTAGCGCGAATGGGTTAACTAATTTTGAAAATTATAAATCTTGAAATTTTGCATGGTATTCTGATTTTAATGTAGAATTCAACAAAAATTGTGAGGATTTTCTGAAAATTGTATTTTATATTTATTAGAGGATTTTCTGAAAATTGTATTTTCTATTTATTAGAATAGAAGAATAGAAGACACTTAAAATTTTAAATTTAAACTTTTGAAATTCTGATAATAACGTTTAATATTATTCGGGTTTTAACGAGAAAATTCAACTCTTGCGATTTGTTTATTTCGGGGATTTTTCGTATACAATTCAGAAATGGAAATTTCAATTCGAATTTTGAAAATTTTAAATGGTTGAAAATGTCAAATTTCATATATTAATAATTCTCAATTAAAAGTTATTATATTCTCAATTAAAAGTTATTAAAAATTCAGAATTGTTAATTTTATTTTAGTTTTACACAATTTATGAAATTTAAGGACATTTTATATTTTGTAATCAAATTTTTTAAATCCAAATATTACATTCTGTCAATAGGAATTTAAGAATTTCGGTGAATTTAAAATTTCAGGTATTTTAAAAATTTTATTTGGAGCATTCAGATTTTGAATGCTAGAATGTTGAATTTTTCATAAGTATGTACAATTTCATTTCGACTTCTCATTTTAGATATTTTTGTTCTTTCTTTGATTTTTTTTTCATTTAACAAATATTTTTGTATAGTTTGTCGATTAAATTTAATGGTTCTAAAGTAATGGTTCTTAGTTGACCAAATGATGATCGCTACCTACGTATTTGGTTGCTGATCGATAAGTTCTCACATCCTACACAACCATTCCCCACATATATATATATATATATATATATATATATATATATATATATATATATATATATATATATATATATATATATATATATATATATATATATATATATATATATATATATATATATATATTTCATCAATTTAACAAATATTTGGTAAATTTCACAAAAAGTTGTTCCAAGATTTACAAACGTTTGGTCTAACATTCAAAATTCGCTGAATATTTAATGCAATTTTTGTTAAAATAAACAAAACAATTTATTAAATTAACAATTACTTTATTTATTACAAATATTTTACTCTATTTAAAAAAAAAAATTGTTTTATTCACAAACCCTTTTTTTATATATACAATGTTTTTCGATTATATATATATATATATATATATATATATATATATATATATATATATATATATATATATATATATATATATATATATATACATATATATATATATATATATATATATATATATATATATATATATATATATATATATATATATGTATACTTATGTATATTAGCATGAAGCTTCTTTAGTCCTGTATGCTGTATTTCATAATCATCTTTTTATTATTGATCTTGTTTATCTCCTTAGCTGTTGGTGGTATTATGTGATGCAACAAAAATAATTATTTATTTTTATTATTTTATTTTATTATTATAATTCATAATATTGACAATATATAAACTTGATCAATTTTTACGTTTCTGCAGATGATTTTAAAATCATCTGCAGAAACGTAAAAATAGATCAAGTTTATATATTGTCAATATTATGAATTATAATAATTAATTAAAGATAAGATTAATAATTTTACTTAATATCAATAATTTGTTTTTGATGGTATAGTTGATAGATTTTCCTTTGTTTGCCAAATAGTGAACTGCCTTGCCTTTAAATATATAAAAAAAAAATTTAAAAAATTTACAATTTAATAAATTCAATTGTACAGACTTGACATTCATAGGGAAATACCCCAACAATTTTTGTTGACAGCTCATCAGCCAATGTTGTTAACATTTTCATCCACCATCCAAATGATGTGCTTGGAAATCCATGCACAATTCTATATAAGAAACAAATTTAAACATTTTTAACCAAAATAATAAAACTGAATTTATTGTTTATTGCCTACCTTGACATACTGTCAACATATTTTACAATTCTCATTATTAGAAAAGAATTGTTAAATCCATTTATAATTGAGTTATTGTGATTTACCGCATTTTCCTCATCGGCGATACTTAATTCTTTCGTTGTAATTTGCTTTGCAGGTTCCAAAGTATGATAGGTTGTTGGTTGATCCTCATAATCATAAATGGTTAAATTAAAATGTTTAATATTTTGTATATTATTTGGTGACATTGTTAAATTTAAGTTTAGGACTTCATCATTTCCTTCGTCACCCATTTTGCCTATATGCTTCGATGTTACCTATTTTAAACGCTTGAAAATGAGAATTTACACCATTAACTAAAATTTGACTAAGTAATATTATAACTTTTGAGTTATCGTTAATATTTACCAATATTTCAATATTTTTATAAAGCTCTAATTCGTCAGTTTTACCACACTCACTATTTACTTAGTAAACTTATTCAAAGTTAACTTTTATAAAAAAATTTTCCACTATTTTTAATTAATTTCAACTTTTAGCTCTTAAATCAACTTTATGGTAGCTAGATCACAATTTAAATGACTTTAGTTTTTCAGATTTATCACAACACAAATAATTTGTGAGTATTTTGTTGTAAAGAAAACAAATCATTTGTAAAGTTTACAAAGGTACGTGAGATCTCTACAAATAATTCTAAGAAACACAAAATACCCGTTTGTTAATTGTAAATATTACAAAAGTTTTTGAAAAATTCAAAAATGTACTTAAATAATACAAAATAATTGTATTCGTTACAATCAAAATTGTGTATTTTAAAGATATTTGAAGTGTACTGCGTACAACTCCACCGTAAAAAAACAATATATATATATATATATATATATATATATATATATATATATATATATATATATATATATATATATATATATATATATATATATATATATATATATATATATATATATATATATAATATATATATATATTATATATATATATATATATATATATATATATATATATATATATATATATATACATATATATATATATATATATATATATATATATATATATATATATATATATATATATATATATATATATATATATATATATATATATATAATAAAACAATAAATGAAATGAAGATTGAGTGACTTGAGTTTTAAGAAAAGTTCCCTTAATGCCTTCTGATGGTTACTGGTATCATAAATTGAATCACTTATATGACTTAATTATATCAAATCCTACTTGTATTCTGCCATATACATTCTGTTAGTTTAAAATTTGCCTTATGATGATAATTATACACTAAAATTCTCATGATTAGAAAACTGTATTTAGTGCATGTTGCTGACGTTATACAACAGAATAATTGGAAACTTTACGCCATTGCATTTTACAATAGTCTCACAGGTTAACCTATAATGCAACAAAGAACTATATAAATACAAGTATTTTAAATTTGGAAAAGTATTGTACGAATGGTCGAATTTATGAAACACATATTTGGTGTTTTATTCGTAATTCTTACCAATATACTAAAATTTCAGTGTATATTTATATATAGTTTGGGGATCTAATTCAATTCAATTTATATACAGCGTGTTCAGAGTTGAGATACTATTCCATTCAGGGTTTCTTGGTTCATTCTGAGAAATCATCAGGAAAGATGTAATTTAATTTTTTGAATTAGTATTTAGTATTAAAATAATTGTAATAGTTAATTTCTTAAAAGATTTTGTCCAAAAATAATACCAATTTGTACAAATTGTTATTCATATATTTTACAAAGCATATTTTGTTACTATTATGCTAACGTTTGTAAATTTTATAATATTTTTAGCTTGTTATTTATCAATTATACAGAATACAATGGATTTTCTTTGTAAATTTCCAAAAACTTTTGGTAAATTATTTTATTTAAAAAAAAATGTAATCAACATCTTGTGTTATTAACAAGACTTTTGTAATAATAATTCGATGTTTTTTATATTTTACCTATACATTTGTTCAATATAATAGTTTAACTAAGTAACTCTTACCAAAATTACATTTATTTGATAAAATATTTTGTCAAATCTACCACGCAATTATTTGCAAATTTTAATTAAATCTACAACAAAAATTGATAATTTAACAAGAATTTTGTTAATTAAAAAGAAAAAAAGTTAAAGCAACAATTGTTTCTGTTAAAATATCAAATTTATGTAAAGTTAATAAATTTTGTTTGTAAGCAGTTTAACAAAAGGAAATTGTATCTTTTACCCACAATATTTTTTTGAGTGTGACCAATCTCCAAGTACATCATTCTCTCATCATTATCGGTCGCAGTTGCGTGTCGGGAATACGAACCTATGTTTTCACACAAGTCGGCCTGATTTCTGCCCGCTCTAGCATTAATGCCCCCAATTACCATTCTAACATCGTGTTCGGGTGTAGATCCCATCAGATCGTCCGGGGCATTGTTAAATTTGATTGATTATTGACAGCTTGGAAATCCAAAACAGGGTTATTTACCTGTGGCCCAAGAAGAAATCTAGCTCCAAGATTTCCGAGGTCATCTCCACTGTAGAGCAACGTATAGCTCTGTGACACATGGTATCCACTTTTAGGCCGGCGAGTTTCTTGAACAACGAGTTCCAGCCGATACTCCTTTATGCACGTGATTCGGCCCTCTAACGCTCCTGGTTTTCTATAAGTGACTGTACGTTCCACGTGCCGATCCTTAATCTCGTGTCCGGGTACTTGAGCGGGGGTCCGGTAATTTTTTGGCGGTATCCATTTTTCTTTTTGTTGACTTTATTATTATAAACAGTTGATTTTTTTACGGATGCGGGTTGTCAGCCCAGCATCCAACAGTTTGGTCCCCTCCTACGACAAGCAGAGGATACGTGGTGGTATTCTTGGGAAACGTATGTTCGTGCAAATTAGATTTACTGGACATGTGAGTGCAGGGGCTATGTATATATATCTTAGTTGAATGTTGAACCAATATATTTGGATGGGTTTCGATAATTTTAAATTTATATGCATGTGTATTGTTCTCGGGCATAGTATAGTGTTTTTTTTTTATAGAAATTCATTCAGAATCAGTTTATTTCCATTACATTATAATGAATATTTAAATTCGAATTAGGTGTAGGTCGCAAAATTCCGTAAATAATGTGAGTGCCGAAGAAACCACTAGTACACTCTTGGCAAGAAAATTAATATATTTAATCTTCTCCCCAGGAATTGAAATTAATCCACTTGTGTTTTCAGGAACAGCACAAGATCCAATGAGAATTTATAGCTCGAGTTCAGCATAACCGAAATTTAGTATTTATCTGGGCAGAAACAACAGAAAATAAACCAAAACTTTGAAACCATTCTGGCGTCATTATTCTTAAATAGTTTTCTTCCATTACAGTACAAATTCTTTATATTAATATAATCCTATATCTATGTACTGATAATATGGCCCGATACAAATCTGTATTATATACGTCTCAGGGTATGTTTCAGTTTACTAAAATTCCAAATCATAATTACTCTAAACAAAAAAATGGTTTAAAACGCGAAAAATTTTAACTCCCGCAATAATAACAATAATAAAAATTTAATGATATTAATAAAAAAATATATTATTTTAAATCCATTGGATGTTATGTTCATTTCTTTTCCTTTTGAACTGTATGTATATATTGTATGTATATGAAACTATGTTTACCGTGTCAAGAAGGTAAGAAATCTTAGACCCAAAAAAATCCAATTAGCATCTTTTAGGTTTTTCGTGGTTGTGTTATTTGGGTTTCATTTGAATTGGCCTCAAGCTAAATTCTCATAATTAAAGCGCAATCAGGCAGCTGTATAAATGTATTTCTAATTTTTTTTTATGATTTAAATATTACGAGTATGTATACATATACAGATAAAGAAAAATATTTATTTTTAAACCGTAAATTCCATTGTATTCTTATGGAGCTTAATTTATTTTTTGAAAGTACATTCATCTCTCGTCTATTAATTACTTTGTAATGATGTACATTTTTTTAAGTATTCTGTTGGAGCTATGTCTTTCGTTGATTGATTATGTATACATATACGCGCGGCTAGACATTTTTGCTAAAAATATATATATCTATAATCAGTTGTAATTTTGTCTCATTCCAAAATTTATCTAAATTATGTTGTATAGAGAATTTTGATTTTTTGTAGAACATATAATTTAAAGTAATCGATTAATATTTCCTATAATTAATTATTTGAACGAAAAACATAAAAGAGGACTCTTCTATGAGATTTAAAAAATATATAATTTCTCATTGAATAATTTCGGATACACAACAGGGAAATCCATATACCTTCTGTAATTCATCACGTACAATACTGCGAATAAAAGTTACTATTAATTCATAATTTGATGTTGTCTTAATATCTCACAACAAAATCTTCTTAGCTTCTTTTGATAATTCAAATATAAATTATTTTATTAAAAAAATAATAATTTTTTTATTCCGCGAATACCAGTGGGAATATATACGTATATTTATATACATACATACTTTGGTTGGTATATATATAGAAGATGCCTTTTTATCATTATGGAATACGTATATACGGAGACTTCTGAATTCACATGGATATTATTACTGACGAGATAATATGATATAATATTGTTGTTGCTGTGTAAATGCTGAGATGAAGTTAAGATAAATCGTAATATATTTATGTTGATTACCTTTATTTTTGTTGCTTTTATAATAATATTATAAATGATAATCATTATTGATACTTTAGTTCCATTCTATTATATGTTTTTTTTTATACTGTAATCATGAGCCAGATATTTTTTGGTATATCTGTCTTAGAGGTTCCCATGAATTTTTAATCTTTATTGGTAATCTCTTTGGAGTTCATATTTTGTCATATTTTAAATGCCAGTGATGGAGATAAAAAAATACGCATCTTTTACATCGTCCATCTAAATGGCCAATTTTGAATACGGAAAAAAAATATATTAATCGTAAAGTAGAATAGCATATCGTTCTAGCATATACATTTATAGGAAACATTGATGACCACGATCGCAGCACCGATCATGTCCGCTCAAAAATGTTTTTTAAAAATATTTTATACTATAGAAAGAAAAGTCAATTCGGTTTGACCGACCAATTAACATGGTGGGAAAATATTCAGGATCTGCCTCCATATGTCGATATAGAGACGTAATCACTGAAAATTGAATTATCGTTATTTAGAATCTATGTATAGTTTGTCACAGCATTACGATATAGTCCTCATTTCAAGTTTTCACAGCATTACGATAGTCCTCATTAAATCAATCATTTATAGTTTGGTTTTTCGTTTTTCAATAAACATCTCTAAACATTCACACACACACAAAAAAATTAAAATCGAGGCAAATATTTCGCATCACCAGCATAATATAGGGTTATCCAAACACACAACTATTAACCACAATAGCAATTATATTTTGTGGTTTTAAAATATATATATACATATATATATATATATATATATATATATATATATATATATATATATATATATATATATATATATATATATATATATATATATATATATATATATATATATATATATATATATATATATATATATATATATATATATATATATAAATATATACAAATATATAAATAATTTTTTAATCTAATATACTTTTAGTTTAAGAACTATAATAATATGACAAACACATTTCTTTTGAGTTAATCCTCATTTTTACGATTTTGATCTTTTTCTAAAATTCATATGTATATATATAACATACCTGATTTTTAAGTCAATCGATTAATGTTATTACATAAAGAGTATACGATATTTATTAGAAAACTTAACAATCCCAAAATGATTCTAAATAATTTATCTCACATAAACATCTCAACGGGAGATATCATTCTTCATAATTTAAACTATATTTATATTTATTTTGAACAATGGTTAAATCGCATTTTAGATTTGTCATTTGAATGGTATTAAGAATTTCAAATTCTGACATAAATTATTATATGATGACGTTTTGTTTTAAATTCATATATAAAAGGGGGATCATCATTTACGAGGATAATATATGATTTGTCTTAATTAGAGTGTGTTGATAATGGTTACGGGTTGATGATCTTTATTTTTTTTATGTCCGTCCCCGCAATAAATTCCAAAATAACTGTCATAAATATTAAAGACTCGGATCTGAAGTAGCATAATGTTGCGCACATTTCTATAATTGTAAACACTAATTAAATTTTCATGTAAATTTATTAAATACATTTTATGGACCATAGTAAACTTTATAGTTTATATATTGTATATGCAAAAATCAATTAATATTTACATATAGGTATATGCACATATCTATATATAAATTCGCCAATCGCCACTAATAAATAAAATAAAAACCATTTTATGTTTTTTTATTACGATTATAAATAAAATTTCAATGTTGCGCTTTCCGAGCCGCGCTGCTACAGAATTTATTATCAAAATTCTCAGTAATGCCAAAATAAAATTCATCTTGCCACCGAAACAAATTTAAAATTTCATAAAAACCGAAAAAAGGTAGACGTTAAAAGAAATATTAATTTTCGTTGCCCTCAGAAGTTTTCATATATACACAATCATAGACTATTCGTCATTTAATACTCGTATGTGTGTCTAAATCTTTAAAATTTATTTCCATTTAGTTGTTGTTGTTGTGATATTTGATTGTTATCAGCATATGTTGAATACGGTATCTAAAAGGTTTGTTTGTGTGATCCTTTGACCGCAACGTTAATATAAATATATCATAAAAATTCAGATACTCGTATATACTTAAGAATTTTTTAAATTTAATTTCAACATCTTGGGACCAATAGATATATCATTCACTTATATAAAAATTATTATTTATGCCCTTGGGCATTATCGCATTTGTTTATGTATATATAAATATAGGGACCATTTCTATATACGGACATGAATAAAACAAAATTTGCGGCAATGATGGCCATGAGAAGTCATCTATATGAGCTCAGACACAAGAAATTTGTTTCTTTGAAAAGTATATAAAGCGATCCATACACCTGCAAGCGCATGCTTTACAATCATAGTATTTGAACAATTATCTTGAGTGTGTATGGGGGTTTGCGCAACTAAATATTTTTCTCTTCAATCATGCACTTGCATCTCCGTGCAATCTTGATTGAGAGTGAGTCAAGCACCGCGACGGTTCAGAAGTATTTTTTATTCTTACAACGGTAATGATCGTTTTAGAAAAAAAAGAAGAATTTTATACGGAAAAGGAAATAATGGATGATAAAAAAACGGAAATCACGGCACTAGACTAGTAGTAAGCATTAATATGTGTGTCGATATTTGTATGGACAGGTTAAGCGGCTATGAACTCTAGATGTTTATAGGTTTGGTATAATATAGAACAATTTTACAGATGATGTGTTGTCTTTCCAGACAATAAAATTACGAATTTTGCATTTCTCGTATTCCTCAAGCCATGTTTGGTTGGCTCTAAATTCTAATAAAATAGTAGTTATGTGGCTAGTGAAGTTTGGCACTAAACACGTGGGAAGTGCTTTTTTAGATCTGCAAATTTTAGCATAAGAGAAGGTTAATAAATATTTTTTCTAAATTAAATTTTTAAATTTTTAAAATTTTTTTTTTTTACACTTTCTGATAAATTTGATCAAATTATACATTTATAATTTCTAGTTTTCGAGTTGTAATTTTTATGATCAACTTTTACATATACAAATTTCAGAATTTGAAATTTCAATTCGAATTTAAAAAAAAAATGTTTTTCTCTTCCAATTTATTTAATTTCGGTAAAAGTTAAATCTTGAGTTTAAATTCCAGGAATAAAATTTGAGTTTATCTTGCTTTAGAAACTGAGTTCTAAATATTAATTTGAATAAATATACATTTTGAAAATTGCTTATTTGTACTTTCTACCAGGTTTGAAATATTGTTGTATATTGAAAAATCTACTAGGTTTGGAATATTCGATTTTAACGATCGATATTTAAGAGTTATATATGGTCCTATTCATGTGGCAAATGGATCACAGTCCTTCGTCAATATTTCATTATTTCGTTCTGTTAATCAAAGACAAATAACAATTTATTTTTATATGTCGTAAAGGAACCTCACTTATAGATAAAGAGTGATTTCGTGAGCAAGAAATTGAATTTTAACCATTGAAATCGAAGTCGAATCAAAATTTTAATTTCAATTCCCAAATTTTGAAATTTTTTCGATTTCTCAAATATTAAATTTCAACGTAGGTTAATAAATTTTAATTCGCGTCAATATATATTACAGATAAAATTCAAATTTCAAGATAATTTTATATTTCTAAATTTTACAAATTAACATTTATCAAGTAACTCATTTAGTTTCCATCCATAATTCCGTTTCAGTTATTACTATTGAAATCGGAGATTTACCCCCTTATACAATGAAATAGTGTATTGTATATAGTTACTTTTAACTAAAGATATTAATTTAATTCCAAACGCACTCGTCCCAACAATTATTGGAAAAATCAAGAAAATATTGGCTCCGAGATCGGGAGTGGTACTATGCAATTGAAATTCCATCCATAGTAAATCACAAATGTGAACATATTAAATTTCTTTGGCTTTAATAACGAACATGTATACTCATAAAGATCATAATATAACTTGTATTTTGCTGCATTTTGTACCTAACTTTAACAATTGAAACACTTTATCCATAATTTCCATAAAAACAATAAACTTATAATTTTATTATTTTGATGTTTTGATATTAAATGTAAATTTATATTAAATTAAACAACAGCACAAAAGAATATATATATATATATATATATATATATATATATATATATATATATATATATATATATATATATATATATATATATATATATATATACATATATGTATATACTAATATATACATATATTTTGTTTGTTTTTGGCGACGCTAATCCGCGAACATTTAATTTTAATATACTCGTACATTTATTAATATATATGACTTATGGGCCACTTCTGACCCTGGCCGCATATCATGTGAGACATTTCGAATTAATATCTATGTTAGTATACCAATAACATCCTTCGACGCATATTGATATAAATTCTATGGTCGCATAGAGGAGAGAATTGAATTCGAAGCCGCAGCATGATCAGCAAAAGTCTCTACCATCATTCTACTGTCGACGATATATAATATTGTATAAATACATACATACGAGTATGTATATGTTTATACATACATACATATTTATACAAATATTTTTTTATATTTTTTATTTATTTATAAAAAATCAGCGTGTGACTTTTATTGACTCAATTTATAATAGAAATACATATAGTTATGCGCGAGATGTTTAGGTTTTGGGAAAAGAATTTTCAACATTTCCTAATATGTATATGTATATAAGCGATGTGTGAAGAACATAATGAATCTAAATTCTATAAATAAGTTTTGCGGCGCCACCATTTTTGCGGTACACTTATTAATAATTTATAGCTTTTAATTCATAGAAATTATATAAAATGTATGTATGTATGTATATTAAATTTGATTGTTTATTTGCTAATAAATTATCCTATATAATCCGATTAATCACCGCAATCTGCTTAATCCTATTTGTTTATAACACAAAGAATATACAGAATAAATATTTAAATTAAAGGCTCAATATCGATATATACATATATATATGTATATATATATATATATATATATATATATATTTATATATATATATATATATATATATATATATATATATATATATATATATATATATATAAGCATATGTATTATCCCGATAGAATGACTTGCATTTATGTATGTAGTTTTTAAAATCAAAAGTAGAAACATTATATGAAAAGAAATCAACTTGTCATGATCGTTATTGTTATAAGAATACTTGAAAGATCGTATATTGAATATACAAAGAAATTCTAAAATTTAGTGGACCTTATTGTGTTTGATCATTAAATCAAGATACAATAAAAATGAATCCAACGTATAAAAATTTATTTTAATAATGTCTCTGCACCTTTTCGATATTTGGATATATCATATACATATGTATATAAAAAATAATTATTTTTAATAATAAAATAAAAGTTTTGAATCTTTTAAGAAAATATTTATGAAAGGTCATTTTTTGTTATATTTGAATAAACAATATATTTAACAACACGAAACCCCTGGTGTTACGTTACATGCATTCAACAAGTTGGGACATTTAGGGTATACAGAAAGGAATTTTGTTTTATATAAATTATCAATAAATATAATAATTTATTGAAATTTTATAGGTCTGCTTTTGTATATAAACGTTTGGGGTTTTCTCTATAAAATTCTTTGTTAAATATGGATTTATAAAAATTTTGAATTCAATAAATAAATATTCTGGTTAACCAGTTAGTTAGGATGCTAACATTTTATTTTTATATTATAGTTAATTGATTCTTTGTAAAGATTAAATTCATTATATTGCCAGCTAAATTGAAATGATTTATATTTTAATATATTATGTATACTTTATACTTTAAATGATTTGCCATAATAATTGGTAAATTATTACATATAAATATATTATGTCATTTTGACTTCGGATAAAAGTCGACTTTTACTTTATTTCCGGAAAAAATATTTACCCTATCAAAAAGTAGGGTAAACCGAATACACAAAAGTAAATGTTTAACGTTTAGGTCTGTCAGTTTTTAGGTTTGAGTAAGCTTTAAATAAACAAAAACATGTTTTTTTATAAAACATAAATCCTAAAAATCGACTTTTACTTTAGCAATTTATTTACCAATACTCGGGTCCGCCTTAAAATTAAAATTAAAATTGGGCGGATTACTCCAGCACTCACTGCCACTAACGGGCCCACGTTGCAATACCCGGACAAACACATATACATACTTACAAATTAAAAACACCCAACCGTGATTTTTGGTCACCACCTGGAATCGAACCCGAGACCCTCGAATAACAAAGCAAGCACGCTACCTACTGTGCTAACGAGGGCGGTCCGCCTTAGTGTTGCAAATGTACAATGTCCAATAGTCATCGATTAACTATGTTATATACTTTTCGGCTTGAAACTGGTCATTGTATCGCTTTTACAACGGTAGATATGGTATACCTTGTTGTATTAAATAAACTAAATTAAAAAACAACTGACTACAACTTAAATGTTGTCTTTGGAACTTTGAAACTGAATTTTTTCAGTTGGCTGTTTTGGCACATTAGATTCTCGTATAATACATCTGTGATATTACAATACTATGATTCTTTGAGCTTAACACTAGTACAATAAAAATAAAAGTACAAATTATTGATGATGAGTGACCCGCACAGTTAAGTTTTTAACCATCTTTCAACTTAAATAAACTTGTTTACGATTTGAATATGATCTAAATTAGAAATAGATTCACAATCATAAAAAAACATATCTGAACTCCACAAATTGCACAAAGCCAATCAGTCTTCTTCGCGTCATCATGTTGCTCTCAAAATGATCTTCCCATCATAATAATTCATTTTCTATTATGGTATGTTACTCGTACAATAAAAATGAAACACATTTTAGGAAAAGAAAAGAGGACAAAAAAAAATTCACCTTCTTCAAGATTTTGTGTTGTTTCAATTGTCTTTGAAGACGAAATAAATTTTGCTATATATATGTATCCATACGTTTTGTGTTTTTCTTACAAAAATAAAAATATAAAGTTCGGTATGGCCTTTGTCATCTCATAATAAAAGGATGCCGATTTTTGTAAAACATATAATACATATTTATAATACATATATGTACATAGTTATGTATAAAATATATCTAGATATTAAAGAATAAAAATTGTTATATGTATATCTGTTAGGCAAGTCACACGCATTTTCTTTATAGTTGTTAATACTATTATTATATTATTTTATTATATTTTTGTAACAAAACAATAAAATATGTCAGGTTCTATACAAAATATAATAAATTTTTCGATTCAACCCACTTGACTTTATCTATCTATAATAATAAAAAAAAAAGAATTGGTTTTTGTTTTTTAATACGATCTTATAAAGGCTTATTGAAAGTAAAACCTTCTCTCTCTCGAAACTAAAAACTTTAAGAACTGTATATACATATTACATAACAGCTGTATAAAATATTGCGGTTGACCAAAAACAATACATTCTGGATAACATAACATCGATATGTTTTGAAATTATATAAACAATCAAAGGATCAGGAAAATAAATTGACCAGCTCGTGTAACAATGAATTCAGTGGCCAGTTTCATACTTGGAGATTTTATAATAAATTGTGAGAAAATTCGAGTTAGGGTTAAGATTTTCTCATACAAAATATTCTTAAGGCACATAATAACAATAATTTGAATAATATATACATATACTAAAAATTGTAAAGAAATTCGATCACGTAATATTCAATTATTAAATGTTCCCATAAAATATGGTATACGTATTTTAATATTTATACGCAGAATATTTTTATTATTATATTTTAGTTTACGCCGCGGATTCTGCAAAGGGCTGGTGAATAATTATTGATATTTGCAAAATTGTACAGTAAACTTGAAAACATTATCATCCGTGACCATACAGCGAGCTTGATGAAGTTTAATTTCAAATATATATTCTACAAATGATCTTTCGGTTTTCAATCATGAAATTCACTTGAGGTCATGAGCTAATTTCAGATATAGCACTAATTTCAATTGATATTGTGCAAGTATTATTTAAGTAAGAAGTCAAGTTTTTAACATTACCATAGAAATCCGATAACGTTTGCCTGCAGTATATGACGTGCCCATAGTTATATGCGCTATGATCCGCAATTTTTCCTCATTTATATATCATTGTTAAATAGTCTTCTGGTGTTTTTATAAATAAATACGGTTTCCGCAGTCATTTATACCTTGAAATATTGCAGATTTAATATGGAACATTTCTCAAAATATGTTATTTCACTTTTTAAAGCATTGTTCGATTTCACGACACAAGTCCATCTCAACAAAGGACGTTAAAACGTTGAAGGGTGAAATCAAACAGCATTTTTAAATTTGAACTATGTATTTGGTAGCAAAAATATTACTTTATATTAATGTGATTATCAAGTTGCCCTAAACCAGTGGTGGCCTACCTATGTATGTATATATAATGTATACGAACAAAAATCAAATGATTTAAATGATTGGCAGGAATGAGCGTTGCTTGATACTTCGTTTTTATAATACTCATAGTTAAACAGGATTTCATTCAAATATGTGGACCGAAATATCTATGAAAACCAGGTCGCCAAAAATTTATATTTATTCATAGGGAGAAGTTTCCATGAAACTGACTATTTCTTTATAATATAGTTGTTTAGTGAAGAATAGGTTTTCCAAACAGAAATTGTCAGGGGCCGGGTATAAAATTCTGTTGAAAACGGGGCTGATAAAAATAAATATCTGAAATATTATCTATCTTGCGTAAGCAATACAAACCAAATTAAACGTATCCGAATTATGTGCATTTAGTCTTAAACAATTGAAAAAGAATATATGTAAGTCGACAACGTCGCTACATATAGTCGGGGAATCCAAGATTAAATAATATTGAACTTAACAATTCCTTCCTTAGCGGTAATTTTCCAAGAATTTGATCCTATTGTCTACCACTATATAGCAGGTGTAAATATTTTTGTTATACATTAAATCAAATCAATAATTCATTTTTTTATTATGTTCGACGAATTAAAATTTAACTAAAAGAGTCGGGTCCCATATTATTATTTATAGTTTTGTCTCCCGCATATCGTTGTAAAAGTAGGTGGCGCTTTCTTTGATGGCTTATATTTTTATAGAAATCATATAAATATAGAGTTTATTATCAAAATGTTTTTCTAATTTATAATAAATGTTATGTCTAATCCGACTACATACATACATACATGCTCACATAATTAAAACACTGATAATAGAAATTAGTTAGTAACGCATGAATCGCACGGTATAGTGTGTAATCTAAAATTAAGAAATATTTTTCATAACAAAAACAAATAATATAGCTATATATATTACCTGTCGGCATTGTTAAAAAAAGACACACAACCATAAAATATGTATATATGTACAACAAAAGGATTTATAAAAAAAAATCGCAAAAAATTTAAACTTATATGTATCTATCTATATACATATATGACCGCCCAAAGTACTTACAAACATATATAATATAAAAACATTAAATTTTTATGATCCTCCAATTCGCGATGATAACGAAATGTTAAAAAGAAAATTATGTGAGGATATGTGAGAAATTAAGAAATGGAAATTCGTTACATGGGATGGTGATCTCTGAAGCAAATGACAATTAATTTAACAAGAAAAATAAAAAAAAAATTTAAGACTATCGCGAAAATTTAATTAAAACCATAACATTGCATATTTTATTACGCGATCTCGATAAAAAAAGATTATTGAAATTTAAATAAAATCAATTCGACGAGTATTTATAAAAATTTCAAGCGCAACTCCAGGGGTCGATCTTTTTTTTTCTTTTGGTATATTTTGTGGGGATCATATACAAAAATATAAAACTAACTGTGGGGGTTAAACATATACTGCGCTCGCAGCATGTTGTCATAATATTCTGTGTGACACTGTGTATATATTGAATGCTTCGGTAAATATACAAAAATATAATCATTTTTTATATTATCGTTCAGGATGGATATGTCTCATCCACATGATTTATAATCGATTATATATTTTAACTAAGTTAACCCCTTAGCCGCTTAGCGCGTCCATATACTATATAGAAACGTGCAAGCAAATCAATCATTTTTAGTGTTAATGATCGATATAGTTCAATACTTCATTCTATATTATAATATACTTACATAAATATATACGATCGATTTATTTATAAAATTATAACAATACAATAAATAATTTTATTAATAAATAAAATAATTTATATTTATTATGATTTGATTTATTGATTTTGTAATTTTTTTTGTTTTATTGAATGTATATACAATACATATTATGTTCATTTTATTTATTTATGTATTTATAAATAAGATGCAATTATTATATTAACTGAGTTGGAGGAAATATGCGTTAGACCATATATACAGAAAATTCTTAAAAGGTTAATACTTTTGTTTCACCGCTTTTTTTGTTTTATTTAATAGACCTTTTCGAAATATGTCTCTAATCAACAGCTCTATATTTGGATCTTAATATCAATATTTGATAAATAGCTCGTGACTTTAAAATGTCATATTTGACAGTTAGTAAACCAGTGATCAATAATTTTTGCTTGCTAACTTTCTTTTTGTGATATTTTATGTTTCAAAAAATATGATTATTTCGGATTTTACTCCTTTCTTCAATCCGATTCACTTGTATTTCTTAAATAAAAACAAATACAAACTGTCACAAAAAGAAAGTTAGTAAACAAAAGTGTTGTTTTTATTTCAAAATTTTATTAACAGAATTGTTTATACATTTCAAAGTGTCCTATGATGGAATAATTTATGTTATTTAACAACAAAATTGGCAGTTATTTCTTGTGAGTTCACAGCAAAATGAACCATACAATCTCCTAATTTACTTCACTTATGCTTTTCACTAAATACTGGATAATAATCCTGTTAGCACAAGCACTCAATATATATTTGTTTGCCGAAAGCAATGAATGTTAAACATTTTAATTAGGGGTTGATTCTCTTTCTCGTATTTTTATTTTGTGATGTTATGGCTGTTTGCACAGTATGGCTATTTGTACTGTTATGGTTATTAGGAAATAAAAACGCCCTCATTTTCATCTTCTAACATATACATCTCTTCATTTTTAATCAAAATTTTGAAAAATGTTACATTTTCGTTTTCATATTGTTGACGGTATTAATTTAAAATTGTCAGTTATTCGTGAATAAAGGAATATTTAATAAATTAAATACATAAAATGTATATTTTTATGTCTAACATTTACATATTATAAGAAAACAAATTAATACTTAACCCATTTATGGATAAGTTAATAATTAAATCTAAATCTTGTATTAATAGAAAATGTTACTTTATGCGAAGTTTTTAGATCTCGGCATTTATTGCCATAATTTGCATTCATACTTAACCGAAAACTTTGTTGACTGTTCTAAATGATTGAATACGCATCAATCTATAATTCTATACATGTATATATGTATTAAAAAATAGCAAAATCTTTGGTGCTCCATATAATTTATATATGTATATATACAAATATATGTACATATACGAGTACATAGTTACTTGCGTATTCATGTATCCAATTTAAGAAACAACAATGATTGATGAATATTATAAACAAATTAATTTAACTATATTACATCCCTCCGCGTGTGCTACGTCCATTACAATTTATATTATATAAGTTTAAATGTACTACTGTAATTCATCAATAAATATTTTTAAAACAATCAATAAAATTTCATGCGTAGTTTGAGACCTCTCGATATAAACGAACCACACAGACATATGTATACATATATGTACATAACTCTCGGATATTAAACCAGAGTTAAAAAAACAAAATTTCTAAATTAAATATAAAACACTGGAAGCAGTTTAATAGTTTTTTGCTCTCTAAAAGGTAAATTCATCATCAATCGTTGGTTAAACAACAACAAAATATCTTAGATATCCCAAAAGGAAAAACGAAAATGATTGATTGATTGATCTGTATATAACAATATGTATATATAGAGAGATATAGATCAAACTCACCTATTGATCAAATTTCTTTTCTCGGTGAGTCCAAACATGCGGACTTCAAGGAATCATTAGTCAATTTTATTTTTACAATGTGTATTCGATTATTTAATGATTTTTCGGGTGTTTTACAAGAAAACTAATGATCTCTTGATAAAAAATTGGCATATTCAGTGTTTTTGTCGGTTTTGTCGCGATCTAGTTTTATTAGTATTTGAGATATCGATATAAATTTCAAAAATATATGAATGATGTAGGATGTTTCAGAAATGAAAGGTCTATTTTGACTGTGCGATTAGTGAGATAATCACTTTCGAATATTATTCAGTTTTCATATACATATATACGTATATAATATATAAATATAATATGTGTATATGATCAGGAGAAATAAAATATCGCTTAGCTCGTAAATTCCTCTAAACAAATTATCAAATTAAAAAGATCAAATCCAAATAACGTTGGGTCCGATCGTAGCCGTACAAGAACACCAATTTAGGGCAATTAATAATAATTTTCGAATTTAAAATTATAAATCACTCTGGTTTTGTGACTAAGGATTAAATCTAGGATTACAATAAAGAATATACCTACACATCTCAAATCGAAACATAAACCCAAATTATGAGAATTTATTCTGAATAAATTTACCATTCAAGACGAAATAAGATAATTAGATGTTTAAGACAGAGAATAAAATTCGTAAATATAAATCCTGTCCGACAAGATGATTACAAATAATTTTTAGGATTTAAATAGAGATTGATTGAAGTTAAACCTAAAATCGAATTCCTTTTTGATTTATATATCAGCTTCGTGATGCGGGTAAAGTAAAGTTTTCGCGGATACATATTTGGTTGATAAACAATTTTTATTTATTTAAAAGTGTGATCAGATCCGTGCTTCAATTCGGGGGTTATAAAATTTAATACTTTTTAATTCGTAAAGAATATTGTATAAACTTATTGGAAACTGGGCGAATCTTGTTAAAGAAATTGTTATCAATAAAAAATGTTTTTTTAAACACTGTTAATAAAATTACTAATAAATTGTAATAATACAAATCGTAATTTTATATAAAGGAGTCCCTTTCCCTTAATTAAATCGTACTCGTATATAGCAAGTGTTGAAACCAATTAAACTAGTTATTCTAAATGTTGTTGCTAATAATATTTCCAGATACAATGGATCTGCTCCGATCATAGAACTTAAACGTAATAGATACAAGTACAATGCCCGATTAAAGTTTTAATGCGTGGAAAACTATTTGGAGGTTTTGGCAGGCGGCCGCACAATTTTATAGAAACAATTACGAGTATAAGCAATTATATAAGTATATAAGCTTTTGAATAAAACCAAATACCAACATCTTTGGAAATAGTTTGCCATTCAGGCTGATGTTTTTCCTAATTTAGTATAATAAATGGGTGACAAATAATAATGTGAAATTAAATTTGTAAGTTTTCGTAACATATATAGCGTTGTTATTCAACATTTTTATCACCAATATATTGATTTGTACTTGTCGCTCACTTAATCAAAAATAATTTAATTTTTATATTTTATTTTAAACTGTTCGTAAAGTTTTATCTTACAACATTGTTATCACATTAGTCTCTTAACTGAAGAAATCACTTGTACAAAATTAATGCGAATTACATCGATAAACGTTTTCCAACGTTTTCCAATATCACGAACTTTTGAAAATTTAACCAGATTCCCTAAGGATTAGTGAAATTTGTAATTTCGGAGAAATTTGTAAAACTAAAATAGTTATTTAAGTATCAAGGTCAGTAAGTGCTTTCTACCGGTTGAGGATGATTTTGGAGATCGAGACGAAGTCGAGATCTCCAATACATCCGATACCGGTAGGGCACTTACTGACCGCAATGCTTATTACGTTTTTTGCACGATCAATAACGAAATTACAATTTAGAAATATTTGAAAATTGTTTTGACATTTTTAGTTGTCAGAGTTGTGTTTTTTGCATATTATTTTTAAAGTAAGCTTTGTTCGTTGTTATGTTGTCATGGACGTACGAAAACAATAATTATTTATTTATCAAGATATTTTTTCTGTCAGTTCTTTGTAAAATAAAGCAAAATAATAGTATTTTATTGTGAAAAATGGATGACAGTGACGATTCTGATCTGGAAAATGCATGGAACATAGGATGTTCCTCAATTATTCCAGAAAAATCAAGAGAACGGTATGAAAATACCTATAAACTTTTCAAAGCATGGTGCAGTGAGAAACATTGTCAAAACATCACAGAGAAGGTACTCTTGGCCTATTTTGTACGAAGAAGTGATAAACTTAAATCTCCAGGGAGTTTATGGGCTGAGTACTCTATGCTTAAGGCTACAATTTTTTTAAATGATGCGTCCGATATTTCGAAGTTTAAAACCTTAATTGCTTTTCTTAAGAGAAAAAATACCGGATATCGGCCTAAGAAATCAAAAGTTTTTTCTAAAGAAGATATGTTCAAGTTTCTTAAGGAATTTCCCGATGAAGTTTATTTAAATATGAAACTAGGTATGATATTTGGCATAGCAGGGGCGTGCAGAAGGGAGGAATTATATAATTTAAAATTAGAAGATATTCAAGATATTGGGTCCTTTATTATAGTCAATATTCCTAATACTAAAACCAATATTCCGCGAACTTTCACAATTACTACTCAAGGAAGCGAAACTATTAATTATTTGGATATTTATAGAAAATATTTGAAGTTACGACCAGAAAATTCAAAATCTTCTAACTTTTTCTTAGCAATGCGTAATGGAAAAGTCATTAATCAAGCAGTGGGCAAGAATACAATAGGAAGGTGGCCCTCGAAGATTTCGAAATGCCTGAATTTGTCAGATCCACTTTCTTATACCGGACATGCGTTCAGAAGAAGTTCGGCTACCTTTCTGGCGAACAAAGGTGTTGATGTTTTAGGCCTTAAAAGACATGGTGGGTGGCGCTCGTCTTCTGTCGCTGAGGGATATGTGGAGGATTCTCTCCAAAACAAAATTGAGTTTTCAAAATTTTTTTTAATGAAAATGGCGATAAACATTCTACTCCTAATACTTGGACTGCAGCATCGGAGAAGATTATTGCAGCAAACATCCCAATAACTTCGAGTACTTCGACTGTAACTGAAGTATCCAACACGGAAAATATTGTATCGGAGAAGATAATTGCAGCAAACATCCCAATTACATTAAATAATTGTTCCAATTGTAATTTTAGTTTAATTTTTAATAAATCATCTTAATTGAAAACTATAAAATTATACATTCATTCTTTATTTACTTACCGCCTATGAGGCGGTAAGTAATTCACTTCCCGCCCAGTAATTGTAAACAAAACCTACTGCCCTGGAGACCCTATCGGTAAACCTCAAAAAATAGTCTGATCGTGCAAAAAAATAATAAAATGTCTATGGTACTATTAGGGTTAGGTTGCATTTTGACTTATGTATGAAGGATTGTTTCATAATTTTTATATTTGTTAAAATTCCTATAAATACACGTAACACACAAATTTTAATTTTTCATTTTGTTTATTGAATTTTGAATATTATAAATATGTGCGTTTGAAAGATTATATGAACTTCAAAAACATTGATTTTTTATTATATTCAAGTTTTTTAATTTCGTATATAGATCTGAATTTAAAGTGGAATTCAAAGAAATTCAGAATTTCAGGAGTTTTTCAATATGGATATTTTAAATTTGACGATATGGATATTTTAAATTTGACGATCATATTTTTGGAAACACGTTAATTCTGTTAAAGTAAAATTTTAATTATAGTTTAACTATAATATTCCGAATATTGAAAATTTATACAAGAGTTTATCAATTTAAATAATTTAGATTTTGAATTGTTATAAGGATGCTTTAATAAATCAATTTTACAATATTAATTTCAATTATTCGGTAACCACTGTGTTTTTTTGCTCGATGTTTTGAAAAATCGAATTTGAAACTTTCGAAAATTCGATTATCAATTTAGTTTATCGATTTTGAAGATTCAGAAATGGAATTATCCGAGTTATATTCCTTTTTTATAGCGCTAGAAAATCGGTTGAAAAAATATATTTCGACGGGTTCTTTTAAATTTAAAATCATCTTGTCTAAACTATGACAAGATACAGATTTGGTGATATAATCAGTGATGATAGCTAACATTTGTAAACAATTATGACATACTGATGATGCTCTTGATTAATGTTCTAGTACATATATACGAGTAGTAGTGTTTAATTTAGAAATTCGTTGCTCATTATTAACTTTACATCCAGATTTCGTTAATATTGTGATGAATTTTCTTTAAAAAATGGGGTGGCAATCACAAATAGCCTGAAAATCATTAAACGCCTGCGGCCAATTTATATCTCCATTGCTGTGGAAAAAATGCAACCGCTGGAAATTTGTCAGGCAATTGTTTCACCAGATATGTAACATCACCTTGTTGAAAAAGAACGGGCATAACATTCAAATCAGGTCCTAAAGAGATTTTTTTAAGATTTGATTTGAAAGATATGGCCTTTCATTTATAATGAAATACGTTTCAGAAAACCACACCAAACTGTTAAGCATATAGGGAATGATTTGGTCGCTCCATAGAATGCCTCTTGGATTCCTGAGCCCCAAACGTGGCAGGTTAATTAATTTGGTTACGTCTCGCTTTAAATAATTTTGTTTCAAAAATCATCGTTATCGAGCTTTTACTATTTATTTGTTTACGTGCTTTATATACCATTTTATATATACATATAGGTATTGAAATAGGAATGTTGGTCGGTAAGTAATTATTAATTTGTCTTATTTTTCTGTGGTATATTTTTTTAACACAAATATTAAGAAGCGCAGCGGCTGTATCCTATTTAGAAGAGTCCATTTTTAAATAAAAGTACTTGCGCTTAAAACAGGAGGAGTGAAACGTCGAACTCGATTTATGACTCAGCTTATAAAAGTCCAAAATCTGCGGTCCAGTGCAGGTGATTTTATGTCTCGACATAATAAACTAGTGTGGCGCTGAGTTTTATTTGCGGTTTGTTGGGCGCATATACATACATATGTACAAAATATGTAAACCAAAATTTTGTACTTAAAAAGTATATTGAGACATAATAAAAACATTGTGGTTACACCGCACAGAAAATTAATTGAAAATCAATTTAAGTTAACCCGTATTGCACTCGTCGATATATGTATATTATGAATCGAGACAAACAAGTAATGCACTTTCAATTTGTCACTGTCATTACAAGCATTAAAAAATTTGTTTTTAACTTTATATGAGAGTCAATCAAAATAATTTTTTTCACAGAACATGATTAAGGATGTTTTAGGTTTATGTATATATTATGTATATATACATATATATATAAAAGAAATCGTTTAATTTAATAATAGAACCAGGTGATCATTCGAGTAACAACACCCAATTTTTTTTTTACAAATTCTTCAATCAATCAATAATTTTTTGTTTCATAATTTTTATGAATAATATTAAATTTTTTATTTTTTATTTTTTTTATATTGACGAACCAAACTACCACCCGTTGTGATATACGCGATATACGCAAGCTCTTTATATATTTTAGATTTTTTAATAAAAATTTACAGTCAAATACCTGCAGACAATGAGTGATCAAAACGTTTTCAGTATTTTGGTTGTTATTGTGTGAGAGCACGCGGGTTAAGTGCGGTGCCCAAAAATACAGCCGGCTTAGGCGTTGTATATAAGTGATATTTTGATCGGTTTTATAGAATAGAGTTATGATGGTCACTAATTGTTAGCCACATAAGTAAAGTTACCTATTTTATAATATATGTTTATACAATACAATCATGTTTGATGACAATATATATTATATGCCAACACGCAATAGAGAACAGCAATTCATTATATATTTTAGTTGTATATAAGTATATATTTATATAAAATTCAACATTTTCGCCCTTAATTAAAAACTAGCAGCACCCCAGACACATATATGCAGAACGCAAAGATTATTTTATTTTATAAATAATTGCAACCTTTGTCCTTGTCCAAATAAATTTTCATTTAAATCATTAGTCAATGGAATTTTCGCGCTGACTTGTTTTGTATATACAATATACATACATGCATATATAAATATTTATGTACATATGTTTCTATACAAAATGTTGAAAGAAAATATGTAATATACAAAATAGCAGAGTTATTTATGAGTTAAATTAAAGAATTATCAACTTACGCTACACATAAAGGAGTAATTTAAACAAAGTAAATGACAATACCGCACAAAAGTAGAGTGGCTGCTTTAAAGGTATCAGCTTATATAAAAGTTTATTAATTCACTCGTTCATGGGGAATAATTGATATGCTAAAATAGTTGAATTATCATATGAACACACAATACAATTATTTATTAAGATGATGTCGAGGATAGAGTTGCAAATTCATGCGTCAAATCAAAATTAATTTTTCAATCAATATCGATCAGTATAATTCAAAATTGGATGGTTTTGGTTGTCTGTGAACCGTCTCGAGGTCATCAATATAAAGCCGCAGATTGGTCATTTTGGGTATGTAAAGAAATGCTTTAATCTTTGATTTTGTATTATTATACTTTTCTGTTTTGTTTTAATTCTCGGTTTGCGCGGACCATTGCTAATCTCTTGTGTAATTTATTTTGGTTTTTATCGCACCAAAAATGTTTTAGAATTGATTTTAAGTGGTCTGTAGTTTCTGAGTTAATTTCATGCATTTTATAACTATTTTATTACTTTTGAGTGTTGTAGAGACATCTACGTTTTTTAACGTTCTATATATAGGTATATTATATACGGCAGGGCTCAGTTTCATCAAAATATATGTTCTTAAGCCTAAACACAAAGTTTGATGAATTGTATAATGTAAGCTGCTTATGTTTATCTATATGTATATATAATGAAAGATACAATTAAAAGCGTATTAGACTAAGAATATATTGGAAGGCTATTTTTTACAAGCCCCAGAACAGAATCTATAAGCTAAATGTATTTGTTCAGAATTTTGTATTCCATAGAATCGGTATAACATAAGCTACACAAAAATTTTTGTTTCTCAAATAATTTGAAAATCTTACATTCCATAGGATTGTCTAACTGCAATTTATCTTTTCTATATCGATACAAAATGACCTATCAGAAAATCGACTTAAATTTAATATTTTTTTATAAAAAGTTACACTTTCCATATACATAGGTATAACCGCACTAAAATATTTATTTGAAGTACCTATACATACTCGTATTTATATAAATATTTAGAATAGAACAGCATTTTACTATTTTTGGAAACATGCCCTCGAATGGTATGTTTTTGTAATCAAAACTAATAAAGGTTATGTTACTTACGTACCATATAAGTTGGAATTGATTTTTTATCGGTACAAGTCTTTAAGAACTATTTTACCGATGAATTCAACGAGTAATCAATCAAATATAGTAAAAACCAGTACTTTTAAAATAGTATCTATACTAATATTTTCATTGTTTTTATAAAAATTAAATATTACTGGGTTCTGTACAAAATGTATGTTTCAAAAATCTTATATTTAAATGAAAACTGCCAACATTTGATTAAAAGTGATTTTGTCTTAAGATATAATTGGTTTGTATATGTATAGGATTGTATTGTACCAATCTGAGATTGTTAGTTCTAATATAAGATTTCAAGAAATTAGTTATTCTGATAAATGTCTCTTTTTATCCATTTACGAACTTAATAATTAATTTAATTATCTAAAACCTATTTCACCAACATCTAATACACAACACTCGGGAGTTATACACGCCAATCTTAACCATTAAATTCGCGTGGTTTACATATTTTAGATATAAATTTAAAATAGATAGCTATACATGTATTATGTATATACACATATTCAGTTAATAAACATTTAAAAATTCATCTTCATTCTTTGATGATAAATAAATCAATTCTAAAGGATTCCTTAAAATGTTACGAAATATGTATATACATATTTTGACTTGCCTGGAATTTCGCGTTGTAGTTTATGTATTTCGAATTTATATTTTTTGAGTGACGGCTAAAATTAAGTAAAATGATGATCGTTTTGATGTGCGGTTGGGATCACGTATTATTTTAAATTCAAAAATATATAAACGATGATCTATGTAATTATCCATATGATTGTATTGTTTTTGCTAATCGTAAACCGATTCTATAATATTCGAAGTGCACTTAAACCCGTTTAAAAGTAATTTTTAACGATCACGGTACATATATATAGACAATAATGAAAAGTGTGTCTATAAATCGCCATTGTAAACGGGTTGGGTTAGTACAAATAATCCAAACCCAACCCCAGTAAAATTGATGTTCAGGAAGAAACATTTCTTCTTCTTTGGTATTTCGGCGTGCGCACATCTAAAAAGTAAATATTTAATTTCTGTTGCATGTACAGTAAAGATATATATTTGTGTACAATATATTTAAGAGCCTAACTTACCGTCATATATATCAAACCAAACTTAAAAAAGAATATTGAAAATGCTATAAACAAAAATCAATATCCGTTTCTTTGAAGTTTTGCCGAACCGAGTCTTGCGCTCTGAATACAATATAAATGTTTATTTTTGATTCGACAAAGGAAATTTATTTGAGCAAATACCTCTAAATAATCGTATATAACTACAACCAAAATTATCAGTACAATGATAATTTCACAAAAATCAATACTTGTTTGTTAAAAGGCCAAATTATTATTAGTTAAGTATGTGCTCGTGCGTTCAAACCAATAGAAGATCATATACGATTTGTGTGATAAATTTGCATCTCTATTCTATAGAAAAATGATGCTAGACATTTTATTTGTTGTAAAGGGTAACCAAAATGATGTGTCAATATTGGAACAAAATATTATTATCGACATTTTTGTTTTTCCCTGGGTGATAACACTTAAACAAATTGTTGATCATCGCGGTGTTTTTTGAATATAGGCGTTTGAAGATTAGATCGGTGAGTATTATACATTGAATAGGTATTTTTACTATCTGCAATTATGTATTCTATTTACTAAAGATGTGTTCGATCATTATGATCATTTTTAGAAATCTTTTTGCGTTTCGTAAATTTAACAAATTCATTTTTATTTAGATTAATTATACATGCGTATATTATGTATGTATAGATGTACATAATGTACATCTATACATACATAATATACGCATGTATAATTAATAATTGAAATAAATTATGATTCAAATTATTTAAAATAAATTAATAGATTTCAATATAAAGGTCTTACTTTAAATTTTTACAACTAAACTATAATCCATATGTGAATAGGACTGATTTGTAATGCCCAAATGAGTGATCCTCCATATTTTTAGCTAGCTTATATGGTTATAAGTATAAGCTATTCAAAAATATGGGCCTTTAATGTAATAGTGGTCTATACTCTATAGAGAACCCGATTATGGTGAAATGTAATATTTTCACAAAATCTAGAAGTTTTGGATATAGTTTATAAAAAAAAATAAGGCCACAAGTTCTTATTCACACTATCGCTTAATGAAGCTCAATGTCGTACTCCGTCCTCAACTTTGCATGTGTCTCGGTAGAGCGCTTGGATTAGCAGCAATGCTCTAATATGGCTGTTTATTCATCAGTAATGAATCGAAAATGGAAGCATTGGAACTTAGTAGATAAAAAAAACAACAGATCATATCATCATAATTACTGGACCACTCGATACTTTCATGGTCCTGGAATTTTTAAACGGGTGCTGTAACATCCGTCTTCAATAGATTGAGTTAGAACAAGCCACATACAAATTAGCCAACACAGACAGAGAGAGAGAGACCCGTGAGGAGTGTCAGGATCTCCCATCGGGCGCGTCCCCAGGTTGCGGATAGGAGAATGCCCCAACCGGCACGCCGGCGGGTAGGTGGGAAATAAAATACCATCCGTGGACAGAAAGAGTGATTACCTTAGTGTCGCAAAGGGTGATTACCTTAGTGTCGTCGGCTTCGGGGAGTAAGCAAGCGGGCTCCCAGCCGTCGTTATCCAATGACCGCAGTGCTTCAGTAGTGGGAAACTTGGCTACTGAAGTTCATAGAACTACAAATGTAGGAAGTTTTTCTGAAGAAGACACGGGAGCTTTAAGCCAGTTCATACTTTCAAAACGAGAAGCACCTATGTATGTGGCAGGCAGCGGGAACATAGACCCATTTAGGAAAAGTTATTTGTTCCAGAGATCGCCAACATCCAAAGGAACATGTCCCTGTCGTTTTCTGACTTTGCAGGGTCGAAGGAAAACACATTAATGAGGCCGTTCCAAAAAAACAGTAGGCTGCCTCGATCGCCACATCCTTCGACGTTCCGTCCAAGGACTGTAGACGATGAAATGTCTGATTCATTGTCGGATGTTTATGAGCCGGATCCTCTTATTCGGATGGGTGAGAAAAGTGATCGCCTACGTGAGTACATCAGAGGAAGGAATAATGTACACCATGAAATAAAGAAGCTGGCCACGTCAATCAAAAACATGTCGAACATGCACAAAAGTGTGGAGGCAAGGACGAGAGTCGGACAACGTAGACAATTGCGAAATTGGCTAAGCAAAAAACTGTCTGCTGTGAGACCCAAACTTCCCCAACCATAACTAACCAGAGGAATAATAAGGAAGAAACTGTTCTGCTGGATAGTGAAATAACGACCGCAAACAATAGCAAAAGGAGGAGGTCGAAACAAGACTTACCCAATGACCATGCTCAAAAGAAAAGGAAACAGAGAGCTGGCGAGACCCCAGCCCTGGGAGCTACGAGCCTTAATCCGAACCCAGGCATAGATGAACCCAAGAAGCCTGACAATGTAAACCCTCCTTGGAAAAAAGAGGAAACCACGTGAAAAAATTCGATGCTATTCGAATATTACCCAAACTGGAGCAATGCCGTATGCGGATATGATTAAAAAAATGAAAGGAGACCCAAACCTTATTGACCTCTCTAGTAAGGTGGCTCGGATTCTTAGAACCGAAAAAGGCGATCTGCTTCTAGAGTTAGAGAAAGATGTACATCCTAAGGAACTTGGATTTTAAAGTGCAATAGAACACGCTCTTATGGTAGTGTTGCACAAATCCAAACACTTACGCAGATTGACGAAGTTGTAGTCGAAATTAAAGATATTGATGAGGCCACAACAAAGGAAGAGATACATGAAGCAATTACATCCAAGTTTGAGGGCGCGAAAGTCCTCCCGATAGAATTTATCAAATCACTGTACCAACCTCGACAGCCAAAGTGATGAACAATTACGGGAAGGTACGAATTGGAAGGGTGATCTGTCGCATACGTGAAAAACCCTTACCCTTAAGGTATTTTAAATGCTGGCAGTATGGACATATGGCCAAGTCATGTAAAAGTGATGTTGATCGTTGTGGCCTCTGCTACAAATGCGAAGGAAATGGTCACAAAGTAAAAGAATGCAAGGAAGAAGCGAGTTGTATGCTTTGTCAGCGAAGGACGAACCATAACCACATAGCAGGGAGTGACCGGTGCACGGCGTACATGCTGACACTTAGAAAAGCACGTCGACAATGAAGTTTGTTCAGCTCAACCTAAACCACTGTGAAGTTGCATAGGAAGTACTAGTACATGTCGCCTTTTTGTGTGAACAGCACAAAAATATGGAGCGATGCAATTGGGCAACTGATTAAACTGGGAAAGCTGCCATATGGACCTGCAGCAGATGGACCATACAGGAGAACAGCAGAAATCTCACCGCAGGATTCGTACGACCAGAAGTTGACGGCCTACATATCTATAGCTGCTATGCACCACCTAGCGCTACAATGGAGGAGTTTGAATACTTCCTGGACCAACTGGTCGTCGATGTCCGAACGCGAAGCCCTGCTATCATTGCTGGTGATTTCAATGCCTGGGCAACTGAATGGGGCAGCAAAGAAACGAATAGAAGCGGAACAGCACTGCTCGAGACATTTTCTTACATAGACGTTGTGTTGTTCAACCCTGGTGGTACACCGACGTTTCGTAAAGCTGGCTCCTCCTCCGTAGTTGACCTTACATTCGGTAGCAGCTGCCTGACGAGAGTGTTGACCAAATGGGAAGTCAGCGAGCACTATACGCATAGTGACAACCAAGCCATACTCTTCGAAATAAAACTGGCTAGGTAAAGTAATCGGAAAAAGCATATATGGAAATCGGCAGGATGGAAGGCAAATACGTTTTAGGAGGACCTATTCCTGCCTATTCCTGGACCACACCAAGGTGTGTCAACGTTTTGGGAATTCAAAGTCTCCTGGGCTTGACAATATCCATAATATTGCACTAAAGGCTGCAATACAGGCCAGACTGAATGAGTTTAAGGAACTGTATAATTACTGTCTCAGAGAGGGAGTATTCCCTGAACGATGGAAGAGGCAGCGTCTGGTCCTGTTGGAAAAAAAGGAACCAACCGGGTGAACCATCCTCCTACCGACCATTATGCATGCTGGATACGGCTGGCAAAGTGCTGGGAAGAATCATATACAACCGACTGGAGAAAGCTGTGGAGAACGGTGGAGATCTTGCTGAGAGGCAGTACGGATTTCGGAAGGCCCGATCGACAATAGACGCTATCCAACATGTCGTTCAAATAGCCAAGAATGCAACAGATGGAAAAAGATGGAAAGGAGGCTCAAAAAAGTACTGTGCTGTTGTCACCCTGGATGTTAAGAACGCATTCAACTCGGCCAAATGGAGCTGTATGCTAAATGCACTGCAGACGTTACAAGTACCAGTGTACCTAAGAAGTATCATCATAGACTATTTTAATGATAGAGTGCTGACGCATGACACGGATGACGGTGTGAAGACATACAATGTTATGGGTGGTGTACCCCAAGGATCTGTATTGGGGCCGCTACTGTGGAATATCATGTCCGAAGGTATCCTGAGGCTCCGTGTACCTGATGATGTGGAAATCGTGGGTTTTGCTGACGACGTTGCAGTTGTAATGGTTGCAAAAACTACAGATGAAATAATAGAGATTAGTAGGTTGACAATCATAATTATAAAAAGAGGGTTAATGTCATGTGGGCTTGAACTTGCTGATCATAAAACCGAAGTAGTTTTAGTTACCAGTAGGAAGGTGAAAGAAACCGTAACAATTGATGTAGGTGGAATCTTAACCCACTCACTGCCTTCATTACGATATTTGGGTGTAGAAATAGATGCGCGTTTAAACTTTAAGGAGCATTTAAGGATAGTGAGCAGGAAAGCTGCCAGTGTTTCTGCAGCTCTCCCCCCCCGCATCATGTTCAACACTGGAGGGTCTAGACAGTGTCGTAGAATGCTGCTGGCAAACGTTGTAACCTCCATCATTCTCTATGGATCGCCTGTATGAGGTGATGCGATGGACTTCGAGATATATAGATGCAAATTGGTATCGGTGTACCGCCCGCCTGAGTGCTCTAAAAGTGACTTGTGGCTTTCGCACAGTATCTACTGACGCGGCACTCGTTATTGCGGGGATGATTCCAATCGAACTCCTTGCGAGGGAACGGAAAAAATGGTACCCCAATCGTGTACAACCAGGAAGCAGAGCACCAGAAGGCGCTTCAACAATGACAGAATGGCAAAGACGATGGGATTACTCGGAAAAGGGTCGCTGGACTCACCGTCTTATACCATCCATTGAAAAATGGCATCGAGGCATCGTCTTCCGAAGATTATCCACACTTTACCCAACTCCACAAAAAAAAAAGGAAAACAAAAGACAGAGAGGGAGAGGGAGAGAGAGAGAGAGAGAGAGAGCGAGAGAGAGAGAAGAAGAAAGGAACAAATTATATTTATATTTAAAACAAATCAATTTTATTTATAAAAACCAAATAAATTTTATTAAGTTTTTCAACCGTGTACTATTATTTTGTATTTCCAGACAAATAATAGCCATATGGTTTATTTTATTACAGTTTATTGGACCAGGTTCCAATTTTATTACACTTTCCATTCGCTAGAAACGCTTGGTCGGTGAATTTTCTAATTGAATCGCTATTTTTGATACAATTGTGATATCGAGATGGGTCTTAGGGAAAAGACCACCCTGAAAAACGATTTATACGTCATAAAATTATTATTACGATTATGTAAAAGGCAAAATGACCAAATAATGGCGTGCACACAAGGTTATAATATATATACTAATCCATAGAACTTATACTCCAAAGTGGCTAAAACTAATGCAACACCCATCCATTTCGATGTCGAGACGAACCTTTTACTATATTGAAATAATTGGAGATTCTAGAGATGTCGACTTATTCTCGTCCACATTTTCGAATGGCATATAGCCAAAATACCTATATATACGATCTAAATGTGGTATATGAAAATCAAAAATGTCTATACATATATTATGACTATACTTTAATCGCAGCATCTGAAATGTTTTATGTTATGCAATTGTCATATTCCGTCTCACGTAAATCAATTATGATTTTCCCATTACATAAATATATGTACATACATATTTATTTAAATTGTACAATCGCAGTCGAAATCTCTGTTTTGCAATAATAGCAATTTTATTATTTTCATCTCAATTGAAGCTAATTTTCCGAAAAATATTCTCACGACACATTATACAAATTACGAGAGTATATAAATCGGCATTGTTATGTTGATTAGTACGGATAATCCTTATAGTAATTGATCCTAAATGAACGATTTATAACGATTAAATAAAAAAACCGGAAATTTCACTCAATTTTTCTAACTCCAATATTTTAAAGAGAGAAAGTTAAATTGTTTCGACAGTTTTGGAGGTGATTGAGATTTTTACTTATATTATTTATTTATTGTTCTAAATCATTTATTATTTTAGATTTTGGTTTTCATCATCAATCAATCAATCAAAATAATTTAAGAAATAAATCAATAAAAAATGTTTATTTATTAATTTTTTATTTATTTCGTTTTGGGCCCGGTAAATTTATTGGTGGTATTATATTTTAAGTAGATGGTGTTGTTGGGTTTCCAAAAAATCAAATCAACGCAATTAAATATTTTCGGTTGAAGAAGCGGATATTTTTGTTTTTTAATTTACAAGTTAATAAATTTTAATAAAAAGATTCTGCTATGAAAACTACTTTACAAAACTATGCAGGTGAGAATATGATGAGCACATTGTGTTCAACAATAATAAAGCTTTTGTGAGGTCTTCCGATACAAACATTCCATCCATATACATGTATAATATATGTATAATATATTTGACGATTTTTCCTTCTCATATAGATAGAAGAGATACAATTATTGATTACAACAAAGTAAATTAAATCAGTTCACATCAATAAAACGTGCGTGTTTAACGTTTAAGGTTAAGTGAGATGATAATTGAGTTTAACAACAATAGCATATATAAACAAATAATTTTTAAATAAAATTTACGATCATGTAAACAGAATAAATAAAGTGTCTTAGAATTGTTTCTCTTATATGTAAGTATATGTATGCACATTACCAAGTTGAATTGAAAAATTAAAAAAATAAGAAATCGTGACAAATTAAAATTTGAAATAAATAATTTTCTTTGTTTATAACAAAACTATATACATTTTATAGATATTTCAGAAAATTAATCCATTTTTTTTAATATTGGAAAAGTATTAATTTGTTTATATATGTACGTTAATAATGCAAAAAAATGAATGATAAAGGAGTACAAACATCGGTCCTAGAAAATTAAAATTTTGTTTATATATATATATATATATATATATATATATATATATATATATATATATATATATAAATATATATATATATATATATATATATATATATATATATATATATATATATATATATATATATATATATATATATATATATATATATATGTATAGACATATATATATATATATATATATATATATATATATATATATATATATATATATATATATATATATATATATATATATATATATATATATATATATATATATACATGCAACAGCATTCGTATAGTTCGAATTAAATATATGCTCAATTTTGTTCAAGCTCAAATACACCTAACAGTCCATTATGGTGGATGAAAAGGCATCCGAAATGTACCCGACGAAAAGATAGCCCTCCAAACCATTAAATTTCTACTATCAACATTTTATTTTGAGAAGTACATTTGGTCTCGTCGAAGAACCCATTCTCATCGGAAGAAATCACCTGTTAATTGAATGATGCTTATGAATTAAATTATTAAATTAATTTTCTATTCGCTTTGAACAGCCGTGGTCCTTACAAATTCATGTCGCTCAATTTCATAACATACCATTAATATTGGAACTGGCTTCAATGTTTTGTATTTTAGTTGTCCGTATAATCTATGATAGTTCGAAAAATCGTGATTCGCGACACATTGAAGTTGTTGATAAATCACTTTTCAGTCGATTAAGGCTTTTGTTGAACTACTGGCCAGTCTACGTATCCCTTACGTAAAAAGTCATTTTTTTTAATCTTCCTCCCGCGGTTCTGATAAAATTGCTGCATATAATTATGGCCTAACGTAATTTCAAATTATCGAACGAACAGAGGTTCTTTGAAAAAATCACCTAACAATTCGAATAAAGTTTATTACTCAATAAACCAATTAAAACTATAGAAAGCTGCGAGATTTTTGTTAATTTATTAGAATTGTGTGAACCGAAAATATACTTTAAAATCTACTGATATCGATCGAATTTCAAAGTGAACATATTTGTTTTTAATTAAGTGCACTTCGCAATTACGGCGGTTTGCATTAGTTTTTCTAATTTTTTTAAATTAGCTCTTTAAAAAATCTTAAAAATCAAGTGGTTAGATATGAAACGGACGGTATATGTACAATACGCATTAGAGATATTATATATAATATATATATATATAAATATATATATATATATATATATATATATATATAATAAATATATATATATATTTATATATATATATATATATATATATATATATATATATATATATATATATATATATATATTTATATATATATATATATATATATATATATATGTATGTATATATATATATATATATATATATATATATATATATATATATATATATATATATATATATATATATATATATATATATATATATATATATATATATATATATATATATATATACTCGTAGATACATATTATATGTATGTATATATAATATAATACACTTTATATGTATCACAAATTTCAGTTCAATATAACTAAACCAAAACCATTTCATAATTGCAATACGTTTTCCAATTTTTGTTGTTGTTGTTAAAAATAAAACGAAATGAAAAAAAATTGTTAAACGTTTTTAAAAGAAGTTGAAAATGAAAAATAATAAAAATTATTTATTCGCGTGGCCAGCGGCTATTTCCCACGATTGACGTGTAGGCGGTTTAAATCTTGTATAGTTACAAAATAAAAAGCAGCGAACACATTTTTTATATACAGAACGATAAAAATTATCGGAAAATTTTTCCTTTTTCTGTGGCTTTATTAGAAATATGTAATATGTAATAGAAAACATGATTTTTCAATTTTTCGCCCAACATAACTTATAAAACTGCATACATACAATTTTATACGGAGTTTCAGGCATTAAAAATATGCATAGATAGATATATGTATATATGTATCAAGCTTACTGGAAAGGAAAATAATCGTGATTTAGAGAAAAAATTGATTTCGATTGGTTGTGAACATAATTAAAAATGTCGATATCGAAGATGGTGGATTCTATATATATATACAATATATATATACAATATATATATATATATATATATATATATATATATATATATATAAATATATATATATATATATATATATATATATATATATATATTTAGATATACATTTATATATATTAATAGTTATGAATAAATCGAATGTTTGTGTAACATACAATTTTAACATCAGAATTTACTTAAGAAAATTTTATTAATTTATTTAGTACACATCATTAAACAAAAAATAATGTAATGCTACAAAATCGCATGAAACAGAACAACAGCATCGTACACTCATATTATGTACATATATAAAATAAGAAAGCCAACATGATTTTAATTTGAAACAGGTATATTCATTATAAATTGCATGTAATTTTTGGTGAATATAATAAAGGTGTCGTGTATACAATTTGTATTTATGTATGTATGTTGAATTGCATGCGGAACACGTCTTCGTTTTAAAGCAATTACAAACGAAAATCTAAAGCACTTAACTTACATTATATGGGTATGTTATGTTAATTTTGCGATTCAGACAAACAAATAAGGATAGAACTAATGTGTGTAGATTCTGAACCCGAAACCACACCTCGTATTCAAAATGTGCATACAACAATAGGGTTATTATACAATTTTCAAAAATCGCTATTCTTTTGTGTATATGGCCAACCCATATTGCTGTAATATATAAATGCTTTATAATCATTTATTTTAAATTGAAACCAGGATTCCTTCTACCTCAGCATTCTTATATTCTCATCTACAGGCACGTAAATTGACTTTAATTGACACACCCGATGACAATATTTTATTATACTCTTCAACTCTGCGCTAATCTCAATGCGTACATTTCAATAACATTTTGAAAATTCTATTCTGAACAAATTTAAAATTTTAAAACTACGTCTTTTTATTTATAAATCCGCACATATGCGTAAAAAATCATTAATTTAATTAGTTGTTCTATAACTGTTTTTTTTTATTTTTAACATATTCCGTAACAAAGTTTTTTTAGTATCTTTTCTAAAAAAAACAAACAATCATCACACAACAATTAGAAAACGTGAACGAAAGTTAAAAAAAATATGTATTTTCATAAGGTATAAATTAATCATCGAAAATACCAAACCTTAAAATTGCATGCGTTTAAAACCTTGCCGTGTAAATTTATTTATTTTTTTTTTACAATTTATATCTTATTGCTTGTAGTGTATGTGTTATATCCAATCATAATTTATACAAACAAAATGTTTTTTTATCATACGTGTATACATATATTGCAAACCAGATTATTTTAAGCTTCTATAATAGTATATGTATGTACATATATGTATGTATTATGTATTTAAATAAACCAAGATTTTTATAATATACATACGTCACAATTATTGCAAAATTGTCTATCGCCCACATGATATATTTGGAAAACTGGGAACAGGTCTTGGATGTAATCGCATATTGATTGAGCATATAATACAGGGATAAAGCGTACTAATAAATATGATCACTCAAAACTATAACGTAAAATTTACCAGTTATTCAAAGTAAAACGGAAAATATGAAAAGTTGATTCTTACTATGGGGTCGTTGAAGTACTTCAAATATTTATTTGAATTTCATAAAGTTATATGCCTCGCGGCCTCACAGCAGTGTATTGAATATATTTTACAATACATACTTACATACAATGCTCGTTTTTATTTATATATAAAAGGTTTTGCACGCCCTCGCATCTTCTTCGTCTATATATACCTATATTCTTTTGATTATTATAAATTTTATAAAATCTTATGTATTATTAATATTCGCTTCTTTGTTCCAATATGACTTAAATGAAAATATTTTTTCTGCAGCCTCTACCCCCAACAAATAAGGTGTACTTTCAAAATCGTGCACAACCGAACTATGTATATATGTAAGCCAAATTATTGTTTGTGTTTGTCAATAAAAATATCTCTAATCTATCCAAGTGAACATTTTTATCACAGGTCCAAAAACGATATTTGATTCGGTTCGAATGGTAAATAATTATTAATTAAAAACCAAATAAATGTAAGATCGATCGATCAAAAATTAGTCCGAGATTTTATAGGATTTTTATTTTTATTTTTTATTGTATTGGAATTTTTTGGTGACAAGCAAATATCGCTCGTTATATACGTTTATCGATCAATGTAAAGATCAAATTTCGAACACAATGCTGGGGAAAACAATGTTAATATAAAATGCTTTGAAGCAAACTAATTAAATTAATATGTTTGTTGTCAATTTCTAAAATTGATTTTTTTTATCTCGGTGTTGGGGATTTTATGTGCGGTAAGAATATTTTTTTGGTTTATAAACTATTGGTCAGTTATTGGTTATTTATTGTGACAAACATATATAAATATTTTTGAACACATAATTTCGTATAACGAATACTGAAAACTATTTTATTTAATACAAATTCTATTAACAAACTTTAAAGTTTATCTTATTTGTTGGTATTCATGCGGAATTAATTTTTGTATTTGTTCTGACTTCTGACGTAAAATATTATGAAAAAAATATCGGCCTTGATATCTATAGGAGACTGATTGATTGATTTGAATGTGTGTCCTGACCTAAGGCAGAATCCTGGATGACGCCGGATCATTTTTACAAATAGCAAGATGGAAGAATATAGAAAAGGTTTGTTACATAAGTATAGTTAGTATAAATTATAAAGAAATATGGCTTAAAATCAGAGCAGCATAATTTGTCTGCTTCCAATATATTAGCATTCGAAAATTCAATTTATCATCTGGATATAAGATAATGGCAACTGCACAGAGGTATACTTCTGCCAATCTAAATTAATTATCTATACTTTATTGATAAAATTAGAATTATAGCTGTTGTTGGCAGCTGCGAACCATAGATTTATAGAGTAGTTCTCTAAACTTATAAATTATCTCCATAATATTTTAAAACCGTATCTGAATCAACTCGCAGCTTCGAGGCATGCTAAAATTATCTAAGTGGCTTTAATTCAAATTTTGGACATATACACATATATACTTTCGATTTTGGACATATACATATATATATATATATATATATATATATATATATATATATATATATATACATATATATATATATATATATATATATATATATATATATATATATATATATATATATATATAGCTTAGAAAAATAACAACCTATTAATTGTTTAAAAATAACTTTCAAGTCACATGTCCAAACATCAAGATCCAAATAGCAAATGCGACAGTACGGATTAATTGTTTCACAAAATGAAATTATAAAAATTTAATATGTAAAATAGAATAAAATTAATCAAAATTAATTCTAATTAATTATTTTCTCCTGCGCATCATCTATCTGGACGTGACATCGAGTCATCCACTGAAAACCTAATTAAATAATCCCAATAAAATTCTACCTAAATGTTTATAACGATGGTTTTCCTAAAATAGATAGACTCGTAATTAGATAAAATAAATATACACATTTGATTCAAACTTATAGAATCGCTCTCATTATAGCATAGAACTAGACAACTATAATTCTAATCATTTGAACTATTCATTAAAAAATTTATTTTAAATAAAAAACTTTTATTTTTGATTTTATAGTTTAATTCTTCCTTATTGTGACAATTTTTATTTTTGATTTTTTCTGTAAATCGATTTCGACTTGCGTCTTCCTCAGTACCTTGTTAACTATTCTAGGTACTGAGGAAGACGCAAGTCGAAATCGATTTACCGAAAAAATCAAAAATAAAAATTGTCACAATAAGGAAGAATTAAACTATAAAATCAAAAATAAAAGTTTTTTATTTAAAATAAGTTATATAGTGACAAAAGATTACACAAAAACATTAAAATGAACAACATTCATTTAAACTCAATCATTAAAAAATGCAATTCTTAAAATGAAATTTTTCATCCCCCTTACCAACTGGAACGTGATATGCGTATCAATTGGTATACTATTTGTGCGTTGGATGATACTCCGTAGATACTTACCAAACTATCCTATTTTTTATTTTAGCAATGAAACCGCCTATATAAACTTCTTTTCTATCTGGCATATTCGTCAGATATTTCGTCCCTTGAATTATCTGCTTAATTCTATGTACTTGTATATCCACTAAATCATTTTGCAGATTATAATTGAATTAATTAAATAGTGATTTTTAGTGACAAACATTTTTTTCCGTATCGGTTTGTGGTATCTATAGGAGATAAAACTAAAATCAGGAATAACTATTAAATAATTCCAAAACAAATTTGAAATTATTAAATTATTTATTGTCAGAATTGCTCAATGCAAAGACCTACCGAATCAACACAGAAGCAATCAATTAGTTTACCCAGTGGGTAAACAATTAAAAACTTGGTAGTCAAACAATTACTATTAACTATTAAGCCTCTATTAGCCTTTCCAGTGTTTTCAACAGAAAAGAAGATAAGCTTATGGGCCTAAAGTCTTTGGGATAGCAATGAGAGCTTTTTCCCGCCTTAGGTATAAATATAACTTTTACTTCAGTCCACTTTCTAGGAATGTGACAAAGTTCTAGGCTGCCTTTGAAGATAACTTCCAGCCAGGGTAGGGTTAAGTCAATAGTTCGCTGGATATCCGCTGGGATAATGCCATCAGGTCCTGGCGACTTGTATGGCTTAAAGCTGTTTATTGCCCATAGGATACTCCGCCTTTTTACTATATGACTTACGGAGTCTATACCCCTATTTATCATGGGTCTCTCCGGAGCTAGTACCGAGCACTCCGGAAAATGCGTTTCTAGTAATAGCTCCAGGGATTCCTCACTACATGTAGTCCATGAACCAACCGGTCGTTGTAGATAACTCGGGATGGAAGGACTAGAACATAGTACTTTGCGTAGCCTGGCCGCCTCCGAGGACTCCTGTATATTGCCACAGTAGAGCTTCCAGGCCCTCGTTTTGGCTGCTCTCAGCTCGTACTTATAGGTTTTGAGGACTTGTTTATAACAGTCCCAATCTGCAGCAGCATTTGTGTTCCTCGCTTTCTTGAACAGTCTCCTGCATTTCATACGAGTACCTTGGAGTTCTTTCGACCACCAGGGTGGCCGAGATTTACCCAAGGGTCTACTGATAGGACATGTACCTAACATGGCCTTGTTAAAAGCATCAGATAGCTTGGTTACTAGAGCATCAAGCTCCTGTGTAGATGCAGGAGGGTTTGGAACCGATACCGGTAATAAGTTACCTAGAATGGTTCTGAAACAATCCCAATCAGTTTTCCTCCTATTTCTGAAGGGTGGTTTGCTAGTGGGTTTTGTATCCACTTCGTACTGGAGATAACAATGGTCAGAAAAGGAATGGTCTTCGGACACTTTCCAGTTCAATACCCTCTCCTTAATAAAATCCGAGACAAGTGTGATGTCCAACACTTCCTGTCTATTTTTAGTAATGAAGGTTGGCTTACACCCGACATTACATATATTTAGGTTAGTACTTAAAATAAAATCAAGGAGTAACTCACCTCGCCTGTTTATGTCTGTACTCCCCCAAATTGAGTGATGCGCATTAGCATCACTACCCATGATGACTCCTATCTTTCGTTTTCGAGCCTCCATTATTGCACTGCCCAACCTACCTGGTGGTATATTTTCCTCCTCGTATGGTAGGTAGGCCGACATTAGCCAGAGATTTTGCCCATCCATCTCGATGCTAGTCACCACTACATCAGCGTTGCTGTAATTCAGTAGTATAAAAATATTCAGATTATTTTTAGCGAGAATGCAAGAACGTATCTTACCTTCATTTTTCGCATGTAGTATTTTATATTTGGGAGTTCTGAGACCCAGCACCCGGTCATCATTGACCCAAGGTTCCTGGACCAGAACCACATCAATGGACTCAGATTCCATTTTTAGAAGAAGGGCCGCCGAGGCGGCTTTACAGTGATGGAGGTTGATCTGAAGGATCTTAAGCATTAGTTATTGCTTCCCTCCACCACTGTTGAGTCAGACTCCTCTGACATCGATTCGTCCGTTAGGAGCGCACAGCTTAGTTCCAATGATCTCGAAATCTCCGAGTCCAGGGATAGTGTCTCCTGTGCATCCTCCGGGATGCTGCGGACTTCTGGGTCACCCACACCAGGCGGGACACCACAAGTGGTTTCCCCCCCCGCTGCAGGCGCCCCAGATCTGTCAACCTCATCGCGCTTATAAATTTTGAGCGTAATTGCTCCAAATCCATAGCTGATCAGGCCTCCAGATTTCGCCAAAGCACCCACGGATTCTCTGTCGATGATAATGACGGCCGATCTGTGATCTGCTTCCGCCTTTACCTCTTCTAACCTGGCAACCTTCCAGGTGGCCGTTGGTAGATCCGGATTGCTGAGTTTCAACATTTCCAAGATCTCCCTTGGATCACTAGGCTCAGCAGGGATCCAGGCTCGCGCCCTTGGCCTGCAGGGAATTTCTTCCCTAGTCACCACTTCTAATTTGGCCCCCGGCCAGACTTCCCCCAGGCTGCCGATCGCCTTTTTGTAGAGGGTCACCGACCTTTCATCGGCACAGGCAGTCAGTTTGACGTGATTCCGGTGCCATCCTCCGTCTCGGCAAGACGGAGCAGGTCCTGGGTTCTCCCTCATAATTTTTAGGAAGATGGCGGCTAAGGCCTTCTCCACCTTCCTCCAGTTAAGGGCCGTAATGCTCCCATCTTCTTGAGCCCGGTCCACGACTGCCATGATCAGGTGCTCCTTTAGCACCTCGTTGAACGGCCTGGTGACATCCGGAACCCGCTTCTTTTTAGCCTCCGTAGGCGGTTCATCATCAGATCTCTGCCTTTTCGGCTGTGAGATCTCGGAACCCTCCTGATGTGGCTCAGTGATACGCCTTGCCCACGCAAGCGTATCCCTGTCCCTATCCGTTCTCTGCTACAACGGAATGTTGCTGATCTTGGAGATCATCCGCCAGGCTCTCTTCCTGGTCTGATAGTTCGCTGACACTGGAGGGCCAGCATTCGTGCCTTTGCCCTTTGGTTTCGAGGGGCCAGCCTCATTTGGTCTTAAGCCCCTAATTGCACTTTGGAGACCGGGCCTAAAGGCCGATGTCTCCACAGCACTGGTTTCCGGTTTTTTAAGAGCACCGGTCTCTTTTGTTTTTAAATTTTCTGCCATAATAGGTCCCACGAGTAGCGGAGAAAGGAGGTCCACCTGTGCAGAGATCCGCAATACACAGGTAAGGCTACATGATCCGGAGGGCGCCAAGTATCCGGATACACCGTTAGAGGCTGGGCTAGTTTTTATACTGGGCCCCCAGCCTGGCCGGTTTTTTTTATGTTACAGATATTACACTTTTTTCCTGTAATCATAATGAGAAGAAAGATCAAAAAGAAAACCTTACCTTATACTTAATTTATGAAGTCTGTCTTAAATATGAGATTAATTTAATGAAACAAAAACAGTCAGAACAAGACTTAATTATTACTGGATTGCCGAAATCTAAAGAAACGGCTGATAATATAGTGGAACAATTATTCAAGTTGTTCAAGTTTGATGCAATATCATCGCAATATAAATTATCAAACAACGAACAACAATTTACCAGTATTATCGCCAAATTTGAGACCTCTAAAATGAATAAATAAATTAAGAGAGAATGGTCCTTTGATACAAACATAATTGAAAATACGTTTAGGAATGATAGCAATGCAAACATATGTATAATTATTAAATTTTTATTTATTTAGTTTTAGTTTCTTCAATCTAAAATTAATGCTCTGCAATTTTGTATGCTATTTCGAAGCTTGTTAAATTATTAAGTTTTAAATTTAAGTTTTGTGCTATTAATTTTTTCTATCTTTTTAGTAATTATTTAAAGTATGGGTATGAGTGATATAAATAATATAAACGGAGGTGATTCGGTTTATAATAAGTTTTTCTTACATTTGACAGATTTCTCGTATGAGATTAAACAGATTGATGGCTATAACATACTATATATAAATATAAATCGACTTAAATACAAATTAGAATTATTCGAAGTATATTTCTCCTAAATCTAGTAGCTGATATTGTTGTTTCTATAATTGTTATGGTTGAAACTTTTTTAAAAGAATACGAGGTGAAATATATAAATTTTAAACCAAGTCTTGGGTTTAATAAAGCATGTGTACAGTTGTATTTAGAAAATGATTATCTGATTGTATACGTAGCACACTTATGAATTTGTCCATTTTTAGTGTTCATTGACCTCCACATACTAACTTACAGTGTTTTCTCGAAAATTTTGAATATAATCTTCTAAAATTTGACAAAAACCTAATAGTAATTGGAGATTTAAATATTAATTTAGTAAATGATACAGACTTTCAAATTGTTGATTACATATAACTACTATAAATTCCAGTGGATTAAATATTATAAATAGTACTGATACAGATTATTATACCAGGAAACATCATTCTAATACAACTTCTATAATATATTAAATCACATTTTATCTTCATTCACACAAGGGTTTCAAGTTAATATGGGTGACACCTATCTTAGTGATCACAGATTTTTATTAATTAATAAGAATATTACAAAATTGAAGAATGATCACAAAGTTTATATTGAAAAGATTAATTATGAATTCATATTGAATCGGTTATGTAATATTAATATCAGTGATATATGAATTTTGTAGATTTCCATGATTTGATCTCTTTGGAAATCCAAAAACACACGACACATTTGAAAATACACAAAAAAAAATGATGTCAAGAATAAAATGTGTTTCATAACTAATCTCAAAAAACTGTATAAAAAGTTTCCTTCTTTAAACTTAAATCAGTACTTTAAACTTAAGTTCCTATGTCTAAAAATAAATGTGAAGCAGGAAATAGAAATTACAAAAAAAAAATATATTTTTCGAATGAATTCAAAAAAATTATAGGTAATACTCGTAGTAAAGATATGTGGACTTTATTAAATAGAATAATTTCTAATTTCTTATCTTTTGATGTTTAAATTATTCTAAATGGTAATTAAATTATGACTAACCAACAAAAATGGCTAAAGCTCTTAATACGCATTTCTGTGAAATTGGCAAAAAACTAATTGAAAACATAATCATAATGAATCCTAATTATATCCTAATTATAGATGACCCACATGCAAAACATATTGAAGAATTTGTTCCCGTAACCGATATCGAATCAGCAGCTATGTATAATAAGCAAACAGAATGCGTCATCCGCTAGAGGACACGATTTAGTATCAGGCAAATTTATAAAATCGCTACCACGTAAATGTGTTTCACTTATTACTTCTTCTATCAATAATTGATTTCAGACTGGTTCCTTTCCACATAGCATATTTCTAAAATACATATTTCCAATTTATAAATCTGGAGATACAATAAATTTAAACAATTATATGCCTATAGCAGTCTTATCCAACTTATCAAAAATATTCGAGAGAGCTTTACAAAATAAACTTTTAAATTACTTAGAATATAGTAATATTTCGAACCATCGACAATTTGGCTTCTAAAAAGATAGTAGTATTCTATCGGCTACTCTAAATTTGATGGAAAATATATATAACAGCCTTGAAAGTAAAAAAGCTACAGTATGCTTATTTCGTGATTTAACTAAAGCTCTTGACTGTGTCGATCATGATATTTCTCTATCAAAACTTGTTAAATACGAGGCGAAACATACAATATTTTAAAAAATTATCTGAATGATCGTAGGCAATTAGTACAAATTGGATCATGTAAAGCAAAGATGTTACCTTGTATGTGTGGTGTACCACAAGGTTCTATTCTAAAACTTTTATTGTTCACTATATACATAAATGATATATTTGAAACAGAACTTCATGGAAAAATTTAACTGTTTGTTGATGATGCTGTAGTGACGTATTGTTGCCTAAATTTAAATTTACTAACACACTGAATTATTATTTTAATAATAATAAAAAGTATTGAATTTAAAAAAAACTATCTTTTTAATATTTAATTTATCTAAAACTTCGAATCCAGTGCTGGGATGTTCTTCCATCACATTTTCGATAATCGATAGACATTTGTGTTTCTTTTTTCACGAACAAAATTGTGTTCTATTTCGTAATCAATTCCTAAATTTCTATTGTAATCATAGCCTACTCGATTCTATTTCTATAAATTCATTCGATAAAATATCATCAATATTTTTATTTTCGATAGCAAGTGAAAAGAAGAAAAAGAGATAGTTTGCAAATTTATTCTAACAGGCTTAGATCGTAATAGAAAAAGCGTAATTGAAAAAACGTACTGGAGCACCATTTTGTTCGTGAAAAAAGAGACACAAACGTCTATCGAATATCGAAAATGTGATGGTAGAACATCTCAGCACAGACTCTTTCCATAGTATTACATTAAACAATGAAACGATTGGAAAGAGAATTACTATTTAGGACTGTATATCAGCTCAAATCTCTCATGGTCAATTCATATTGACCTTATACGACTTAAAGCATCTCCCATAATCTGTGCTAAGAAGGGTTGGTAAATATTTACATTGCGACGCTAAAAACATGGTATATAAAAGCTTGATTTTGTTCAACTTTTTGTGTGCTTTCCAACAGTTGATTGTACGCGAAAAAGCAGCTATCAATTCTACTGAATAAATCAATAAAATCACTCTATTGTTTACCATATAGATATTCGGCCAACTTGCAGTATTCCAAACCAGTTTTATAACTAGATATATGTCAACCTTCAAGTGTATATAGCATTTGTATAGGTCCATGACATGACAACGTAATCATTAGGATTGCTTATTATATTTTTTGTACGAATCTCTAAAAATGTATAATCATTATATTAATGTAGCTTGAACCTATATTATATCGCTATATATATATAGCTTCTTAAAATATTTGTCATAAAATAAAAGAGTCAATAATAATTAAAACTTCAAAATTGTGTTATTATATATATTAATTGCGTATGTTTATTTATTTAATTAATTATACAATCTGTAGATTGTAACAATCCAGTGGTGATTTATAAAATGTATTAATAAAACAAAAATATATAATATCGTTGATTTTTAAAAATAAATAATTAAAACCAATTAAATAAAATTAAACTTGAAAATGCAACAGATCATTCACACTCGAGCAAAAAATATTTTTTAAACCAGACGTAAATGTATTGAGTTTCCGAAAAATTTTAGGAGCCAAAATAAAAAACGTGTTTTGAAAATTAGTTATTATAAATCTTTGAAGCCGAATTAACTTATCATTTCTTTAATTGTAACTGACAGTGGCATTCGAATAGTTCAAGTTAACCATACTTTGAACACAAATAAATTAATGCCTATAAAAGGAGAATTTTTTTAGACTGAATTAAAAACCGCACTAGCTAATAGTACTACCTAAGCCCATGGTATGTATAGAATGGAAATTCAATGTACTCGTAAAGGAATATCTGTCATTTTATGCATTTTGATTATAGATTCAAGTCCATTTTGAATGGGGCCATTTACCCACAGAGGGTGTCAGACTCGTAGTAAATATAAACTTGTATAAGAAGATATCTCTAGAGAGTTGTGTTAAGCACCAAGTTGGTGGTAAGCTCCATTTATTAAGACTTAATATAACCACGAGACTGATAGCGAAGAAGTACCGTGAGGGAATGTTGAAAAGAACTCTGAATAGAGAGTTAAACCTTACGTGAAAACACTAAGAGATTAAACCCAATAACTCGAACTTGTAAAAAAAGAGATTCATTGATATATATAAAAATTGATTTGTTATCAATATACTACATTTGTAGATGTTTGTCAATGATTTATGTGGACTCCTTTCGCATTCACTTGTGTCTGTTTCTTAAGGAACTATAAAGCTATAAAAATATCTGACACAAGTATCTGATCGTTCGAGCATTTTTGCAACGAAATTCGCTACGGTTTATGTTAAATAAATGCAGTGTGAGTATCGATCTTATCGGTAATTAAATGATTTGGGACACCTGTGGGACCCGTCTTGAAACAACTTTCAATATTGTTTTGCCAATAATTTTTAACAATTTACCAATCGATATTCGAATGTGCAGTAGCTTTTCTACATTTTTGGCTTCACTAAATATATCGACCATCTCCTTCATTCTAATAGTTTTTATTTTTATTTTTTAATTGGTTGAAACCCATACGGATTCCGCACTCAATGCCGGGACGGCCCATGGTGCAAACCCAGGATTCTATCATAGTTCGCAGAAGCGCACTGCAGCCTTAGCAAACTGTACAAGATTTGAACCAAGGTATGGAGGACAACTGATCTACATTAATAGATCTACAGCTGAAAACCTGCAGCCGAAGAATATTGAAAGTTGCACAACTGCACACAAAGTGCAAGTAGTCATCATATTCCTCAAGACAGTCCTCACAAATAACACCCTGAGATAAACCCATTCGATGGAGATGCCCGTTAAATCAACCATGAACCGTAAGAATCGCAACCAAAATTCTTAGCTGGTCCTTTTTCAAACAAAGAGCATAATTAGTTCATTTAAAATTACGCTCGCTAATGAAGTTCCTCGCCATACGACAACTGAAAGTAGCAAGCCACTATAGTCTTAGATCTTTCAAAGCGTAGTTCTTTATAACTTTCTTGGCTCCTGTAGGTGGGTTTTAATACCAGCTACCCGAAAAATAGCATGGCACACTGGTTACAGAGGGGTATTTCCATATATGTATTATGGTCAAAAACTGCTCCTGAGGTGTGTTTTGATATTAGCTACCAGAAAAACAGCATGGCACACTGGTTACAGGGGGGTATTTCCATACATTATGGTCAAAAAACTGAAAAATTACATATGGCCGAGATTTGAAAAAATTCTGGAGCTCTTCTGACTCGAACAATTTTTCTTAAACTGCTCCAGATGTGTTATGATCTCACCTACCAGAAAAACAGCACTACATATTGGTTACATATTGGTTACATATTGGTTTTTTTATGAGAAATTAATATAATAATTGGCATGTATTTCAAAATACAAAATATTTTGTTTGGTACAAATTATTTATTAAAAGTTTACAAATTTTCTGCTAACGTTTAATTAGTTGTTACAAAAATACTTCTAAAAAAATGCACAAATTCATAATTTTTCTGCTAGTTAATAAAATTACAGCAGAACAAATTCTCTTTATCTATAGTGCTGCTTCTGGTGGTGAGTAGAAAAAATACATTTTTTCTGCTGAAAATTTTCTGCTATCTTATACTGCCTAACGAACAATACAAATTTGTTTAGATTTTGGTTTATTTAGACTATGACCCTGTCACAATTTTAGTTGTTAGGGGTTCGTTATCGACATTAACTAGTGTTTCAGTACCGTCACCTTTCAAAACTAAATGATTAATTGCAAATTTTCAACTTTGCAAAAAGATTATGCGCAAAATTCAATTCATTCAGGCTAGGATTTTTCTAATACTGTTAAAGTGGGAACGTTATGGACATAATCACATTAAATGAATTCATTTATCATTATACATAATAAAATATCATTTGAAATAATGGCAAATTGTAAAATTATGATTTAATTGATATAAACTTGCCTATATATGTACGAGTATGTACATATACATATATGTTTGTGTATATATAATATGAGGAAAAATAGAAAGTCATCAACAAGCTCATCGTTATAGGTACGTATTATGCGTATAAAACATAAAATTAATTGTCATTTCAAATTTAAATAAATTTGAATGAAAACAAGCCCAGAGGAAATAGGAGTTTCTCATTTTTTTGATTTCATCTTCAATCAAACCTCTTTATAATTTATAATCGTCGTCACAGTTAACAATCCGCGCAAAGGTCATACCACCAACAACAAAACATACTTCTACCTTCAGTAATTCATCAAACATTATAGTGTTACATGTCTTCAATCATGGTAACGTTTTTTTTATTTTTATGAATGATTTGATTTCCAATCAATTAAAATCTTCTATCGTTCTATGTAAGAATACAAAGACATATTTAATAATCGTAAAATCCAAACCATAACACCCAGAAATTTTATAAACCTTACAAAATCCATTCAATTCGAAAACATTCAATTGATTTGCATATTACAACTAAAAGGCATACATTTATTTCATATAAATTCGAATTTTATATGTATTTCAATATAAAACCGTCGCGTATATATATATACAAAAGTGATCATAACAACAACAATATGGTGGTTGGTTGTACCTTTAACACATCATATATTGTGCGATTATGATTAAATTTAATTCAATAAACCCAATTCAAACCAAAGACTCTGAAACAACATAAAAATAAGAAAATTGTTCGTCGTCGTCTTTGGTTTTTTGTAATGTTATTGTAGTACATTAACAGATTGGAACAAAAAGGGTGTGATACGATAAATAATTTTCTTAAAAGTTTTCGTTCGCTTTGGAATTTTGTCTTATATCTCATATATAGTTTATATGGGTATCTCCTCTTCAGAAATGTTCTTTTATTTTAGGTGGGATTTATGGTTTTTAATCGAATTAAAATAAAAAAAAAATTGAAATTTCAATTTGTTTGGTGAGTTTACGGAATTGTCTGAGTTAATATATACATGATGTTTATAAAAAAAAAACTCCACACCACACCACCACAGGATATTCGAAATTCGTTTCGTCTCTCCTCTTATCCATGATATTCGTGTGTCAATAATATTATGATTTATGAATTAATTTACGTGGATATGTAATTTATGTGTTCTGCTGTTATGGAGTGTTTTGATGAGTTTAGTATTATACATGTGTACATATATTTATATAATCGTAAGTACATATAATTGCGTGGGTAATTTTTTAATTAAATGTGGCAAATTTTTGTGAAAACGGGGGGCTTTTGAAGTTTAACAAATTCGTATTAAGAATTTAAATTAAATATTCTATACTTTTGAAACAACTCTAGAATAAAACTACGCAGTAACAAATATAACATAGCTCAGTGACAAGTCTAACATTTATAATTAATAATGCCAACTTGTATATACATATGTATACAGGTAAAAAAGGCGAACAAAATATATTTTTACATTTTGTTCAACTAACTGAATAAACCATTATCGAAATCTTACACTGTGCACGGTTTTACGCTATTAACTATATATACAGATTACTTTTAGTAAAGAAATTAATTACGTAATTGAGAACACAACATTTTTCATATTTTAGTTAGGTTATATATTTTAAACCGTCAGTACAGCAAACATCTCATTCAAGTAATTCATACAGAAGCAGAAACCTCGAAACTTTAGACAATATATGTGTAATCATTCTCAGTTTTTCAACCAGCCAATGATGTAGAAATTCTAACGTATATATATATATATAGTCTTATATGCGCTAACCAAGTAATAGTCTTAGCAAAAATACTCATAAATGATGGCCGAGAGCACTATAATTTTCGGATTCCTCTGTGATTCGGAGATTTCGGTAGGTGGGGCGAAGATTGAACAAAACATAAGACTAAAACTAACAGAGTATATAGAGCATGTTAGATCAAGGAATAAATTCAACTATATCAACGATCAAATTCCTAGTCAGTTATTTTAGAAAAATAACCTTCATAAATCCATCTATTGCGGAGTGGACATGCGTGAGATTAATCTAGAAATTTTCATATTAACACATTTCTTTCAATTTTTCTTTTAATTTTTAGCATCGCAAATTTATTAACTAATACCGTCAAGGTCTAATATTTAGATTTTCAAATATGCCACTTTTAGCCATTAAACATTTACCTATATAATCTACCAATACAATAAATACAGTAAAATTTAATTAAGTCTTATATGTAATATAATTGTATATAATGGACAACTTAACTTAAAACTGCACAAACATACACGCATATATTAACAAAACCAAATTTTGTCTTTTCAAAAATTTGAATGCTTTTGTAAAATAAATTCACTTTAAATTTAAATTCATTTAAAACAAATCAATTAATCTACGATTGTGTGGATATTTCGTGTGGACACAGGCCAAATTGATCAACAATAATATCAATTTATAACACCTCAGTATATGTAAAGATTAATTATAACATCCAAAAAATATATGACGATCATTATCCATATGTGCTATTGTATATTATATCCTCTTATTCAAATCGCAATTCAACCTCAACCATAATAAATCAACCTAAAGTCTAATAAATATCACATTATTGGACATTTAGCAATTGATCGCAATCTTAAAATGGATTTATTAAGATGAATTGCGGTGTAATATTTCTTCATTATTTATTTATGTGTTATAAACTATAAATTGAAATGTGTATAAAATCGAGTTTCAAGCAACAATGGCATAAAATTTAATCGAACTAAGTATGTATATAAGTATTGAAGAATTTTTGCTGAACCAATTACCAATAACGTATATATGTATACACGGGAATATCAACAAATTCTTTTATAAACCAAATATCTAAAAGCATTATATTATTCATATATACATCGATACCGTTCACCATCATAAATTAGATAATTGTCGATTATCTAACATTAAAAAATTAAAATCGTTGAATACAGAACACTGTCCCAAATTTCGCATCTTATAAAATTATTTAAATTTATTTTGGTTGAAAATTCAAAATAAAATTTGGTTTTTTGTGCAACAATAAATTTGCAATGGTGTGAATTTTTAATTATTTTTTTATTTTTTTTTTGTATAAATGCAAAAATAAAATCAAACCTTGTAAATCTTTTTATTTTTCGCTTGGTTATTAATTTTAAGTTAAGTGAAATAGAAGTCCACAAATTAACGCCCATATAAAATAAACGATAACAACAACAACATAACACTGTGTTGTATATACATATATATACTTATGTATATTATTTATACACGTAAAACTTCTTACAAGACAAAATATATTCAATTTGTATAAAATCGATTACTGTCCAAGATAATGTCAACAAAAACAAATTTATATATTCATATTAATGTTTTCTTGTGCAGTGTAATAAAAAAATTCTTGGCATTTTCTGTGCGAAAGCAACAAAGCAACAACAAAATTATTGTATATTTGAATTTATTGAAAAGTTTAAGATATATTTAGAAGTTTATAAAGGATAAAATTGCCTATTTTAGTTTTTAAAATGCATGCAATTAACTTTTGTATAATATACATACGAGTATATAAGAAGGTCAAAATGTTGTATTTTAGTACATTGCTGCGTACGCTCATTATGTACATATGTACGATATTGTGAAATATTTGTAACTTGATTACATTCATACAGCTAAATATTAATTTCGCATTCATAGTTCAATCAAAACTGTTCATCCAAATGGAAGACAAAATGTCTTGCATATGTGTGTACAAATTTCAAATATAGGTAAATCACAATTGTATTGATCCCAATTTCAATTATTTAATTAATAGGCGTTTTTTTTTTTTTTTTTTTTTTTTTTTTAAATATTTATTTATATTACGACTGAGTCTTGTACCCATTTAGTAATTTACATTGCATAATACAGTATTTTGAATAGTCGGCGTAATCAAGTGATTATCCCCAGTTAGTGTAACTCCTCCCTCAGATTTTTCGCCACAGTAAGTCTACTGACCTCCTGATCGCGATAAGTCCAGTGGTTTGGTTCTTTGCAGTCTTCTTGTTAGAGATGTAGTCAGCATACAGCGTATGTCCAGATTTTGATGCTGGTGCAGACGTTGTAGGTGTTTTGTTGCATGATGCTTAATTTCATCCGCGACAAGCTCAATCTTGAGATCTCGATGGAGGTTGTCGTTTCGAATGTACCATGTATTAACAATACATCGTAGGATTTTATTTTGAACTGTTTGTATGATTTTGATATTTGTCTTCTTGGCACATCCCCAGAGTTGGCTACCATATGTCCATACAGGCTTCAGAACTTGTTTGTATAACAGCAGTTTGTTATGGATCGCTAGTTATGCATTTTTCTAAATTTTATGTTTAGTTCTTCTCTCTTCTTTTTTATGTGTTCCTTCCATCTAAGCTTAGCATCTAAAGTCATACCAAGAAGATATTTGGCAGTGTTTGCATGGGGTACTACTATTGAGTTTATCATTATTGGTATATGGTTAACTTTTTGATTTGTAAAGTTCACTTGGATTGATTTTGCTTCATTTAATTTAATTCGCCATTGCTTTGTCCAGTAATGTTTACTAGTGGAGTCATTGATGTTCTTTGCTGTTGCAAGTATTGCCGTGTCACCGGCATAAGTCGCCATTGTTTCTTCTGTAATTGGTATATCTCTAGTATATAGGAGATATAGGATTGGCCCAAGAACACTCCCTTGTGGTACTCCGGCTGTTATTCTTTTTAGTTGGGAGTACTCATTCTCATACTTTACTCGGAAGTGCCTCTCTGATATGTATGATTTTAAAATTTGAAAAAATTGCTCCGGAAGAACTCGATGAAGTTTGAATTCTAGCCCCTGGTGCCATACTTTGACAAATGCTTGCGCTACATCAAGGAATATAGTTGAGCATATTTGTTTGCTTTCTAGTGATTTCTCGATTACATCAGTAATTCGATGTACTTGTGCTGTCGTAGAATGTTTTTCCCTAAATCCAAACTGATGTGAAGGGATAAGATTCCTTTCTTCGATAATTGGTTTTAGTCTTTTAAGAAGAACTTTTTCAAATAGTTTCGATAATGTTGGTAGCAGAGAAATTGGCCTATATGAAGCTTTATCATGCGGAGGTTTGTTCGGTTTAAGTATCATAATTACTTCTGCAACTTTCCATTGCCTTGGTACATATCTTAGTCGAAATGCTGCATTAATTATATGCACTAATTTCCTCAACGCTTTCTCCGGTAACAGTTTTATTATCTGACCTGTTATAAGATCATATCCTGGAGCCTTATACGCATTCAGATTATTCTTGATTTCCCATTTTAGTTCTTTCAATGTTACAGGTGTAATATTTACTTCATCCTGTTTATTTATTGGTGTAATATTTTCCTCTTCCGTTTGTTTTGGATAAGGTTGGAATGTTTCTTCAAGGTGATTTGCAAACAAATCTGCTTTTTGTTTAGCATTTCGAGCCCAATTTTCATTTCCCGATTACGGGAGATAGTAGTGCATAGTAGCAATTATATCCTTCGGTGATTAAATTGAAAACATCTATGACCCTCTGTTGGAATGTAGAACTCATGGGCCGACCCATCTTCCATGTCACTGTACAGGGTGACATGGAGCTATGCAATGCGCAGGTGGTATACTGTACTTGTGTGAATGGGATGAATGAATGGATTGAATGAATGTTGTGTGAATGTAAGGTAAGGCTATGGACCGTAAAAGTGTCTATGCCAAGCCCTTTTTAAAAAAAAAAAAAAAAAATATTCTTAGTTGCTTTCCATAATGAATAATCAGTATCTTTTTGCCCAGTTAGAGTGCTGATGTATTTATTAACTGATTGATTTTTAATGTCTTTTATAAGGTATTTTAATTTGTTACACAAATGATTAAATACTCTTTTATTTTCAGCATTTCGATGTTTTTGCCAATTCTTCCGTGCTTTTCTTTTATTTTTAAGAAGTTCTCTCACTTCCTCTGGATAGCTAGCATTGCGCTTCATTTCCTGCCTATTATTTGGAGTGCTTTCCCACGCAGCATATTGGATATTATGGATGAGCTTATCTAATTCGTCTTCTATTTGGACTGGTCCCTGAATTGGGTTCTGCAGACTAATTCTTTCTGTTAACTGTGTTTGGAAGAGATCCCAATTGGTTTTGAAGCTCGTTAATTTCGGGTTGCTCTCTTTCAAAATAATTGTTTGGCTAAGTATCATAATAACTGGTGAATGATCTGATGATAGACTTTCACTGTTCTCTATATGGATATAATTATCTGAAATCCCTTTTGTAATAAAGAAGTCTATAAGGTCTGGAATCTTACTGGTATCTGTAGGCCAATAGGTTGGTGTACCGCCTGAGTAAAACTCGCATTTTAGTTGTTTGCCTGCTGCGAACAGTTCTTTTCCTTTAGCGGTCGTTAACCGAGATCCCCAATATGTATTTTTTGCATTATAGTCACCTCCAACTAAAAAGACACTTCCTAGCGTTTTCAGAAGATTAGTATAATCTACTTGTTTGGGATTGTATCTTGGAGGGCAATATATTGCTGAGATACTGCATGTTTTAATATTGCTTAATTGTATTTTGAATTTGATTGTTGTGACTTGCATGGAAAGGTTCTCAACTTTTGGTTCTTCGTTATGTTTTATATACTCTTTTATGAGGATACCTGATCCACCTCTGGCTTTGTTCTCAGGAAGTAGTGCATAGTAGCAATTATATCCTTTTATTTTACAGAATGAAGTTTTGGAGAAATGGGTTCCTGATATAAGACATATATCTATATTATGCATGTTTAAAAATATATCTAGTTCTTGAATGTGTTGCAATAGCCCATTTGCATTCCAGGTTACAATTCGTAATGTTTTATTCAGTTCTTTTGATTATAATTCGATTTTATATAATTTATATTTGATACACTTGACCAAGGTTTTCTTCTACTCTTTTATTGAAACTAGTTTGTGATTTCATTTCTTCTAGTGTTTTCTGCAGACTCATTTCCTGCGAAATAAGTCTATTGTTAATGTTCTCTAGATTTCTCAGTATGCCCTGTAGAACGAGATCCACTTTTAACTGTTTCTCCTCTGTTTGCTGAACTACTTGTGCATAAGTAACGTTTTCGTTTACTCTCTGGCTTTGTATGTTATGATTAGCAGTTGACGGTTTAGGCTCCGTGGTTCTTTTTATAGTTTGTACATTTATTGATGTACCTGGTTTGCGTGATTTATCTCTCATTTTTTGTAGTTCTACTGCAACTTCACATCCTCTGTAGTTGGATGGATGCTGGCCATTACAGTTGATACACTTCGGCGTTGTATCTCGGGGGACTGTGCAGTCATTTCCTGCGTGTTTGGCGTAATGGGCGTTTGATACCTTTAATAAGAGTGATTCCGAAAATACAAATATCCAAAAACTGAGCGACTAATTAAAAATACAATATAACAGCCAAATACGAATAGAAATTATTTTAATTTATCCGTTCCACTGAAATTATCTGGATAACTTTGCAAACTGTGCTGTTAAAATTATTAATTTTATCAAACAGTTTGATAATTTATATATGAAAATCACAAGCTCTACACTGACTATACAAATATCGCCTGAATAGAAGGAATACAGTTGTCAAAATTATATAGTTTCAACAAATAGTTTCTTGATACCAAATTTTAGTCGACGTTTTCAAGACCTCATCGAAAAAGTCACGAAAAATTATTTAACATCAGTGCTAGATAATTTTTCGTGTGCTTTACTATGTTAGTTTTCCGAAAGGTCGGCAAACATTTGGCATCGAGAATGTATTTTTTTTAAATTTTATTTTCTATATAGTTTATAAACAATAATAAAACAAGAAAAAATTTAGATACCAAATTTTAGACAACCTTGCCAAGTACTCATATAGTAAAACACACGAAAACATATTTAGCATTGTAACAAGACAATTTTTCGTGTGTTTTACTACGTGAGTGGTGAGATAGATCGACGAAAATTTAGTATTAAACTTTTATTTTTTTATAAATTGTATAAATAATAATATAAACTAAATGTTAATCGTATCGGAAAAGCTTGTAAACCTAAATTCTTTACGTTTGACACTTATTCGTATATTACCATGTAAATGGAGTTTGCATCCGAATTATTGAGGCTATGGATTAAATGGTTTAGCTATGTATATCTATGAAGTATGGGTTACCTAATAATTTAAAACATATAATTTCAATTTATTTTTGACCGTAAACCATTTCAACTGGTGAGCACTTCAGATCTTCTTTAACCGTTGCTCGAATACCAAGTAGAACGATTGGTACTTCGGAGCTCCAGTGAATTGTGTTGCCTCGGGCCTTGAGAGCAGCTTTGAGCTGGCGGTGGAAACGTTCGACCATGCCATTGGCTTGTGGGTGGTAAGCCGTTGTACGTATCCGATGTGAGCCGAGGAGTTTCGTTAACTCCGAGAAAAGCTTCGACTCGAATTGGGTTCCTTGATCAGTTGTGATGTCAAGTGGAACGCCAAATCGTGATACGTAGTTCTGTACGAATGTGGTGGCAATGGTTGCTGCAGACATGTCGCTCATGCAGTATGCTTCTGGCCATCGAGTGAAACGATCGACACAGGTGAGTAGGTATGAGTATCCATTGGATGGAGGAAGTGGTCCTACGACATCCAAATGAATGTGCTCGAATCGACCAGGTGGAATTGCGAATTGACCAAGAGGCGATTTTGCGTGTCGCTGGACTTTCGATTTTTGGCAAGATAAGCAGGATTGTGCCCAATGGGTCACGTCTTTATTTATGCTGGGCCAAAAGTATCGAGCAGTAATCAATTTACGAGTTGCGCGGACACCAGGATGTGAGATACCGTGTAGTGTGTCGAAGATGGTTCGACGTAGTTGCTCTGCGATGTACGGGCGATTTGCACCCGTAGATGTTTCGCAGTAGATTTCGAGGCCAGGTAGTTTGAAAAGCTCTAGTTTCAATGATGAACTAGTGTGACGTGTGGAACCAGAAAGTAATTTCTGAAGTTCTAAGTCTGCTTTTTGCGCTTGTGCGATTTTGTTGCAGTCGAAGTAAGTCTCGACTGTGGCCGTTTCGTTTGATGTTGTGCGCGGAAGTGTATCCGCGACAACGTTTTCGGTACCTTGAACATGCTGGATGTCCGTGGTAAATTGACTAATATAATCCAAGTGGCGTGCTTGCCTTGGATTGCGTTCAGTTTTAGACTGAATTGCTCGAGTGAGAGGCTTGTGGTCGGTGTAAATTGTGAAGTCCCGACCCTCGACAAAATATCTGAAGTGTTTGATTGCTAGATATATTGCGAGTAATTCCCGATCGAATGCAGAGTATTTCTTTTCGGCATCCGAGAGCTTCTTTGAGAAGAATCCCAGGGGCTCCCAACACTTGTCGTTGTACTGTTGCATGACTGCTCCGACAGCAGTGTTTGATGCATCAGTAGTAATGCTGAGCTTTGAGTCGCTCAGTGGATGTGACAAGAGTGTTGTGCGTGCCAATTCAGCCTTTAGTGACGTGAATGCGTGTTGACATTCGTCAGGCCAAGAGAAGTTCTTGGCGGTTTTGGGCTTACGTAGTAGTACTGCCAGGTGGCTGTGAATTGGGTTGAGTATTTCAGCGAGCTTTGGTATAAATCGGTGGTAGTAGTTGACCATGTCGATGAATCGCTGAATACTCTTGATTGATGTTGGAGCTGGGAATTCTTTAATGGCATTGATTCGTTCTTGTGAAAGAAGGATGCCATTGGCGGTAATCTTGTGGCTGAGGAAATCAAGAGTGGATGCGCCGAAGACGCATTTTGAGCTCTTGATGTGAACATCAAACTCGACAAGTCGTTGGAAAAGTGTTTCCAGATGGAGTTTGTGTTGTTCCTCAGTTTGAGATGCCACAAGAATGTCGTCTATGTAGACGAAAACGAAGTCGAGATCTCGAACGACTTCGTTCATGAAGCGCTGAAACGTTTGTGCGGCATTGCGTAATCCAAATGGCATTCGGGTGTATTCGAAGAGGCCAAATGGTGTGGTGATTGCCGTTTTGAAAACGTCTTCAGGTGCCACGGGAATGTGGTGATAACCTCTGATGAGATCAAGTTTGGAGAAAACTTTGCAGCCATGCAAGTGCATGGTGAAGTTTTGAATGTGGGGTATCGGGTAGCGATCCGGTATCGTAACCGTGTTTAAACGCCGATAGTCCCCACATGGCCTCCAGTCTTGATCTTTCTTCTTGACCATGTGTAATGGACAAGAGACGGAAGATGTCGATGTTCGACAAATTCCTAATTCCACCATGTGTTGAAATTCTGCTTGTGCAGCTTTGTGACGCACCGGATCTAGTCTGCGTGGTCTCGACACGGGAAGATGGCCTTCCGTGACGATGTGATGTACCACGTTGTGTCGGACTGGCATTTTGTAATTCGGCTCTGCTGTAAGTAGTGGGTACTTTTTGAGCAGAGTGCCGTAGCCGTTGTCGATGTTGAAATGGATCGGTGTTGGTGTGTTAACACGAACCATTGTGGCGTTTATTGACAGCTTTGTAGCTGGGTCAATCAGCCGTTTGTGTTTGACATCGACAAGAAGTCCGAATTTGCTTAGAAAATCGGCGCCAATGATCGGACGATTCACTGCAGCTAGTATGAAAGCGTGCGTGAAGGTTCGTTCGAGTCCGATATCCACGATAAGCAATTTTTTTCCGTACGTGTGGATGATTGAACCATTGGCAGCCGATAAGACTAGATTTGAATTTCGATTAGCTAATGTATAATTCATTTTGAAATTCATAGCTGGAATAACCGAAAGGTCAGCGCCAGTGTCGACTAAATATGTTAGTTTGTTGTGTCTATCGTACACAAACAAACGTGTTGTATAGGGTGTCAGGGGAGTTGCGTAACTCTCTACCCGTGACTTTCCTAGTTTTTTGAATTGTTGTTTGAGGTAGATGGGTAGGGTTGCTGTGCCGTATGGAAGTTGCATGGCTGTGTGCATTTCTGTGCAGCCGTTCCATATTTGGCATGATACCAGCATCTACCTTGCCGCGGGTTGCTTTGTGTTCGGGCACGTGATTGAGATCGTTGTCTGCGTGACCGGCTCCTGCGTCGGAGCAACCCATCGAGTATCGATTCGATTCGCGATAATCGATCCTCGACAGTAACACCAGGCCCTGTTATTCTACGCCTTGTTGGTCTAAAATGTGAATGCGCGTCGTTGCTCATTATTCACAATTTAATTTTAAATAAATGACCAAAAATTATTAACAAATAATGATAAGGCGGAATGGTTACCGTGTAATTACGTTTGAAGGCCGGGATGTTCCCTCGGTTTAACGCCCGATGCGAGATACCCCCGAATAGAGGAGGCCTCTTGTGTCCTTCCAGGCAATTGGGGGGGCTCGTTAAAATGTATAATAATAAAAAAATTTAAGTCAAGCGAGGTAAAATTGAAACAGCGGATTTTATATCACCGTTGTGGTTGTGGTTTTTATAAAAACCGGTTAATTATTCTTTTTATTTGACCACAACGGTGATGGCGGGAGGGCTTGCAGCGAGAAAACGACCAGTGTGTGTGTGAAATATTTTGGATTGGTACGAATGGTGGTGAAAAAAAATATATATAAAATTTTACATTAATAAAAGAGTTTACGTTAAATTTTGCAAAAAAAAAATGATTCTACGTTAGCTTGTAATTGAAAAAAAAATGAGTTTACGTTAATATGTTAATTTAAAAAAATGTATAAAAATTGTATAATTGTATTAATTGCAAGTAAAAAAAAAATATATGTTTATATGTATATATAAAAAAAACTTGCCACCCAATGCTATTGTTGCTGCTGCTGATTCTGGTCGCGGTGCGGTGAGGGTCGGTCGCTTCACCGTTTATTTGTCGTTATCCAGCGTCGTCCCGCGATGTCCCGCGCTGCGTGGGTGGGTGTTCCCTTCTCCACGTGTTTATTATGATTCCCCCGTTGGTACGTGGGATGGCCCTACGCACTTACTGCTAATTATTTCTGTGTCTGCCCGCGGTTGTGTGTACAACACGTATGTTATTGTTGTGTTGCGAAATTTTTGTTGAGGTTGGTGGTAAGTGTGATTTTGTAATTTTGTTTGTTTGATGTTATATTTGCGTGAATTATGTGCGTATTATTTTGTGTTCTTTTTTTTATACGGTAAAAACCGTCGTCGAGGTCACCACTTTAGGAGGTTGCTCCTAATTTAAAATTCTCGTCCGGTCCGGACTTCTCAAATTAAATAAAAACATATACACACAATGATGAATTTATAATTTAATTTAAATATTAAATAGTATTACTTATTTATTAGTTTATTTATTTATTATTTTAAGTATTATTTTATATTTAATTATAAATGTTTATTATATTTTAATGTATTTAATTATTTTCACCACCACAAAACTTTTCGCTTGCACCAAGATAGAAAAAACGTAATGGACGCAAAATATCTTTTTGTATTGTATTGGAGACGAATGTGTTGTGACGTGTAGAGACGTGTTGTCTCTTTGGTTGTTGTTTTTGTTGTATGACGTCGCCTTCGTGTCCAAAATACATGTCGCATTTTGGAGAGGGAACAGATGCGCCGGCGACGGTCGACATTGCACTTATGTTAAGTGCAGTGGATTATTATTGCATCACCGAACATTGTTGTTCGTGGTGATGTTGTTAGATGGCGATGGTTTTACTATAAATGTTTTATAGTAATGGTTCGGTTATTAGATAGTGTTGGTTGGATAGATGGATATGTGATGGGGTTAGTGAACGCTTAATTCAAATAAGTTGGTTTATATTTGAATTTCACTAATTGTTTTGTTTGTGGCAGAATCGAATATCGGTGAGTCGAATATTCGAGCTGCTACAGGTATATACACTATGCGGTACTACGCACTCAGAGAAAAACACCGTATAAAAATTCAATAGTACGCCTATTAATTTTATGGTACAAGAAATAATATGTTTTCCTTTTAATTCAATAGTTTTCAGAACTTTTTATACTATTAATTGTTAAAAATTGTATCAATGCTAAATCAATAAGACAAACTATTGATTTAAAAGTAATTTTTCTATATTTTCAATAGTATTTTAGTATTAGAATTAACAGTACAGTACTATTGATTATTAATAAGATAAGCCACTATTACTTTCATAATATTATCTTATTAATTTAATGGGACATCCTATAAAATGCTTATTTAAAGTATCCATGGTATTGCTTTCATAAGATTTTCGGTTTGCTTCAATAAGACATAACTATTGAATGCTAATTTTTTTCGAAATAACGCCGAACGTGTTCTTGTTGTACAGGCTTATTAGTATGCCAAATTTTGTGAAAGTTGGACGTGGTTTTTCTGCTATTAAAATTAATTAAGAGTAATAAAATGTTAATTTTCATTTAAATTAAATAACCAAACAGTTTAAAATAAAAGTGATTTTTTGATTTATGTCTATGTACGTCGTTTAGTGGAAACAGTTTTATTAACATTTAGTTGAAAATAAAATTATCGTTTGATTCCAGCAAACGAAACATATTTTTTGGATCATTTTAACTGTAATTGCAACCCAAGCAATTATGAACCATTACTTAAAGGTATGTATTAGACTCTAATAATTAGAGAATATTTACTTATCCTATTGTTTTTATTTGCCACATATTTTATTAGTGTATTTAGTAAATTATTTATTCTTCCTATATTTTAAAGCGCTACAGAATATGAGGAGAACAGTATCCATAATTTTGAAATCATACTAATCATGTCGCGATGTGGCGATACCACTCAGGTTGCGGACTTTGTTGTATGTATACATTTAGGTACATACTCGTATATGCATGTATAATAGAATTTTTTTATAATTTTGTGAAAATCTATAAGTACCTATAATAAAATACAATATTTGAAAAAATAAAATCTTTTATTTACAAAGTTTTTCTGTGGAATTAAACAAAAATGGGGTAGTGCCAGCTGTGAAGATGTGATTTCACTTTTTGAGCTACATTTAATTTTCAGCAATGAATCGAGAATTTGTTTTAATAAAAATGTAAGTATGTAATAATTTAGGACAATAGTCCTATTGATTTAATAGTATCATTCAAATTAAATTAATAGGAAATATACTAGTTTCAACAGTATGTTGTTTGAAAATAATGGGATATACTACTTAGTTTCAATAGTCTGAACTATTGTTTCAACTTTGCAAAATAATCAAATCAATAGTCTGCAATATTAAATGAATAGGAAATATAATAGTTTCAATAGTATGTTTTGATAAAAAATCAAAATAATGAGATATCCCATTAACTTTCTATGGTATGCACTATTGAAAACAATATTATAAAGACCCTATAAATTTAATAGTTTTTAAACTATAAGAATAATAGGAAAAATCGCATTGACCATTTTTAATAGTAAAAAATAATTAATTCAATAAGAATTCCTATTCTTTCTAAAGGATTTTTTTCTGAGTGCGCGATTTACTCTAATGAGAATTTATCGCAATCTAATTCCGTTCGTGTTTAAATTTTATACCCAAATTAGCACTATTAAAATTTTTAAGAATATTGCTTTCAACTGTACACTAACTGCTTCATTTAAACATCGTGAGTGATTTATTTATTGGTATGGATCACTGCACATGTATGTAACTACATATATTGCACATTACTTGTATTATTGGATTTTTGTTATACACTTAGCACAACAATTTAAGGATTTGTTTCATTTTTCAGTGAAATCAGTTAAAAGCTGCTTCAAAATTATCTGTCCATGATCGTACGCAAAATATGTTAAAAGTTAAAGATATAATAGTGAAAAGTGGATAGTTTCACTTCCAGTTTTGCCAGCATCAAATGACAATACTTTGATATGGAATTTATTTAAATCTAAGGATTTATTATTTATATAAGTTATATTGACAACATATTCAATTTGACTTTTAATCTCTAATAACTCGATGGCTGAAAATGGTATCAAAATTCAATACAATTCAAAACTATAAAAATTTTAATTACTTCATTTCTGAATTGAGTTTTAAAATATGTTTGTTGTATAGGAACATTACATGTAATTTATGCATAGTATTGATTTTATTATTATATACATTTTTGTTGTTTCTTCGTGTTTATAAAACATCAGTTCTTCTACGATCTATAATAAATATTACCTTTCCTTACTTTATAAGACTCGTGTTGATCAGTGCGAACAGTGATTTAATAAAACCATCCTATCTACATTTTTTGCATGGTCTTTAAACCTTTTATCGAACGATCAATATATACCTGTTTATCCTATAAGTAAAGCCGTGCTTCAAGCCCTTGCCATTTATATTACAACAGATAGCAACCGTGAAAGTGCTGATTGACGTATTGATAAACGATGATCAAAAATAAATTTAGGCACGATGATTTGAGTTAAAACGAATGATCAATTACTAAATGTTATTGAATAAAAAATATATGTGTTTTGTATTTGACATAATATATCGGATATCACTATATAACAAAATACAAAATACAATAATTTAAATGCAAATAGAATTAATAAAGCAAACTGCATTTTATTATCAATCATATTGACTGTCTTACCATCAGCGCATTAAAGCTCACAAAACGATTCAATAACGTGCCTATTGTAGACTACCAATGCATAAATACAATATAACAGCGATAGATCGATTTCCATTTTCTGGACCAAAAGGTTTCAGAGTGAAAAATAAAATCGGAGCAAATGAAAATGACGCTATTGCGAATATTCTATATGCAACCAAATAACAAAACCCAAGTACGATAGAGTTAAGAGTATAAATACGCGGTTCAAAATTGTTTGTGCAACAAGAAATCTCTTTAATATTGGAAAATAAAACTGCGATTCGTAAACAAATGTGGATCTGTAAATAATACATATAAAATAATATAATATATAACATAAATATAATATAAATTAGACCAAATATAATATAATATAAAATTTAAATTAGACCCAAGTTTGTACAATAAATTAATTAAATTAATGGAAAATAAAATTGAGTATGATAATGGCTATCACTTCTCTGAGACATGACAGCAATAAATTTATATAATTTGTGAGAATTGTAACTACCAACAATTTTAATATCACCACACTTTATATTTTTGTTCTTCCAAGCCCGGTTGAAGTTCGCCTATTTGTATAAGCTCATTTATTTGTTATTTGTCTATAACACGTATTTCCAGATGTCAATGGGTTTATGAATCTATTCACGTGCAAATTGTAGCCACGTGCAAATGTTTGTCATAAGTTGTAAATTTCGTTGAATTTAGACGAAAACGAATTAAGCAAGCAAAATATAGGGCTCGCAGTTTTAAAAAAAAATTTTTTTTTTAAACATTTTTAAAGGCCATTACTGGCCCCTTACTGAATCAACAATTTGGCTCCAACGGTTTCGATCCCGAGAATGGTCTTCATACTGTCTAAGACAATCTGAAGAGGCCAAGTTTTGTATTTAGCTAGATATGAAGTACTTTTTCGATGACCATCAAAAGTTTGTCTATAGTTGCACAGCAGAACTACCACATATATATTCAACTAAAATCGGCGGGTCACATTTTGTCCATTAACTTTGTTTTTAATTATTTAGCAAATTTATTGATACTGACATAAAAATAACCATCTATAATAGAAAATAATTGAAAAGCGATTGAACGTAGAAATAATTTTGAACTAAAGATAAACAATTTTGCTAAATTTATTTATTTTACTTTTATTTTTCGGTACAAGTACAAGAAATTTAAATGAATTTAATAAAAATCCAATAACCTGACACAAAACTCATGACCGAAAAATGATGACCTCAACAAATTTACAAAATTTTTATACAACTTATAGTAAATAATTGCAATCCATAAAGTGGATTATCCCATTTTTCGAGTCCTATTTATGTAGGTTGTAAAACAACATTTTAACAATATATTAAATAAATAAATGTTTTAAAATGATACAATATTCCTGAAAATTATAATTCTACAAAATTTTTCTGTACGTAGATAATTAGATAGCAATAAAACAATAACAACCTCAAGTTTGCTATTTTATTAAAAAAAAAATCATCACCTAATTAGTTTAACAATAATAATAGTAAGTTTTAGGTTTCTAAAAAAATGTATTTAATATTGTGTAAAAAATATTTTAAAATTATGAAATAAAACAAAAAACTACACTTTTACTATGTTTTTTTGAAAATAATTATTCACTTATGCATTTTTTGCAAAACTGATTATATTTTGTTTTCGTGATTTAACGTGTTTTTCATTCGGGTAGAAAAAATATTAAAATTATAATTAATTTCCAATTTTAAGGTAATTTTAGTGAAGAGGTGATTTTTACTCTTACTTATTGTGTTATTAATTTCATTTCTTTTCAGAAATATTCAGAAAAAGAGTTGACGATGCTTTAGAGACGTTAAGTGAAGGCTAAAGCGTCAAGTCCATGTAAAATGTCAATTAAGCTAATAGGATAGACTAATAGGATAGGAATTTTGCAAATCTCTCAAAGGTACGGACGTCCTCGAAAAACTACAAGATTAAACGATATAGAACGTCAACTAGAAATCACAAACCAACTGGATCATCAATAATGATGGTATACAATACATTCATCGAAACAAAAACAAACAGAATTCTAGATGATACCGATAGTAAAGTATAGGGTGATAATCGCATTGTATGGGAATGCTTGTCTCGTGACATGATTGGCTCGTTAATTCAGATTAATAGAATAATGGATGGTAAGGGTTAGTTGGATATTATATAGCAAAGCATTAGTTATACCTAATCTTTGATGACCCAAAACATCATTTGACAGAAGCAAACTAGTTTTGCGAAAATATGATAATTCGGCAATTGAACTGACCAAAGTAAAGCCCCGACCTCAATCCCATTGAACATTGGTGGAACGAGCTTGATGGATGCATCATAACTCAAAATTTTTCAAATAAACCACAACCGATCCATGCCTTAACCGATCCATAGAAGAGAATAATAATTGAGAAACTGATTAAGTTCGTGGATATACGATGCACCAAAAAATTGCCGTTATTATCGCTTCAAAAAGATATCCCAACTATATTAAATATTTTTATGCACAAAAGAATTAATTTAATATTATATTGTTTTATACTAAATGAATAAAATGGGTTTATTGTTTAAGTAAAAATACTTTTGAACGCTAGTGTATGCCTTAGAAGTTCCATATGAAACGGTAAGATTGGAACGTTCTTATAAAATTTACTTTGATTATTTTCACTGATCACTAATAACCACCTATGAAAAATATATACGATTAAAATTGGAGCACGGCTATACTTGTTTCACGTTTTACTGAAACCATAATGTATACTTAGAGGATTAACAGCAAAATGCGATATTTGTTTCAATCTTACTTTAAAAAATGAGTCGAGTCGAAATTAATTTGTTATATAACAACAATTTAATTTATCAATGTGAGAATTTTCCTAAAGAATTTAAAAACATATTTTTGGGATTGAGTGACCGATACAAAAAAACTGCAAATAAAGGATAAATTTGTCAGGCAGTAAAGATAAATATATCAGGCAGTAAAACAATCCGCACACAAATTTATTCAGAATATCATCAAATTCAACGACAAATATGTGACAACCAACGTCCATATCCAAATTAATAGAAACTTTTTTCAAGTTGTTTGCACTAGCAATAAAGTATAATATCACATAAATGTAAAAATTATTAAACAAATTAAAATAAATAATTTCACATTCAGTAAATGTCCAATTTCATTGAATATACGATTTTTTTTTGTCCTGCTGACTATAAACAATTGAACTAGAAACCGCCAAATGATACACGTATATAACGGATATATAAGTCCGAATCGATAGACGCAACTAAAATCACAATTACACTTATAGTTGTAGTTAAAGTTTTTTCGAAAATGATATTCGAAAGTCATATTTTTAGGCGTGAATAAAACTACAAATTTAGTTTAGATTTTAATGGTATTTTTAAACGTGACTAAAAGTATCGTTTTTCGAACACGAGCTACCAACATAAAAAAAATATTTTTTTTTAATTTTCTGTCAAATAAATGAAAATAAACGTTATTATTCTTATAAGTAATTAAAGAGACAACATATTATAGTTAAAATGAATAGCGGGCTCGGTGAAGCAGAAAAAGAAAAGTTATTACAAATAATAACAAAATATAAAAACATTATCGAAAACAAAAAAACCGATTCTATTTCCAATCGGGCTAAAAAAGAATGTTGGGACAAAATAGGCGCGGAATACAATGCCCAAAGCTTAACAGGCGAGAAAACGACCCAACAATTAAAAGCGATACATGAATATGAAGGGAAAATTACGTAAAACTTTGGCTACTCAAAAGCAATACACATCTGGTACCGGTGGTGGTCCGGCATTATTGCCAATCGATGAAGCTGAAGGCCTATTATATGATTTAGTTGCTCCTTCAGTAACTGCACGACCTAACTGGTTCGATGATGATGGTAGCGATGATGTAAGTTTTAAACATATGTAGTTTTATAGTTATTTTGTAAAATGTTGTTTGTTATAGGAAATGCCGAGTTGCGAGTTACCAACAGAATATTTAGACGGCAGTTTTATTGAAAGTAATTGTGATATTATTACTACCAATTCACCACCGATTGCTAATAATTTAACACAAAATACAACGCCATTAATAAGAAATATTCCGAATCCTAATGAAAATAATCCTACAACATCACGAAACCCAAGTACCACCCATAACACAGCTCCACCATTAAATAATTCGCCCACATTAAACTTCCCAAGAACTAGAAATCGACGACGTGTGAAATCAGTTGACAATAAAATTAAAGAAAAACAATTAGAAGCAATTGAAGAAAGGATCAAATTAACTAAACTTAAGCAGAAGGCCGCGAAGGCCATGTACTTATATTATAAAAACATGGGTCCACCTCAAGCAAGTAGCGACAGCGATTAAGCCAACCAAAAATAAAATAACATTTTTGAATTAAAGAAAATATTTTTATTGTATAACATTATTTAAAAAGTTTGTGTAATTAGTCTCCTAACATCGGTGTTCAAAACGAATTCAGACAGATTAGGTGGAATACTCCTTACACCTTCGTCGACTGGTATGACTTCTTGCTCATTATCATCAATTTTATCCCCCAAATCTACAGCAATGTTGTGTAGTACTGCTGTGGCAACAATCACAGTTAGTAGATTGTCGATGTGAATTTGTGATGCTAGACAATAAAATACGGTCGAAAAACTAGGAATAGAATTTTGAGTTTGTAAAAGTACCTTTGCCTAATACAGAAAATCGACGCTTCCACATCCCGAATGTTCGTTCGATACAAGCACGAGTAGAGCATAATGCTTTATTGTAAGCAATCTGTTGCCGTGTGTGCGGATTTCGATACGGCATAATCAAATACTGGTTGCAGCCATACCCACCGTCACTGATTAACAAGCTATTCCCGAATTCACCAATTTCAAGACGCCTCTTTAATTTAGAGAAATTGTAAATGGTCTGATCGTGAGCAGAACCATGCCACCTGAAATTTTAAATTTAAACTGCTTAAAATTCGGAATATAATTAGAATATCACATATTTCTTACCTGGCAACTAAATTCATAAATTTACAGTTTGCGTCACACACAGCTTGAACATTTATGGAGAAATATCCCTTTCGGTTACGATATATTTCAGCATAGTCACCTCCTGGTGACTTAATGGGAATATGACATCCATCTATGCATCCTATGCACCGCGGAATTTTATTCAAATTATAAAATTCTTGTTGGGATTTGGTTCGTTCATCATCTTTTGTTGGCATTTTAATAAATTGTCTTGATAAACCAGCAAAGGCTCTTGATACCTCATGAATTGTGATGCATGCTGTTGATTGGGTAACACCCATTAAATCTCCAGAAACAACTTGGAAGCATTCTGTGGCGTAATACCGCAAACATATCATTATTTTTTGTTTCACGGTTAATGGAAATCCGCGATTATCGGAATTTGAGAGTTGCTTCTCAACGAGTTTTTCCAAATAAGCAATATTTTGCTTTGAAAAACGAAACCGTCTTTTGAACTCATCATCAGAGTAGTAAGTTTCGTCGGTTCTTTCTTGAAAATTTCGTTCAGTTCTATATCTGACATTTTCTAAGAAGCAAACCGAATCACTGGATCCAGTTCATTCATTTTCAATATATAAAATTTTACTTTTTAATTTTATTAATATTATATATAATTTTAGATAAATTATAGCGTGTTTTTACGCTTAAAAACTCGTAAAAAATATTATTTGACATATACTATTTAGGGAAAGAAAAACAAGAAAGTCTATCTTCGAAAATCAAAATGGAAAATTCGATATTAAACGTCAATTGTAAGAGTGATTTTAGTCACCAATATCCATGACTATAATCGTAACTACAACTATGATCTACACTTAAAACTGCGATTATAATGTGGTCTAAAAATACGAAAAGAGACACTATAAGTGCAGTTGTGATTTTAGTTCCGTCTATCGATTCGGGCCATAGTGTTTCATTTCAAGAGCAAAACAATTCAAACGGGTTTGGGTGGGAGCAATGCAATGTGCAGATGCCAGATAGTTAATTGAAATAGAATTGTTGCGGCTAACGCCTTCGATTTGCGATTGAGCTAAAAGAGAACTTCTTCCGTCAAGTATTTATTAAGAAAATTTAACATATAATTTAGTTACACTTAGTTTGGTACAAACTGATTATCAGGAAAAGTTATCAGGCAACTTTCATATATTAACCAAAATATTGGTATTTATGTTTAATATATGTATTCTCTCATCGCATATCGTTTTTCTATTTTCTAACAAAATAAAATAAATTAAAAAAAACAAGTTATTGAAATTCTAATCAATAATATTCTATGCATATATATGTTATACATATACCAATATTACAGGTAACAACATAATAAACATACCTAATATAACAAAACAAAGAAATAAATATCTTTTCAAGAATTTGTTGAAGATATCTTCCTGTTGTTTTTTTATTATGGTAATTTTTTGTTCTCCGTGTTTCGTGTTTTCTTATAATATGTATGTATTTACGAACGAGTATATAAGACTTTAATTTGCATTATGGTTTTGTAATTTATAACAAACATTAAATGTCACTGGCCAAAAAAAAAAAAATAATAATAGTAGAAAACAAGATGAATTACAACAATTTTTTGTCTTTAAAGTTTTAAGTTTGTTCTTTTATAATAATAAAAGTGAATTGAATTTGATTTTTTATTTTTTTAATTTTATTTTGTTGGGTATGAAATATTAAAATTGAAAGTGTTTTCAAGTTTACTTTTGTACTTAATGATGTAATTTGGTGTTGAATTTAATAATGATAGGATGGAAAATTGTAACTTTAAAATCATCCTATAAAAATGTCAACCTCGATGCAGATCGTTAATTACAAAAAATTAAATGTCGCTCTACATAATGCTTATTATATATAAATTATTATATATAGAGTATTCGGCCAGTGGAATTTATGGATTGGATAGGTACTACTTGAATTAAACTAATACAACTGAAACAAACAGGTAAATAAACACTTTAAATACGATATAAGTTGTTTGTTTTTTTTTAGATTCTGCAACGACCCTCATTCCGTCATATTGGTAATTTTTTCGGACAAATTCGTTGACATACCGCGATATCATACATATTTCAACAGAACTATATATATATAAACAATACATAATACACAATAAATTCTAACACGTTACAAAATGTCAAAATACTTAAAATTCTTTTTGCATTGCTGAAGCGAAAGAATAAGATTAATTTTATATATGTACAATACAAAAAAAACTTAATAACTAAAGTTTAAAACAAATTATAGGTTTTAAAAAAAAACCCACATTTGTATATAAGACATATATAAATAAATGTCTTAACAAAAATTCTTATAATCAGAACCACAAAGTAGAAGTATAAAAAACTCAAACATAATTCATTAAGTTGTTTTCACACTTAGAAATCATTTCAATATACATTTAATTAAGATAAGTTAAAATATAAAAAAAATCTTAATTAATTAATTTTATGTGGATTGCGGATTAAAATTTGTCGCAATCATAAATATCACAAATTGATATTTTTAAATCTATCTATCGGGCATATAAATTTATGGTTGCTTAAAAGCAAATTGTTTAGCCCTGTTATGTACATACATATGTACATATGTACAGACGAGTACATATCCATTAAATCTAGTTTATAGTTAAAAATTAACCGTACATAGAGTAAAATTGTTTTTGCTATTTTCTACATGCATTAAGATTTTTAATTAATTTAATTTAGCATTTATATTTTATATACAAAGCAGAGTTGGCATAATGGTTATCGAGAACCAAATTATCCAATTAAATTCGTCATAACGAAGTGAGATTTAAAATTCGTTAGAATTTAGATTGTCAAAGTTGCCCTTAACACTTATTTGATTTGCTAATAAATTTTGGCTTTCGGTTATTCACGATGCTCGCTTAAAAGGAGAAACTTGCACACCATCGTTACAATTCAAAATGTATTCCTCGCCGTCCAACAATCGATCGGTTCAAAAACAGAATCCAAAATTATTTGGGTTTCGAACGAAAATTTCGATTTACGTTCGTCTCTTAAAGTTTCGAAACTCGAACTATCTATATGTATAAATATATATATATATATATATATATATATATATATATATATATATATATATATATATATATATATATATATATATATATATATATATATATATATATATATATATATATATATATATATATATATATATATATATATATATATATATATATATATATATGTATATATATATATATATATATATATATATATATATATATATACATATATATATATATATATATATATAATATATATATATATATATATATATATATATATATATATAAATATATTTATATATATATATATATATATATATATATATATATATATATATATATATATATATATATATATATATATATATATATATATATATATATATATATATAGCAGGCCACGCAATTTAAGTATTGAACCACTCGCGCATAATAAACTTGTGTTTTATTCTCTTCCTTATACATTCATAAACATACAAGAAATCTTAACCTCATAAAATCTTCGACAATTATAAAAAAGTTTTTATTTTATTATTCAACTAAATAAAAATTACATTAATTTGACCATCATTTAAATGAATTTAAAACCATCGCAAGCACAAAATGCACCAACAACAACAGCATACATATACATATGTATGTATATATTTATATATTCCTATAAATACTCGCACAAGAATATCTTGAAAAAAACGAGAATAAGCTAAAATAAAACTAAGAAGACACCAACGTCTTACAAAAAAATAAAAAATATATTTCGTTTATATGTACATAAGAACGTGTACATTATAATATATTGTGAGAGAGACTTGACTTTAGTTTGGTAAGCGCACTGCTATTATACTTTTACATCTAGCGATCGTACAATACACAACACACCAGTTTAACAAAATTATGATTGTGTATTAAAACTTGGTGAGAGTATAGTGATCGTTTTACTTTTGTTAGTTTTGTTTTCTGTAGAGGGCACCAGGTTCGCGATTATTCAACGATCGTATGGTCTTTTAGTTGATCGGTGTACCTTGTTGATATTGCATCGCTGTTATATTTTATCGCTTGTGTTTTACTTGTTTTATTTACGCGCAGATAAAATTTGTGTTGTGGGTCTGTTATCAGTATTCAAGTGATTCATTCATTATATTGTGATAAAATAAAAATTATGTTAACGTTTAGTAAACCGGGTGATTAATTATCCGAATATTTCCGAAGTGAATGTACGAAGATTTTAATTTTAAGTAAAGTGAAAAGAGACGTGCGACTAAATGAAAATTTTATTTGATTTTTGGTTACCTGAAAATAATCCTGTTGTTGTAAACTAAATCTTTTTGTGTGTGTGGTGTTTAAGCCGAATTATGTGTTAAGTTAGTTAAATAAATAAATAATACAATGGAACAAACGACAACAACACCAACAACAACCACCGCATCATCATCATCATCGTCATCGCCTGATAGTGGGGCAAGTCGTTCAAGACAGACGTCATCGGATGAGTTGGCCGCAGCTGCAGCAGTAGTGTTATCATTACAAGGGACTATGGTAACCAGTTTACAGCAAGCAGCATTATTACCGATACATTCGGCTGCCGCAGCTGCATTGAATTTGCAAGCACTCGAATCTTATTTAGCATTACAACGAATTACCGGCAAACCAGATGTTTTACGATTCACTACACAGTCATCTAGTAGTAATACAACAAATAGTATTTCAAATAGTAGCTGTAATTCACCAAATATTGAATTACTATTGAGTACGAATCAAACGGAATCAGATGTAACACATGAGGTTTCCGAATTGGATGAAGAAAATGTAAATTTTCTTGACAACGATAATGACGATTTGTCATCATTTGATTCATCGCTGGATGATTTAACAAACGAACCGCCTACAATAGAGAATGGTTATCCGAGCCTATTGTTAAATGTGGCATATCAGCAACATATATCATCAACAGTGTCCTCAATGCAAAACGATAAGCTTGGACATTTAATGAATAGTACAAAAAAATCATCAACAAACAATGCAACGTCATCATCATCCATAACTAATAATAACAATAATAATAGTAGTAGTAATAGTAATAATATAGCAACAGCGGCAGCAACGACGGCTGGTGCCCCAAATCAACGACCTAAAAAACAATTTATTTGTAAATTTTGTAACCGGCAATTTACAAAATCCTATAATTTATTAATACACGAACGGACGCATACAGATGAGCGTCCATACTCCTGTGATATATGTGGCAAAGCGTTTAGAAGGCAAGATCATTTAAGAGATCACAGGTAAATATAAATCCGCTTAATTTATTATTGATTAATTGATTAAAGTCACGCGATTTCGAACTAAATTTTGTTGAATATAAATGTAGATATATATACGCTTATATGGTTTGATAATAGCACCATAATTTAATTTAATTGCGTTGACCACACGAATATTAACGAGCTTTGATCAGCCAGCCACGTGCTCTTTAAATTTTTTTTATCTAAACCACTTATTTATTATAATTTATGTAATTTTGCACTTATTGAAAATGCGATAATAAAAAAAGCTTTTAACGTGTGCTTGGCGCGTCCGCCGTCGGATGACTTGAAACTAAAAATTTAATATTTTGTTTTTTTTGTTTTTTTGATCTTTATTTCAGATATATTCATTCGAAAGAGAAACCATTTAAATGTGCCGAATGTGGAAAAGGTTTCTGCCAATCTCGTACTCTAGCCGTACATAAAATACTACATATGGAAGAATCGCCACACAAGTGTCCCGTATGCAATCGTAGTTTTAATCAACGTTCAAATTTAAAAACCCACCTATTAACGCATACCGATATTAAACCGTATCATTGTACCGCATGCGGCAAAGTGTTTCGGCGCAACTGTGATTTAAGGCGGCATAGTTTAACACATAATCTATCGGGAAGTACAACGAATTTGAACGAGTTGTCCACATCAACATCACCATGTTCACCGGCGACCATCCCATCATCATCATCCTCGTCATCATCATCATCATTATCAACAAGTAATAGAAGTACAAAATTAGTGATGACTGCCGTAGAGTAAAACTCTTATAAATTTCTAAGTTTTATCATATTTTTAACTATATAGACTTATTAATCATTAATTAATCTTTTAATTACAATTTTATTTTTATATATTATGTAATATGTGATTAAATTAAATAAAATTATTTTTTTTGTACTTGACTTAATATTTAATATTTATTTTTTGTTGTTGTTTTATTTTTTATTAATATTAATGATTAATGTACGGTCATCAATCAAAATTAAAACTATCTTTTAAGATTTCTTTTTTTTGGAATAACATAATACTATACTACCGAATAAGGTTTACCTGATCTAAACATTTACGTTGGAAAATATAACATGTTAAGCATGTTGATCTGACATTAGACTATAAAATTTTTAAGACAAAATATATTTTTTGCATATTTTTTTTTTTAATTTTTAACAATTTTCAATCAGCATAGTTTTACATTATCTTTACTGTAGTAACATATCTTTTGTTACTGTACTAATTAATTATATTAAAAATATCACTTGGGCAAATAATTCCATATATAGGATTTCTTTACCTAAATATTAGACGACATATTTTGAAATTTGAATTAAATCCTTAGAAGTTAAGGAAAAATACTTTTTATTACGGAATTACAGGTGAAGCAAAACCGAACGATTTCATTTAAATGTTTTTACAGTTTTTTCTTGTACGTAATATTTTTTAAAATTCTGATTATAGTTTATACCGAAGCAAGTACATTTTAATTTTCGAACTTTAATTGGTAACATAAATGTTTTATTTTTTCCAAAAACATAATTGATATCTTTTTCATCGTACGATGTGACGAAGTACAAATAAAATAAAATTTTATAAAAAACAAGTTATCGTTTAACTGGAAGACGAACTCATCTTCTGAATATTACGGCTTTTTATTCGTGTACACCAACCATAAAATTCAAAACGAGCTTTTGAATCGTTTGTTTTATGTTATCATGACCAGGATAACTAGCGAATCAGTAATAAAATTTAACGTAAAAATACGCGATATGAAATTTGAATATAATTTAAGACAATTTAAGATTTTTTCGTTCACTTCTATTAGTTTATCAGTCAATTATAAGAGAGCGGAAATGCCAAAATAAGTAAAATATTTTCAAAAGTCAACACGAAAATCACGAACATGTTAAGAAATAATTTCGTCAGATTTTGTAAGATTTCTTACTATAGCTGGTTAATCCTTAATCTTTTTTTACTTTCAGGTTGCAACAATTTTTGCTCTTTACCCCTGAGGCCATTTATTTGAAGTTTATGGAAATTAAGTGAAAAAGGAGAACTCGACTGGATATTTTCTTTTTCCTCCTATAATTAACAAATTTAACTGGAAATATATCTCTGAATTGAGAGATCAGATTGAAAAATCAACACACGACTAGGTTATAGATATAAGTATGTATTTCTCAAAATATAATGGAAATATTCATATTCTCGTAACCACTCTGAGCCGATGGTAATTTAATACGAATAGATGAAGAGAAAATTTATATAATGTTCATTTGTCAAAGAAAACTTTTTAAGAAAACTATAAGTTAGAAATTGTGATAAGATCATATTAATCATGAATGTATATTGCAGTTGAACGTTTAAAAAAAGCAGAATAAAATATATTTATATAACTTAATATTGGCAGAGCCGACTGCCAACATCGAATCAGCCGCATCCATAAGAATACTCCTATAGGAATCAATCAAATAACTATTCATATTTTGGATAAAAAAAACTATGGTATGTAAATATATAATACTCAAATTTCGGTAGAACGTCCAGAGATTCAATGCATTATCGAGCAACATTAAACATGTAAGCATCTATCCAGGATGTAAACATAACCAAATTGTCTCACTATAGCTGCTACAAGTAGCATTACATGCACTAAGCGTAGTTTATTTCCGATCCAGGGTAAACCGGAACATGCACCTGTAACAAAATTCTGTATTTAAACTATACGAATATCGTAAAATTATAGATTACAAATTATCGGCACAGGTTAATATGAGAATTCCAAAATTATGTCCCGCGGTAAATTTTACACCTCATACATAATTCAAACAAATTTACTTGCAAATAAAATCTCATGTCATGACGCATTTTGCCTCTGTAGTATAGCGATACTCAATAATTACTCATTTCCTATATTTATTGGAAATTACGAGCTTAAAATATTTAAGAATTCGTAAACTAAATACGAGATTTTACGTATAGAGGTGATAAGGAAATAAATATTTATGTTATGATAAAGACTTACGTTATATTAACAGGAAATGCGGTTTGTTTGACTATGTTTTAACACTTTTGGTTGGTTCAAGAATTTCTTAACTTATATTTCTTTATTTATTTAGGGTAATTATGCAACAAGTGGTTAGTCATGCGTACGCACGTCAAGTTTTTTTTAATTTTTTTCCTACCCATATTTTTTAGATTTTGCTTTTACATAATTTTGTTCTATATAAAATGAAATTGACAATATTGTTCTTCAGAACATAACTGTTTGTAAAATTATGCAATTCTTGATTATATTAATTTACAACGATTTAACAACCGAAATAATCAAAATACTAATTATGGTTTTTACATAACCAAGATTCCACGAATTTGAAAGATCTATTTAGTCGCAGCTTTCCGCCCTGATAAATTTTCTGAGATATAAATTACCACGCCTTGTTTCAAAGACTTCAAATTTGGATTTTAAGTTGATTGATTTAACATGTTAAGTTTATAAACAACGCCAATTACAAGCTGGACTAGAAAACGACTAAGTATATTTTCTTATACCATTTTCTAAAATCTTTGATTTTTTCCATTAAAAGTTTAAGTAATAAACATATGTGATGCTAGGCCAGACGCACAAATCACTTTTTTGAGGACACGCCTGAATCTAAAAATTAATTTTTGTCAAAACCTGTTTTAAAAGTTAATATACTGAAATATTTTGATAATGGTGGACATTTATAACTCAACCGACTTTCGAAATTGATTTTCAAAATTTAATTAATTTTTAAACTAATGTACACAATTTTTTTTTTAAATTGGTATTTTCAAAATGGAAGTCTGTTAAAACTAAAATTCAAATAACACGTAAATTTAAAATTGTAAGCCTATATAAAATTTAAAATTCTCGACATTTCCACGAAAAATTTAAGATTTCTATAACCTATACCCAAAATTATCGCAATTCAACGAATTAGAATTTGGATATACATATGGTCAAGGAAATTTAATTATGAAAAACATCAAAATTACAAATTTTAAAATAGAATTTGATATGTAATTTCATTAGTCGAGCGTAGCAATTTTATAAAATTAAATAAAATTTCAACTGTTTTTTTTTATTTGGCATCACTATCACATTTAATAATTTTAATTTCGTTAAAATATCTGGTAAATGAATCGAAGTCAACTCCTATAGACAGATTGCAAAAGACTATCCAAAATTGGATGTTCGACATAGTTATAAACTATCTAATGTGAAAAGAACTTCGCCAATCAATTTTTATTTTGGTTTACAATATGGCCTACCTTTCAATTCTTAATTATTTTAATTATAATTTTCGGTTTGAATAACAATCTAGTATTATTCTTGTTACTGTTGGTGTTGTTGTTTTAGAAATTATAATTAATGTAAATATAAATGCGGGTTAATTTGTAATTTAACAGTCAAATTGGTTTATTGTAATATTCTCTTGTATTATGTTTTGTTCAGTCTTTTTTTATTTTTAAAAATGTCAGGAAGTTTAATTTCTTGATGGGCAAGCTCGTCTAACGTAATTACAAAAATAGAAAAATTTAGTAATATGTCTTGTTGTTTATCTGTTAAATATACATATATATATATATATATATATATATATATATATATATATATATATATATATATATATATATATATATATATATATATATATATATATAGGTATATGTATATGTATATATATATATATGTATATGTATATATATTATTATATATATATATATATATATATATATATATATATATATATATATATATATGCTGCCGTAATCTATAAAACTAAAAATAAAAACATATATCGCACTTATAATATGTATGTTTCTAATTCGAGCACCCGGTCCATCTTCATTCGCATGGCAGATGGTATCGTATTTATTATTAAAAAGAAAAAAATATTAATTTTACGCTGCTTTACACTTAAGCTGGTTATTTGAAATGACAAATTCATTAGACATTTATTCCTATAGTTTAGATCTTCTTCAGATGCTCTGCTGCTTATATACCTCCTTAACCAAATAAACAACCATTTTATTACCATTAAATTCGGGGCGTGATAATTTTAAAATGTTTGTGTGACGACCCTCTAATTTGTGGTTTAAAATTGTTATTATTTTTTTTCTAAACTATTTAATAAGGGGTTACATTACAAATTTACCTAAGTGGCTAATGGATTGAATATATATATATACATAGATTCATTTATAAAGTGAGCTCGTATAGTTCTGCTGGAATATATTGTTTATTTTCACACGGTGGATCAGTGTCAAATTTAAAGTTTACAATATGTATATAAACATCTATACATTACACTATCAAAGAACGCCAATTAGTTATATGAATAAATCGTTATAATTGAAGCATTTAAGAAACATAACGCATGCTCACTCATATATAATTAATCAGAAATTAAACCAGTAATTATCCGCGTAATTCTACATCGGCTGGAATTATGGAAATTTAAAATTTAAATTTAAATCAATTTACAACTTTCAAACAAAATTTTTGTATTTTGCTACGAATAAATCGCCCATAAATTTATAAGTTTTTATTAAATCATAATCACAATTTCAAAATTTGAAAGGAGTGAATGAATGGTTATGTGAAGTTTTGTAATGAAGTCATTTATTTTATAAAATTATAATTACAATTTGTATGGATAACAATTGGGTAAGGTGTAGTGCAGCATACTCACTTTAGTTCTAATATTAACCACATTTATAGAGGTATAAATTGACTGGTGGCGTTTTTATTAACAGTTCTTTGCTTGTAAATTGATGTTATCGGTGGAGACCCTTAAAATTAAAAACACAAATATATATTTTTCAAAATGTAATTTAAATTCATGGGTAAAATTTTACACCTGGTGTTAGATGAAATAAACAGCGCACCAAACTTTAAATTATATATATAAACATAAATAAAGTAATGAAAAATTCTTTCCTCCAAAAAAACCATAGATCTCAAAATTCTTTTAATGAAGTCTTAATATAAAAACATCCGGGTAATTAGAAGATACCCTATGATTACATCAACAGTTCAGTTCCACCATACAGAAAATTCGGCGTATCTGGTAAAAAACAAAATAGATAACAAGCTTTGATTTCTTTGAACATTCGAACTATAGCTAAATTTAATAAAGAAGATCTATTGGCATTAACATAATTTGAATAGGCTTATTATAACATCATGACAATACTTACAAAAAAATAATTAAGGCGCGTATACGTAAATAAGCAAACGAGCCCACAAATTCACCTTCGCTTCAGGTAAGAATTACACTAACAACATCCAAAATATTTATTGTTTCGTGAACAAAACAAATTTTTGTTTTTTTGTTTTGAAATGTATACGTCATAGGGTCGTAGGGTCAAGTCTAGTGGGTTGGCAAATACAAGAATTTTAAAGAGAAATATTAAGAAATAACGATAAAATATTTTTATACTGTATACGAAAATGAGTTTGTGTGTCTCATTGAGTACTCGGATTGATAACATTTAACCCTATATACCGCGAAAAATCTGTATAATTTATAATGATTGCAAAGTTTTTAAACAAAGTATGCATTTATACAGGGTGTTCTTCGGAAAGGTATACTACTATAACATGCCATTTTAGAATACGTCAGTTTTCACATTTTTTATTTTAAAGTCAGAAAGCGAAAAATGTTCAAAAAATTCACGTAGAACTCGATAAATTAACGTGATTTAATGATTAAAACAGTTTAACAGATTACAGACCGAAATAAAATATTCTACATGAAAAACTAAAATATTGGCCGATATATTGTGTAAACATGTTATCAAAAATGTTATTAAAAAGCTCACTAAACTATAGTTAATTATACTAGCTCAACTTTCAATAACACATGTAAGTAAAAAATTAATATGTTTTAGTTTTTAAAAACATTATTCTTTAAAATATCAAAAGTAAAATTTAACGTTAATGACAACTTAAAATACTTTTACGAACTTACATTGCACCTAACCATTCCCATTTTAGATTTTTAATGAATTTCGCCAATTTCCATATACCTTTGAGAGCTATAATTTATTTCTTTACTCAATAATCATTTTTATTAATAAATATATAATAGCCTGAACATATACATAATTATAATTGTTTAGTATAAAATAAGTTTTTAATAATTAAACTATTATAGATTAAATTAAAGACAGAAAGCTTTTGAACCCCATCAATAAGTTATCTAGAATTCTTTTTTATGAAACATTGTGTAGCCTGACAGTTTCGTTGTTAATTGTTGGAATATATCTTTGTCGATTTGTGTTAATCCAATTAACTAAAGGATGCGCATTACCTATTACATACATATATGTATACATACTTAGGAAAACCAATGGATAATGCTACATAACGTTAAATTCTTTGTTAGTAACAAGTTACAATTCCAATGAAACGGGCGATTGATTGTTGATCAATCATAATGATTATTCATTAAATTTTGATGACCGTTGACATTGAACAATTTCCACTCATGTATTATATCCCATATGTATATATACATGTTATGATATTGTACGCGCAGGTTACCTCACTCGATCGTTTGTCTTGTGAAACTTCATCAATATACAAAACATTAAATACCACAACAGTGAATTAGCAAATTTGTATGACTTACTGTACTGGATACTCTGGTGATCATGTCGGAGATCTTTCGTTTTCTTTATTTTTATTTTTATTTTATTTTACAACCCAATGAAATATAACAGAATATAGCATATGAACAACAACAACAACACACAACCGTGAAAGATCTTCTCAATAAAATTCTTTCATAAAGAATTGGATGATTGTTGTTTATAGTTTAAAGAGCGATCAAGAATGTGTTATCTTAAAATAATGATCGATTATAAAGTTTATGGAAATAAAAGAAACGAACAAAGTGAATTTATATTTATAGATGCGCTGAGGATCGTATCCAAAAAAAAAACATCTTGTGTGCGTGTGTGTATGTATATGTTTGTGTGTAATCTATCAAAAATCTTTCTTCACTTTTCAAACCAATATACAAAGATATGCTCCCTGTGATTTTTCTATATCTCCGTAAATGTTATGTTAATTTTGGACAGGTTCGAGATTCAAAAAAAAACAACAAATTTTTAATTTTTTCCACGTCATGTTTTCTAGATCGAATCTATTGAACATTTTGGTTGATTGGTCAATAAAAGCCGAACACATTTGTTTATATTTTGGTTCAAATATTTGAAATATTTCGATATTATTTGTTGGGTTGGGAAAATTATTTATTTTATTAAATAAGCCGTGTTTTCATATTGTAATATACATAATATAATATATTATTATAAATATATATATTATTATAACATAAATATAGTTTATCCTAAGTACCTTACAAATTTAGCTAGTCTTCTAAACTCTACAAAAAATTATCTCGCATAAATCCTGTTTCCCTTTTGTTTTATTTCCTTCCCATTAAGAAGTTCAGGCAAATAAAGAGGATTGAACCATAAAACAGAAAATTTCTCGGATGGGGTACCGTACAAGGTACATTGCACAGGACACCTGTATAAAACCAATTAAAGAACCAAACTATTTGATATTCCTGCGTTTTGCGTGTACTATGGGGTGGTCTGCTTGTTTTATATACGAGTATATGTATTAGGTTGTTGCAGAATTTTTATAAATGTAAGCTTTGCTTAGAACAATATCTTTTTTTTTATACTTACCTATTTTATGAAAGCGTCCAAAATCAAAAAAAGAGATACTCGTTGTAGAATTATTTATGAGTCGCGATGCGCATTTATTCATAAAAACCATTTATTTGTTGTGTATAGTTCAATGTTGATGTCCCATGAAATCAAATACATCGGACAATTAGTTTTCTGGAAAGCACCGACATTCAAAAAACATTTACAAAATCGTATAACGTTAAGTAGAAATACACACGCAGTAACTTAAAATGAAATCTCATTGATTTATCAAAATAAAATACAAAATACAAAAACATTTATAATCGACTCGAATATTTGTTATTACAAAATTGTTGCATTTAACAACTACAAAAAGCGAAAAATTTATTTTGTTGAACGCAATATACGTTAATAAAAAATCACCTACGCGCAATCTCCTGTCGTTCTCGTAATGGACATGTGAAATTTATATCGCAAATTGTCACAAATAATGTTTTGAAACTTGTGTGTTGTATTATATTGGGTTTTCTGTTAATTTTCTTCCATCTTTATTTTAATCTAGATCGTTTAAAATTTAATTTGTGATGGTTGTTTGTAATTGTAACATCCATTCCGTTCAAATGTATGTACATACATACATACATATATGTACATAAATTTAAGAACAATATTGCGAAAATATTTATTTAATGAAATTTAGTTAGAATGTTTTTACCGAGCAAATAGCGCAGTGGCTAAAGCTGCGACGTTTGGATCGGGAGGTACAGGGTTCGAATCACAACCGAGGCGGGGGATGCAATAGGGATTTCATGTGCCGGTTACGATTGGTGGTTCAATTGATGAAAACATCTATGACCCCTCATGGGTTGGAATGTAGAACTCATGGGCCGACCCATCAAATTTCATGTTAGTACAGGATATCATGGAGCTATGCAGTAGACCAATTAAATTAAGACGGACCTGTAGCCGTGTACAAAATAGGGATACTGTTCAGCTTTCAAACGACAATAAATCCACTAGCCGAACAGTCTCTAATTAATTATTTACAAAAAAAAAAAAAAAAATTAGGATCTGTATCTAATAATTGCATTAATTATCTAAAACTGTGAATTATGATTTTTTTTCAATTTAATCAATTTTTTTAATGGTGTTTTTCACAACAATTTTAAACGGAGATTTACAGAATTCCAACTGTATTAAATTAATAAAAGTTTAGTATTATTTTATATTTAGAATATTAAAAGATACAAACAATTAGGTGGTATACAACATCTTAATATTGCCGGTCTTAAAAAGGATATAAGGATCTAAGATAACAATAGTATGAAGATTAGCGAAATAAAAATCTTGTGTTGAACCTTTATTGAAACCATATATATGCGACTGCAAGAAGTATTATAAGAATAGCAAAAGGCCATTCACACCCACATACGCTACATACGAGTATTTTATATCGTATAGTAAATATGTCGGCTCATTGATTTTAAGCCAAACAGGAACTTACAATTATCATCTGCCGAGTTTAAAAGGATACTTTTAAGGTGAGTTCGCGAGGTCGGATATCTACCCGAGCCATATTTACATCCGACCGTAAGATAAATATATTTTAACTTGAAAGTGGAAATGGATGAATTTTTTTGGTTATGGATGAACTTTTTTTGTGATTTTATTGGTTTAGAGCACGGATGTAAATAGCTAGGGTATATATATCCGACCTCGCGAACTTACCTTTACGATGAATTACAAAATGAGATTAAAGAGGAATAGACACAAAAAAACATACTACACAATTGAAGAATTGAAGCTTTTTTAGCTATGCTGCTTTTCAAATTAATCAATAATCATTAAAGTTGAGGTTAGTTGAACCTATAATATATGATTCGATGAATTTACAATATGCACTGGCTTACAGCATCATTGCCTACAATTTCCCACGTGTTTCTGAATCAGCTTAATCGAAATTTTCCTATGAAGAATAAATCATTAGTTAGTGCTTACATTGCAATCTTAACTTTCTAAATTACAAACCCTTTTTTAGTATTATGACAATCCCATATACTTTGAGTGATTATCCAAAACCCTTATGGTTATGGATGAACTTTTTTGTGATTTTATTGGTTTAGAGCACGGATGTCAATAGCTAGGGTATATATATCCGACCTCGCGAACTTACCTTTAAGATGAATTACAAAATGAGATTAAAGAGGAATAGAGACAAAAAAACATACTACACAATTGAAGAATTGAAGCTTTTTTAGCTATACTGCTTTTCAAATTAATCAATAATCATTAAAGTTGAGGTTAGTTGAACCTATATATGATTCGATGAATTTACAATATGCACTGGCTTACAGCATCATTGCCTACAATTTCCCACGTTTTTCTGAATCAGCTTAATGGAAATTTTCCTATGAAGAATAAATCATTAGTTAGTGCTTACATTGCAATCTTATCTTTCTAAATTACAAACCCTTTTTTAGTATTATGACAATCCCATATACTTTGAGTGATTATCCAAAAAATTAAACTACATTATAATTGGTTTGAACTCATTTTGACATTTGCCAATTAGGAATTAAAATCAAAGCCAAACCACTGGTTTATCAAAAATACATTCAGTATTTGTGTAAAATAAAAACTCATATATATGTTTATAATTGATATATGCGCTATAAAATACCAATTAACACCATAATGTATTTGGGATAGATATAACACAAATACATACACGGCCAAGCCATTATTATTTTACCATCAATAAAACTTAAATCAATTTCTTAAATTATATTTCAAACAATACTTATTTACTTATTTACGATTTAAAGGCGCACTGAAAATCTTATATCAACATACTTATATTTTCATTGAATATTTTGCTAATTATTTGATGATTATTTAATGTGCAATACCCATGCAAGTGAAAACTATATAGTTACCAATATTTTCATAATGTAAAATTTAATAGTTTTAGTTTTCAAGAGCTAAATATCGATACCTGAATTTGTACCATATAATGTAATTTCGATAATTAAATGTGAATTATCGATCGTATTCTCTCTATCAAAGCTAAATCTTATGGTTGACATTTTATTCTAAAATTTTACAAAACTGACTAAATTTCCATAATTCAAATTTTGATCATCAGTTTGTAAAATTTCAATTTCGAAGTTTATTCAAATAGTTTTAGTATTGGATTTATAGTTTATGAAAAATTTAATGGAAATGTAATTATTTTGAATTCTTAATCGAATTTTATTTATTTTATTAATTTCAGTGAAACAGTCGGGACACAAATAATATAAATGATATGGAGCGTATGTGGCAGCTGGAGGGAATAATTTAAAATAATTTTAATTAAATTTTTATAACATTGTAATATTGATTATTTTAAATTTTATTGTATATACAAATCATTAAAATGTTTACAATTAATTCAGTAAAATTTTATAACTATAAAATGTAAATGTGTAATTTTATTTATTTAGATAATCATTTGAAATCAAATTTATTTAAGAGTATTAAATTATATATTTTTAGTAAATAATAATTTGAAATAAGTTTATACATAATTGATTAATACTATTTGACAGTTTGCTATATGATGATATACATTTTTATTAAACTAAAAGATGCGTGTAGGTTTCCAGGCAAAAATTTCAAATTGATTTAAATAACTTTGATTTAGTATATAACAAGAGTATTTATATAACATATAGTGTTGCCACCAATCCGGGTGTCACCCTAACAGTCCGTATTTTACGTACGGGCATTCGGGCAAACGCGTATAATACAATTTTATTCTTTTAAATCGTTTTCTCATAAGGTAAGGAAAATATGTACAACTTTTTGTACATCTAATACGGTGGTAAAGTCAAAAACACCTATAATTTAATATCGTCATCATCAAAAGCATTCAATATCTCCTACTCAACATAATCAATAATGATATAATACTCTTTAGAAAGTTCTAACGGTGCTTAATAATAACCTATTATAGTGTACATTAAAATTTGTTACAAAATAAAATCTCTACAATAATCAACTTGTTTATTTTTACCTTTAGTCCTCCCCTTCTTCAAACAGAATAAGATTGCTGTTCAAAACTCCGACCTTTTTCTATTACGAGCTTATCTTGTCCATTGAATCCCTCCGCAATTTGAATATTTTTTCCACATAAAACCATATAGTGTGATGATTGATACAGAAGAATGATATTTGGATCAAAATTATGTTTTGTTTTGCAGGCTGAGATCGCAATATAGAGAGAACGTCATTGGCTAAACGCTAAACGGACGTAAACTAAGGTGTATGGTGAAATTATCAAAATTCGGCCTCAAGATAATAAAATGTCGATAATATATTGTAATAAATGTTTTATTTTATTTGTGCATACATTTTTATTGCGGCACGGTTTGCGGCCAATATAATGGAATTTGCAATGTTTTCTGCTGTTGTTGAATTTTGTTTATTAAATTTATATAATTCAATATGCACGACGATGATACTCCCCAGAATCCTGTCGTCATAATTTTGATTTATTAATTTTACGCATGTCTGCATTAAATGTAAGTAACTTTTTAAGAGAAACAACAACAAAAATTATACCTTTAAAAAACGATAATACAACGAAGAAGGAAGAAGATAAACGGAATTTATTTAAAACCTACAGTAAGTTGCGCGCACGATACGAGTACAATACTAGATTTAGTGTACATATACAATATGCATATACATATACATAATATATATAATTCTATATATACATAAATATATATAATATATACATATATATATATATATATATATGTATATATATAACGTATGGGTTATGTACGAGTATGAAAATATATATAGAAATTTATGTATCATACCATTGTGATTTAGATTTCATGGAACATGAAATTTAATATTTTTCCATTACACAACCGTAATAAATTTTCGTAGGCATACGAGCGTGTGCTCATCTTTACAGTATTTTATTGTCTTAAACTACTCGAATATGTAATTTATTCAATAAAACATAATTTTTACCATAAGAATCATAAATCGATGCATATACATACATATGTACCAATAAAAATATATTGATGTTTATATCTGTTATTAGGGCCGCTGTTGTTGTGGGGTCATCATTGTATACATCCCAAAATCTCCCGGCACGATGTCTTGTATAATTCTACCACAGCTTGCAAGCCTTAAAGTACCGATGCATGAGATTATTGATCGGTAATCTTGGTATTAACGCTGAGACCGCATGTGGCCCAAATATGTTGCTATAGAGATGAGCTAGTAGGTCGCTTTGAATTTCAATATGATCGATTAAGGTATAACTATATTAAGGTTTTTTTTTCAAATGCTGGCATAGTCCAAGATGTAAAGTCTTATCGTCCAAATTCATAAAAGCTATTCCTAAGACAAATTTTGAACATGTTATGAAAATTAGAACAAATTTTGAATTAAGATATACATAAATATAAATTTCGTGAATCATTTATCTCAGAGAAAAATATTGAAGCATATACTTGTACTTTAGCGAGATGCCAAATTTTGCTATTTCAAAAAGGATATAAATACATACATATATTTGGCGAAATATGGCAGCTCAACCACTACGGCTGACAAAACAATGGTGTTATGCAACGGAATAATATTAAATATACACACGTGAATAGTCGAGAACATCAAATATTTTAGAAATCTTCAATCACCAGTTCTCACATATGTATATTGCATGTATTCTTTAAAATGAAAATTTATATAGATAGTCTTCATTCTCAAAAACAAGTACTGATTAATATTAATTTAGAAAACATATGGTAGGAGGAGGGAGAGTCTACTGATTAATATTAATTTAAAAATAAAAATTGATAGAATAAATCACTATATAGCTCTAGAATTTAAAATCTCATATTATTCTTGTTTGTATGACCCATGACCGATTGTTGCGAAACAAAAATAACCTCGTCTATCGCATATTAAGCATTCACGAATTAATATTTTTTTCCATTCTTCTTACTACTTTTCATATTATTAAGATGTTATTGTTTTTAGTTCACGGTTCTAATCACTATTGGAAATGGTTTTACAAAGAAAACTAAATAATAAATGATCGATGATTACAGGCTGATTGATATTATAGCTACGTATAGGATGAATCAGAAAATAAAGCATTTTCTCGAAAATTATCCAATGTTATATGGTCTAGTCGAAACCAAAATTGTTGAGCGAATCATCGTGCACGCGATATACTATATCGACGCGCCAGGCTCCACCCCAAAACTGAAATTCATTGAGTTAATGAATATTATCATACGATTTTCCGACATCAACGATTTAATATTCTGTTACATGGCACAAACAATAAAAACATTTTGCAGTGCGTTATGTGTCTAACTATATAAATAATATACATATATGTACGTATATATACTTTAACTAATATTTAAACATTGTAATAAGCTGTTATTATAAATTAATAAACAATAAGAGTAAAACAATCAAAACATTAAATTCATAAAATAAGAAAAAATTTCAATGGATTATTAAAATACTAGCAACAACAATCATACTTATGTTGCACATTTTTATAAGCGGTGCGGCGTAAGGGTGTGCCATACGTATTTATTATAGTCTTGCCTCGTACCTACATATACATATTTGGATTTTGTATAATTTTTCGAGATTTAAGTTTCTCTTTATCTAAGAAAGAGCCAAGGTTTTATTAAAAAAAAAAAAATTAGCATCGACAATGAAAATTTTTCTATTGGCTATTGCCAATTGTGACGACAAAATTGTGGACTTAATTGATTTCTCACGATAGATAAAATAAAAAGACTTGTTTATGTATAGGTTTAAGAACTATTGACACGGTAATGAAACCTATAGCCAAAAATATTTAACCACCCATTAAGCGTTTAGCTGCGTTTCTCCAATCAATCACATTACTTTCCATTAAAAGCTGTTAATTGTCTTAATCATTAGTTCATTGAACTCCAATAAACAACAAACATCTTATTTAATTGTATAACATGATGTCGTCGCCTTTTATACATAAATATATATATATATATATATATATATATATATATACACACTATCTAAGAGATTAAATTATTTTGATTTTGTTGTGTTATTGTGTTTATAAAATTAATTCATAGTATCTGTAAGTCAAATGAGGTAAGCCATTGACCATGACAATAAAAATAAATAATTATTTTCTAACGAATATAAAACGGTATTACGAAGATCACAATAAGGTCATGACAAATTCCCGAACTAGATAATTGTATAGCCATGCAATCCCTTACAAAAGTTCATAATTATATAGTGCAAGCGTCTATGGTACATAGATTTACCATTAGAATGATATGTACATAAATATAAATAGATAATTACACAATTGTAATTACATATTATAGAGTCTAATATAGGAGCAGAATAGAAAATTAAAGGTATAATCTAGGCGTCAAAAAACACAATTTTTTCACACCATTAAGTGAGCTGGGACAAATTATTTAATTTCTAAGATTCTTAGCCAAAGTACGTCATTCTTCATGATTTTCGAATATCGTATTAAATATCATATCAACATATATGTATGTAGATATACCACCCAACCGCAATGTTAATATTTTCAATGCTATTAAATTTTCATGCACAAAATAGATGAGGTATCAGTGAATAGATCTCACTCCTAATTCTAAATTCTATATACATACATACTGAATTAAAATATCATAAACTCAAAATTACAAATCAAATCACTATAATGATTTTATACTATTAATAAACTTAACAATTTGTATAGATCACACACGAGCCTTGAATAAAATTCTGGTTTTATAGAGAGATATCTTGGATATTATATCTATGAAAAAAAATTTTCTAAACATACACGCATACATACAATGTATATACATATACATATATAATATACTATTTATATCTATATATATTTATACATAAAATCATGACCAAAAGATGTAATTCTTGTCTTAATATATAAAATAAAGAAATTAAACACAATCTTTAATCTCTATAGTATATATACATGGGATGATGAAGAAAAGTTCCAGCAACAGCATCTTCTGTTCTCTAATATAAATTAGCAGTATTCTCTTTTCTTGATACATTCGTCGTCTTCTTCTTCTTCTTATAGTCGTTTTTATCAATCGGTTTTTTTTTATTTTTTTTTATTTCTTGTGTTTGAGAGTGTGAATATTTATTGAGTCGTATTTTTTATGAACTGTCACAAATTGAGTGAGAGATTTGATACCTGATATAGAAGAGGTCTTCTTGAACAAAAAAAATTCAAACGAATTGGTTAACAAATGAACAAAATGAATTCATTTTCTTCACAACATTCTTGTATGAAGTCATTGTAAAAATGATGATGGTTTATAGATTCGATGAAAGAATTCCAAAATAAAATAATCTTTTGCGTATATGCAGTAATGTTCCGGAATTAATTTGAATCATTTTGACATACACATTAGTACTTAGCATTTCCCAAACTTGCAGCCTTTTAAGCCTTTTAATTTAGTCGTCTTTACACATGCGATGTACATATATATCCTATATATATTTTCGTTGCGTTACTATATACGAGTACATGATACAGTAAATGAAAAATACAACTAATGTATTAAACGTGGTATAACCAGTATGTGAAATTTGTATGAGAGTCAACAGCGAAACCGAGATTGTAACTTTTACAAATTTCAATATCCAACTAAAAATAGTAATAATGAAATTTTATTATTTATTTTATAGTTATCTAGCCTTTGTTATTTTTATTTACAGTATTTTTTCGAAATAACTTATTTTAAATATGCGCAATTTCTTACTTTAGTTTTTTTATTTTCAAGTTCTTAGTGAAGCTCACTATTCTGCGGTAAATCAAAGTGAAGCATCTCGAATCTGTAAGGACACTATTTTTATTTCATAAAACAAATCATATTAAAAATGAATTAAGAGTTGTGTTCAAAAATAAAATAAAAGGTAAAAAATATACTAAATGAGGGGCACAGCGAGTCGCGACCCGTGGCAAATTCGAAAGTACTGCGGGCTCAGCATTTTTCATACCGATTATCAACATTTCCTTATGACACGTTCGCCAATTCGGAAGGATTCCACTATATTGTAAAAATTACTAAATGGAATTTATTCAAAAGTACAAAAGGCTTAATTTGAATCAATTTTCGTATTTGAATCAATCGTAACTAGATCATCTTTTCAGCATTTTTCAAATTTAATTCTTAATATTGAATTTTAGGCAAATATCAACAACACGCATAATTAAATATGTATCAATTCCAGGAAAATTTCTCGTAATTATTAAAATATTCTGTAGGCCCAAATATAAGAAAATAATAGCAAAATATATGAAGAAAGTCAAATAGACTATCTCTCTCATATCACATTCTCAAGTTTAAAAAAAATATAATTTTCAGCTTCGCAAACCTAATTTGTAATTGTTTAGTTAAGGTATTAAACAATTGGTGAAATTTATTATTCGATCGGAGAATTATAATTTTGAAAAAATCTCACACATAGTAATTTCTTCAATTTTTACAACCGATATCGAAAGGGTTGGTAATATACTTTAACATCATAACTCAAGTTGTCTCAAGTGCCTGAAATTTGAGTTCCCAAAGGTTAAATTTGTTTTGCACACGATTGAGTTTGATTTACATATGTGCGATTGAAATTAATAAATTATGTAAAATAAGTCGCAGTTCTTCGTACAAAAGTCACCTGTTTTATTACAGGTTTTTATATTCCGTATAGCCCATATTTTGTACATAAATTATAGTGGCTTATGTTCTTTTTTATTTGGTAGGACCGAGAAGCTGAGAAGTTACTTATTTTAGTTACATAGTTTTCCAGAATTTTCAATTGATGAATTGAATATTGGCCAATTTCATGTGTTCTAGCTGAGGCTGATCCTGGTGATCGACTTTGCCCCAATCCTACTATAGGATTGCTAGTTAGTGGACGATGTGGGTCAAGCTTTTAAATTGGTTCTTTGATTATCTCACTATACATTATTTACATAAAAACATCTGAAAACACATATTAATACATGAAAAAGAACTATTATAAACCCAAAGAAATACACGACAAATAGTTGCACCATTCGATAATTCGAATACTCAGGTAAACGCAAACTTGCTATTTTCGATAGGTATTTAGGTATTTAGATTATATATTGGAGTAAACAAAAGATATTACCAACATTTGAAAATATGTACAATAGACATACTCAAAAATTATACATATTACAGTAAGCGTGAGTTGACCAATGAGTTTAAAAATTAAACAAATGCGATAATAATATATGTATAGATTCAATTATCACTTTGAAATTATATTTTGGCCCTATAAACGTAATACGCGGTCCCAAGTTTAAATATCACTGTTTCTCGCTATTTATACGGATATCGCACTTACAAATAATTTAGAAAATATATAATGTAAATTCTAATAACGTAATTTACTGCATTTCTTAATTGGGAAACCAGAAAAGACTTTGCAGCAAAACGTCCTTCAATCAAAAATCAATTTGTAATAAAAAAAATGGTTATAATATCTTCAATTAATAATAAAAAGAATATTATTTTAAAGTGACAAAATCAGCATAAAATAATTGAATTAAAAATTAATTTATTTACAATTTTTAATATTCAATGCGATAAAATTGCGCTTCTTATTAAAAATAAAAAAAAATTATATTTCTTAAATATAAGTTTATTGTTATGATTATTGTTATTTTTATTGAAAGCTTTTCGAGTTGGGAGTAGTTTATGGGAATTAATGTTTTTTTAGTGCTAGCAACTTTTACAATGTAATTATCTATAAACACTTTAATTTTTCTGAATTTAAGTTAATTAAGACGTTATACATAAAAATTATATTAAAGTTCATATACGTATTTAAAAAATATCTGTTTACCTTGCATTCCTATATAATTTGTATAAACATTTTATTTGAGTTTATCAATTTTATATTATGTGGTCCAGCAGTTTATAGTTTACTTACGCTGGAAGTAATTTAATTTTTGATCATTACAAAATTTCAATAGTATACCGGTTTCTAAATACAGGATGTTCCAAGAGTGGACGATCAAACAAAATGTGGTGGAGAGGAAGTTATTTTAAACTACCGCACGTGAGGTTATTTAATTGTTGTTGTCTTTTTCTTCGTCAGTGTCGTTTAAAAATGACCAACAATTTTTTGGTCAAACAGAACACACGAAAAATTGTCCTGCACTTGGTGAGTGCTTGGCCGCAAGGTGAGTATATTTTAATATCAGGGAATTTTAATATTTTTTGTATTGTTATTTATGGTGGGCCTTGGCAAATATGACGAGCCGGGCCTGCAATATGTTATTTAAAAACCATAGAGGGCCAAAATGCATAAATTGATCAGTTTTACGCTTATTCAACCTATATAATAAAAAAAATGACTCTTTTGCTTTTAGCGTCGTAACCTTACGCTGCTATCTACCAAATCGAGGATACACGGCTACAGGGCCATATTTTTATATTAAAATAGTAGCCTATCATTTCAATATGAATAACACATGATCTCTGAGTTTATTTGATACACAGATTTAAAATATTTGCGTAAAAATGGGAGGCTGAGATATTTTGTAGATTTTTTTTTAATATTAATTCAGATCTTTATATAGTTATCCGTATTCCATCAACCATACCGTCGGCAATTTCAGTTTCTTTGTAAGTATGTACAGGGCCATATAAAGAAATAAAATAGATTATGTTTAGCTATCTAATTTACCGTTGATTAACAGAATTAAACCAATTTGTATCGGGTGTTAACTCCAACATTTAGAATAAGAATAAGCTTTTTAAGTTTTAAAAGTTTCATGACATTTATTTAATCTGATGTAATTTGAATTTTTATTATGTCTTAAACATAAATATAGTGTCTCATCTCGTCCCAGTCGCGAATTTAATGAAAAAAATGCATACTGCCGTCGTTCAAGTAAACGAAGTAATTACCTTATTGTGCTCCAAATTTCCTTATCGTATAATTTATCGAAGAGAGGGGACATCAATTGGCCAAATGATAGGATAATTATACAAGCGACGGGCATAGAGCGAGATTTATGCACAATATATAAGAAATACAATTTAAATGATATTGTGACACCCTTTATGTGTAATCGTTTCAGATCAATATATACATTTTGTAGTTTTTTAAAGACTTATTTAATTATTTACTTATAAATTCATAAAAATATATTGTATTACAAAATTAATTATTTGTAAAAACAAATAATCAGGGGTTAATGAGATAAAGAATATTGAATCATTTGAAAATTATGCATTTTATTATTACCGGGCCTACCCATTATATCCATCAAACTATAGCTTAGTCTTATCATGCTGTAACGATCTGGATTTTGATATGTTTCATATGTATATTCATGTAGGTATAAAATTTCACAATACTACTTTCATCCTCGTGACATTCTATTTATATAACCTATACCTCGTTCGATATGAATCTAAATCAAAGTTCAGTTTATAAACTATATAGCTATTTAATTACATATACTCATGACTGTAGAGTACCTTTCACTTTGGTTGAATCATCATCATAATAAAATAAAATGAGTTCGCGGATTTTAGATATTATTTTGTACAAACATTTATTTTCTAAACTACAAAGTTTTTGATTAACCTAAATCGATGGCTATATTAAATAGAGAATTTGTTATCTTAAACTAAACTAAAGCGACATGTCGTTTATTTTCCCACTGTATATGTATTTAAATTACGCCAACAAAATTTATTTACATTATCTAAAGAGTCGCGGAATCTCTCGACACATTATACGATTAAAAATAGCTTATTCCAATAATTTAATATAATTTATGTTAAATGACACAATTATTACAACAACAAGAATGGTCTTTAAATTATAATTTACAAATAACTACTTTAAAACTACATATAAATACGAAACGAACGCGAAAACCTACCCAATTTAATCTTATTTTAAAGTCAATATAAATTGGCAATATACAACACGGAGCTTTAAGTTATGCTGTAATTTGCTCCTTTATTAAAATTTACGGTGATTTTTATGTTCGGTATTGTGAATTAAGAAATACCAAATACTCAACTGGAGCAAGAAAAACATCTTAACTGGAATTATAATATTGATATTCTTGTTGCATATATAATCCGCGTAAATTGATTTTCATTATTGATAAAATGCAACAGCCGAGAGATTGTGATTTACTTAATTATATTGAGAACATATACATATATACGAACATAATTATCTTATAATTTAATTCATAACTTATATACAAATATGTATAATTTTAATTTTCTAGTAATGAGCTTTAAGATATGTACATATTCTGGTTTTGTTTTTATTTCAAATGTGACCTATTGTTTAGGATATTCACCCTGAATAACTTACTTCATATATATAGCAATATGGGCATCGGTTTTCAATTTTTAGAATGCAAATCAATCAATAACATTTCTAACTAAATAAAGGGTTTTCCAATAAGGACTTTTAATTTTATAAAATTTTTTAAATAAAACGCAAACCATTTGAGATATCTCGAAAATTTTATTATTGACTTGAAGTACAATCAAAACATTTATGCATGGAATTCATCCACCACGGGCACGTATGCAGATGTTGATTCGTTGAACCCAATTTTCGATGACTCAGCCACATATTTCGTCGGAAACGGCTGCTATTCCTCGTTCAATATTGGGTCTGAGCTCCTCTATCGACGCCGGCTTGTTTGCATATACCAATGATTTAACGTAGCCCCATAAAACAAAGTCTGGAGGTGTTAAATCACACGATCTAGGCGGCAAATCGACAGGATCATTTCTGAATATAACACGCTCATCGAATTTAGATATCAATAAGTCGATTGTTAGACTCGCTGGTCCAAAAATGGTTCAATAACACTAACAGCTTGAAAACTACACCATACAGTTATTTCTTGTGGATGCAGTGGTGTTTCTTGAAGCACATGAGGGTTTTCAAATGACCAATAATGCATATTCTGTTTGTTGACGAAGCCGTTTGGCCAAAAATACGCTTGACCTAAAATTGGAATTAACGCTCTTGAAGTTGCAGTCACCGACTCGGAATTATTGTAGTAAATTTCAATTATTTGTAAACGTTGTTCGTTCGTCTACTTCACCATTGTTTAAGGGTGCGTTCAAACTTCACAGTGAAAGTTCAACGTTGTCAAGTCTCAAATGGAAAATCCGATATATACATATATGTACAGCCAGAAAAAAAATTGCACTGTGGTCCAAATAGTCCGAACAAATAACATTTTGATTTCTTTTTTATATACCATGGTGTGCACTTACTTCTTTCTTCAAGTAGGTGTTTAAGTTCCTAATGCGACTTCAAGATTAAGATAATTTAAAAGACGGATCCATATTAAATAGGGATACCCATTTCTTATAATATATCTAAATTTGAACGACAAGAAGAAACTGAAGTGAAATACAAATACAACTCAAGTTTCAAGTTTTTTTCGTTTTCATTTATACATACAAATATATAAACAAAATACATACTTGAAATTCTCAAGCCTAAATCCTTTCAGTTTCATTATTTTTTATTAAAAATTATTATTTTTATTTGTTGTAAATACATAATTTATATACTTTTAAATAATTTTATTTTAAATAAATACTAGTTATTGATTTGCTTCTGCTACTCTCTCTCTCTCTCTCTCTCTCTCTGTACTTCGCCAAAGTGTGCTTGTCGTCACTCTCGCTGCTATTACCCGTTTTGGGACATTTGATTTAAACCATTTGTCATATTCCATTTCGTTACATCATACCCAATATATCTGGTTGTGACTGAGCAGCAAAAAATAACGATAAAATAATTTCAATTGAAATTCAAATTTTCGATCTACAATAGCAAATTGGCAATATTTTCACGAGGGAAACTGAAATTAAAAATGAATAGTAATAATCTTGAAAATATTACAACATGGAATAGTAATGAATTAGTTTTTGTTTTGTACTTTTAAATTTTTTCGAATTTCGGAAACTTCACTTTGGAATATATGTATTAACAGTTGTAGGCGCTTATAAAAAATGAGCTGATAGCTCAACACAATAAAAAATACATTTAAATGTCACAAAGGTCCTGTTGAGCTGAATACAAAATAAAAACTATAAAATCTGTCTTATATTCATCATCAGTGCTCGAACAAGTATTTCTATATTATATATTTTATTCTATATTATACCCAGCAGAACAAACATAAGATAATATCACGATGATATGAAATAAATATCATATTCTCCCAAGGGGGTCAGTCGTGTACACAAACGAGATGATTGAAACATAAACAATACAGGAACAACAGAGAAGTACTCCATCAAAATGTCAACGTCGCGCATTGAAGATGACAATATTGATGACAATTATGGTGTTTCTGGTAACATACATTTATCCTTTTATCTGTTTGTTGGTTATATGACAACACATTCAACAAGAAAATGTTTATAGACAAACATCTTAATTTGGTTTCTTGTTTTTTTTTTTTTATAACAAGATGAAATAAAAATGTTGATTGACCAGATTCCACATAGTTTTTTATTGTTGAAATTAGTTGTCGCTACGTTTTTTTTTGTATAATTTATATACAAAGAATTTATACTTTTCAATCCTTTATACCGATAAATGTGTTAGTATGACTAATCCCTGAGTACGAGTAAACCCCATTCCAATTAGCTTAGCCGTATATAGATACGCATATATGTATGTATATAGCGATATGTGTTATTTTGTTAATATTTTGTTGGCCAGTTAATTAAAAATATTATTTATGTTAAAATAATAATATTTTATTTTATTCCCAATAAATTTACAACTAATTTGTTTCAAATTAATTACCACAACAACCAATATTCCGAAACCAAACAATTTCTCGACAGAAAATTTTTGTTTTTGAATAAATTAAAAAATAATAAAAAAATTATTTTGATAGTTTTTTTTTTTTTTATAAAATAATAAATTATAATAAAATGTTTTTTTTTTTTTATAAATTTATGCAAATTGGTGTTTCATGGCTTTGTTTTATTTTTAGAGTCTCGTTTATTTATGAGTTAAAAATATTTATATTGTGTATAAATTAATTTGTTGCTGATTTTATGAATGAATTCGAAATACTGAGAGCTTGAATTTATACCGAAATATGTATACTAAAATTCGGGAAATACACTTTACTAGATAACCAGCTGTTTACAATAAACTATATACCCGTGATAATAGAACATTAAGCTTTTACTTACATATATTTATAGTTCATTCCAAAATTTTTCTGTAAAAACATCCAATATGAAAATCCTATTTGAAGAAACGTTCAATTGTGATGATATATCACCAGGTCGACCCTCCTGCAGGCTATCCTCAAAATGTTGCCAAATATAAATATATTTTGCCGCATTACTAATCGACTCGCTTTACAAATAATATATACAAATTCATGTATCATTGCCACAAATATTCAAAGTAATATAAATTAAAATGAACATAAATTATTTACAATATGTATTCAACAAAAAATACAAACCAAACCAAAGTATACCGAAATATAAACGAAAATAAATAAATTCTTATTCTTAATTTGATTTTTATTGTATACATTACAAATTGTAATAAAATCACATGTCTTGTATAAGCTAATATGAGCAATACTTTGTGGTAATACGCATAGTTCAAAACTCATATAAAGATATATCAATACATATCTAATAGTTTCCCATCGATCTTAACAGTAGTGAAATCTTATAGGATAAATACGCCCGCAAGCATTTAACGCCAATACGCTGTTTACACACTTATCTCATTGTTTTAAAATTTATCTCGAATTTTATATTCAAAACCACTTAACTTCTGTATTTTAAATTTAATATACAATCTTTACAAATATTTGCATAATATCTCATCAAACTGATTATCCACAGAGTTTTGAATATTTAGTTAAAAAATCTTAACACATCTTGCCATTGATTTTTTGGTTTAATAATTCTATAAAATGCTAAGTAGGGTTTACCATAAATTTAGTTGTTGACACCATTTTTATATGAGATTTGAATTGATGGTGTACATATACGTAACAAAAATATTTTCGAAAATCATCGATCATATATCCATCAATCGTGAGAAAATATTGTTTTCGAATATCGATATACAAATGAGGCAAGTGGTTGTTCACAATAATTTAGGTGACAACTATTTTATGTATATATATAATTTGTGTATTACATTTCCTTGTACGATGATTTAAACGTATATGATCATATTATAATGATTGTATGTGGATGTCATGATGCGCAGTAAGGTTCAAATAACCAAAACTATTTATTTCATTTGTAAGTGGTTGTCGCTGCAAACTATTGTCGTTTTTAAAAAACGAATCATTACAAAATTTTAAATCAATTATATACCTTGCACCTAAAAGAAACTAAATAATCTGTAGATACTATAGTAGACTAAAATATAAAAAGTTAAAATCTGTGAGCAATGATCACAATTCGGATTAGATCATGTGGATATAGCAATGTTGTGTGAACTCTAAGTAAATTTTATATGTGTCAGTCAATGTAACCAAATGATTAACCAAATAATTTGTGATAATGACAACCATGGTCGAGAAGCCGAACGAACGTAGGTATTATTAAAAATTTTTGGAGCTGTACCAGAAATATTCTTGCCTGTGGAATAAAAAGACCATTGGAAATGGAAGTTGATAGCACAAAAGTGCTATTATAATGCAAACTGTAAAGTTTTGATGTATACAAATTACATCACTTGCAATAAAAAAAAGTCCGCTCAAGTATCTTTCTTAATATGTATACTTACTAATTTTATTTGAAAAAATAATCAGTTTGTAAAAATTTAATTAAGTGAAAGTTAATTTGATTAATTAAGGAGTAATATTTTAAGTTATCAGTCAAACTAAAAATATGTACTTAGTTTTACAGCGTAACGTAAATTACGTCAACCCTGCAGGTTACTGATAGAATATATGTATAATGCTAAAGCATTTTCGTTCAAATTGATAACCGTTGGGTGATTCCAAATTTTATTAAAATCATTTTTTAATACATTTTTACTACACCCTGTAGATTAACAAATATTGAACATTTTACTTTCGCTATAGTTTTTCCTTTAATCTTTATTGCTCTATACATACATACACATTCCAATTAAACCTTCATAAATAAGGGGGGAGGAGACACACATGTTTTGCTACATTTTTATAAAATTCTCTATAAAAAAAACTCATCAAAAAAATTATTTACATTGTTTTTAGAATTGCTAAAGCACTTTAAAATGCCATATCACATGCCGTATAAATACAATGTATACATTTTTGGTAGCTTCATTTAATTATTAATTATTTAATTAAATTTAATTAATTTTTTTCTGAAGCAATAGTTAAATTATCTGTGGATTAAATGACTTCATGGGCATGCAAAATTACTTGTTACGAATGAGATAGTTCTAAAGTTATGAGCCTATGACAGATTGGACAGACGGGTAATGGAGTGACATCATAAGAGTTCCGTTTTAGTTATCCGCAAGCTTATATATTTCGTATTTAATAGGGGATTTTTGTATTTCATTTGTTTACGCTAAAAATTGAAGAAAATCAAATATTGATCAATTTCATAACAACATATCACATTAATTTTGACATAATATATAGTGATTCAATTTCGAAAAATTGAAATGGTGTTAACCATTATTTGGCTAATGAAAAATCATTATGATGGAATGGGCACCATGGGTGGCATAAATCAACATAACCATATAGACTTACAAGAATAAAGTTCTTGGAATAATATTTTACATCTATACTATACTCACATAATGACTTCCTTATTAATCTCTCTAGGCGCTGAAGTTGTTCTTACCTATTTAATCTAAACAACGGGATATTTCACATAAAACTAAAAAACGTCTGTGATTAATTTGAGAACATTACATTTTTTTTTTTTTAAATCAACAAAAATTTAATTTTTCAATTGATCCGATCCGCCTCAGCTAATAAATTTTCGTTGGTACGTGAGATAACTTTTGTTATGTGTGTGATACGAACAAATTAACCGATCAAATAACTTACATATGTATACATATCTAGATATATGTACATGCAATTTAAAATATTTCCGAAGTGTATATACATATGTATGTACATACATATATAATATGTAGGTCTTATCTCACCTTGTGTGTCCATGAATTTTTGTTAAATTTTGCGCAAACCACATTTATATTTTTGTAATTTTTTTATATTTTTATTTAAATAATAAAAATTATTTTATTTGCAAAGAAGACGGTCAAGAAAAAAGATTAAGATTAAAAGATTGTTATGGTGATGATTTAACAACATCTATTTACAAATTATTTTTAATTTTTTATTATTATTTGACACTTTAGTTATTTAACAACAACAAAATAATAATTAATGTAATTAATTTAAAACCATTAAAATAAATAATAATATAATTTTTTTTTTTTTTTTTGTTAACCACACAAATTATTATATTTTATTTTTTTTTTTTTATTATTTGGCTTAAACATGAAAACACAATCAAAGTGAAGATTAATTTTATTTAATTTGTTTTTATTTTCGCGATATTTAATGATAAACAAAAATATAGGTGCTATATAAATAAAAACTTTAAAGTGATGATAAAATTTTTTTATTTTTAAAATTTTCTCGGTGGTAAAATGTGAAATGAGTATTTTTTTGTTATATGAGCTTTTATGTACATATAGAATTTATATATATATATATATATATATATATATATATATATATATATATATATATACATATATATATATATATATATATATATATATATATATATATATATATATATATATATATATATATATAAGTATATAAAGTAATTAGACATGAAAGCAGTAGGTTGAAGTAAGTCATAAAGTAGAGTCGTATGAACGAATGTAGGAGGTAAGGTTTTAGATAGGCACATAAATGATTTTATTGTACAACATGTATAAATCTTTCAACTATATTATGGTCAAATATATGATTAGTTTTCAAAGTTTATGATTTATTTAATGTATGCTTATATAGGTATAGTATAGCATGCATGTTTACAGTTAAATTCCCTAATTTATAAACGATGATATTATGCCAAAGACAATTAAATTCAGGGCGTCGTATAAGCAAACACTAATATTAATATTTTCTATACTCGCAGTCAATATATTTTACTAAACCTAACCGTTTCACAGGACGACTCATTATTATCTTCTTCTAATAAACTATTTAATATTAATTATATGTTGGCGCATATGTAATTTGTAAATACAAATTAATAAATTTAAACAACTTTCAAGCATATAAAAGAAACATTTTGTCATCAACATTATCATCACCATGATAAGCATCATTCGCGATTTCTTGTTGCAATCTGTTGCAACGCAAATTTCTTGTTTCATTTATAACTAATTGAAAAACATTTTTTATACATTCTGATTTCAACACCTTAATTTTCTTTTATTGGTTTGTCTTCTGCTTAACAATGACAAAAACCAAAAAAATTTGTATAAATAATTTAAAAAAATAATAAGAAAAGAATTTGTCAACTTCTTCCAATGGCGTTTAATTTATTATTCCAGAATATAAAAAATTGTTTTATTGAATTTACCTTTTTGAAACAAATCACGATTTTATTGTTTAAATAATACAACAACATACCAAAAATAAGAAGTAAATACATGATGTACAACACAAAAGGATGGTGTAAGTATATGTATATGTATACACTATATGCATACGAATATAGTTATATGGTCACGAGGTATGTTTGGGGTTGTAAAAATGTGAGCAAAGTATTGTGAAACAAATGGATGGAACATTTTTTTATAGCACATCCCGTGAATATGAATAAAGTAAAACATTATGACTATCTAAAAAATTTGGAATTAAGATTAAACCCAACTTCACATGGAATAACCGAATGTGTAGCTTACTTTGTATAAACGAGATAACTATATAATAAATAATTTATATTCGCTTAGTTTTATAATAAAAAATCATGACTTATCATACAGACGTTGTATACAAGGAGATTCATTTTTCGTTGCTCAGCAAATATCGGATTTTGAAGAGACAAATACTCTGTATCAAATGCGATTTTATTAGAGCTGCTATAATTAGCAATTGAGAATAATGTAAATTTCTAAAAGCCGCATCTGAATGTAGTTTAGACCAAACCTCTTTTATATTATCTCGTTAAAATCATAATCGTAATACATAATTAATAGTTCTCCTAATTGAAAAATGCGTACCAAAAGATTGCTTATAAAAATACGTTTCATTTGATATATCACATGCGGATAACCCATTAAAGTAAATAAATTTCAGCAAATTTAAATTTTTTTTATGTAAATTTATGTTACGTATATGACGAGTTGCAAATATTGAGTATCTCGGGTTTTCTTGGGTAGATTAAAAGTCTATGAAACCCGCATTTCCACACAAGGATTTTATATACATATAAATAAACAAAAATTAAACTTCTGAAGTAGATTTTAAGTTTTCAGGGATAGAAACATGAATCTCGGGCACACATACACATTTCAAAAATGATCAATTTGGTATCTGGGAACATATAGGTACATGTGAAAAAAACAAAATCTGAGAAACAAATATTTTCTCAATTACAATACTTTATTCTTATCTTTTTATCTACGTAAATATGACAAAGAAAACTCCAGTTCACTTATTTTATATTGAATCAATTTTTAGAATAATATTATTTCTAATATGTATATATTGTACACACAATCAATTTCGATTAATTTATTTAATTATATTTATTAATTTTACTCTTTGTAATTTTTAAATATTCATAATAAGTTAGATAAATATGTCTATATAACTTTCTAAAATCACTAAATTTCTCATAATGGCCAATATGTACAAATTTTAAAAATTTATAATTTCTTACTTCGGATTGATCTATGTATTTGTTTAATCAAATGGCAATTGATTGGTAATTATGAAATTAAATATCTCGACGTTATTAATTATTGATTGGGGGAAACTAGTTTTCAAGCATGGGCATTGTTTGAATTTTCTAGATCTTCAATGGAGAAACAGTGTACTTACTTAATAACTCGAATAGTTGCAATTTAATAGTAAAGAAAGCAGGATCTAAGTATAAATTTAAGAAAGCAGGGACTAAAATTTTTGGACTCAAATAATACAGAACCAAACCTTCTTGATCAGACATCGAACGCAAAATTATATCTATAAATAATAACTGAACTCGTTTGGGATGAATTTTTCAATTCCCATAAAAAAAACTTAAACCCAGATAACTAATAAACTAAATTGAACTGTTAATTTATAATAAACGCATAAACCAATAATGAAAGGTAATAAAATAAATTTTAAATGTTTGTAAGACGCGAAACGAACCCAAACCAACAAAAAATTAAAAAATTGTAGGCGCTATTAATTTATGGTGATGTGTGAGAATGATTGAGTACAAGAGCGCACATAAATACATAAAATATATGTATAACTATGTAACTATGTATATAGATAGTTACATTTGTCGTTTATCAGTAATCGAACACAACGATAATTATAACTTATATTGTAATTATTTTCTTATTTATCTGCGGACATCATATTGAAATGATGGTAAAAATTTGAGCGCCATTTAAATTGGGCGGTCCAGTACTATACAAGTATACATAAATGTATAACACGTATATGTTTCTTATATATGATATTTAATTCAATAAATTTTTAGTTTAGAGGTATTGTATACATATACGTTTAGACAGAAACCAATTAAAAATGTAAAATAAAATAAAATTCTTTTAAGCTCCATAAAACATTAATTATTCCCAGCTACTGCTAACTTTATCGATTTTATACGATCGCTTAAGCATTAGGATCTGAATCGTCTTATTCTATATACACCAAAATAATTAATTTTCTCACAGTGATTATAAAATTATGCGCGATCTGCAGGTCTGAAGATAAAGTATTTTTTTATTTATTTTATCTGTAGGTTTTTTGAATCATCATCATCATCATCATGATCTTCAAACATGATCTTATTTAAGTATTTTTTTAAATTTTAATTAGAATTGATATAAACTGCATGTATTTATGATGTGTATGTACGAGTATATAAAGAAAACAGAAGCTATATACAATTTTATAAATTCATTGATTTTAATTACTTCGTGTTTTTTTTTGTTTGATTCTTTTACAAGAAATAAAAAATCTTACTGGCTTTTTGCTATATACACTCGTTTATATACGAGTACATCAAGATATCAAAACAAAGTATATATTCAATAACAACTTAATTATAACGATTTACGATTTAAACGAAATTCGAATTTAAAGAGATATTATGTTGTTTTTTTAAATCGATATCATGGTTTTTATATTGACTTGATTGATTCATCGAATTGAATTAGATCTACTGTATAATATATGTATATAGATATACGTATATGTAAAGGCGTACATATCAAACCAAGGCAGTTTAAAATAACGTCACATTTTTCTTAATTATTGAAGTGATAACTTCACACTAACTTGCACACCGAAAAAATAATAAATATTAGAATCCATCAACTGTGAAACAAAATTAAAAATGGATGCGTGCTGTCATTTTGTTCACCGATTCGTTATGTTGTGGCGCAAGTGTAATAATTTTTTTCAACAAAATAGTCAACGTTATAATATCTATTTTGCAGTCACAGAAACTCAGTCCACTTGGAATTCATAGAGTAGTACCCTATTTCAAAAGAATTGAATTTCAACCCAGAGGAAGCCCATATATGCGCATATTCTTCATTGGTTAGAAAATGTGGATTTTGATTATTTCGGTAAACAATACAATGATCTCATTGATTACAAACCCACCATCATACTTTTACTTTCTGGAATAAAATCAATCCAACTCCATCGAAAAAAATTTCGAATTGAAGTTCCCTTTATGCCAAGCGGCACAACAATTATTTTAACACCGATGCCGAAGGAAGACTAACTTCTATAAAACATTACAAGGCTTCATATAAATCCATTAGAAACAATTTAGATACAAATGATTACAACGATATTGATGATTTTTATCAACAAAACAGTATTGTATCTGACGAAATGTATGTATAATAACATTATCCGTGCTGGAATCGGCGACCTAGAGTCACTTTTCAAAAGATGCTCTGAAAAATGATACAATCCCTTTAATCCATTCATATTCAATATACTGGGGTTAAACATGGTTATTCAGTTTATTACCGAGGGCGAGTAATACTAATGTGCTCAATATATTGTTGAGTATGTTAAAAAGACTAACAGCGGTATTAGTAATTTGCAACGTAGGAGTCTTGAAATTATGGGCGGGAACCGAGAATTTGATAACCTTAAAGTAACCAGAAAAATTAGTGTAGATCTATTAAATACAGTAAAAATGACATGTCATAAAGCAGCTTGGTTTCTTTTGCGAGAACCAATGGCCAACAGCTCTGCTGTCGCCGTTTACATATACATGGTTTGGTTTAGCGACCTCCCTCATACGAAAACAGAAAAAATTGGACAAGAAAATCTGCAAAGAAAATCGGTTTGATAAATATGAAATAAAAATATCTTAAATATGTTACATTTTCAAAATTTGTTTCTAAATATTACAAAAATAATAAAAATCAATTCATCGAAAGAAAAGTTCCACGAATTATAAGATAAGTACTATCATTATGATATGGGGAAAAATTTGTTGTTATTCGCAACCATCCAGATCCAAATCCATTTGGACAGCGTTTAAATAATCCCAACGCCGAGATTAATGCTGATCTATACGTTGCATCAATTAGAAATCTTAGAGCACTTGCAAAAAAACAAGGAAACATAATGGATTGTTTAGACTTTTATAACTTTATGCGAATGACGATTTATGCCAAAATTATAAATTAAATATTTAAAATTTCTATTTTTTATGATTTATGTATATTTTATATATAATATTTATTATTTATTTATTTTTGTAATTTTTCTTTTGATGTCACATTTTAGTATTGTCCAATAGGTGTCTCAAATCTATATATACACATCTAATGACGTATAATTGTATTCCTTTCTGAAGCGGAAATTACACAGAACATTAGATTATTCAAAATCACAAAATACAAGATTAATAATAAGAACTGCAAAAGATTAATCGAAAATAAATAGAGTTCAACAGATTTCATGACTTTTCGCTATGTGTTATTAAGATTATTTCTCGAATTTATGAAGATGTTCATCAATTTTTTGATGAATTTTCGTAAATTTAGAAGAATGAATATTGTCGAATTATTTAAAAAAATTTAAATTTAGTAATTTAGGTTGAATTGTAAGAGATTACTTAAAATTTGAAAGTAAGAGAATTCGATGATTTGCAGAATTGAAATTTAAGAGAACTAATTTATTTAATTAAAACGATTACATTTCATGTAAATCATTTAATACGATATTCAAATAAGTTCGGTAGTTTGAACTGAAATCTGAATTTCAGAATTGTAATAAAACCATTGGCTTAAAATTGTCAAGTTCAATAATCATATTCCGATGAATTAGAATTTCAATTAGGCTAAAATTCCTGACGCCACTGTAATTAGTCCACTATATAAAAGTCTTCTCATATACACTTATTACAGTGTGATTAGTTCAACACTGTTGACTCGTTCCAAGTAAATTTATTTATTTTTTCCCAAACTACAAACCTATTTTCTTGTTTTGTCATTTCTTTCAATAACTATCATTTTTTTTATTCGGTCTCAAAAATTTCAATCCATAAACATCAACAATGGTAACCAATTGAATTCAAAAAAAAAAAAACTTCCATTATTTTTCAATCAATCAATGAAAAACTTATTATTTTCATTGTGTACTCATGTTCATTTGTACAAATCATTAGTGATCATTAAAGAGGAATTGATATTCTTAATCATTTCTTTTATTTTTGGTTAAGATCCATGGAAATATGTATGTATATATATATATATGTATGTACTCATATATAAAAAATGATTTCTCAATTTTTTTTGTACAATTGTGGAACTTTAATGATGGCGTTCTAAAGCGATTTTAACATCATTGTTCTCTCAAAAGGATTTTCTATCTTTCTTGAATACACATATTTTGAATAAATAATTAATTATTCTCTATGTAGGTATCTTTAAAAATAATTCCAGACATACAAAAATTATTGTTTAACAATACACAAATAAACGATCTTTTTTTATCATTATTCTATCTGATCAAAACGAATTTGTTCATTTATGATCAATTCATGAACTAAAATAATCGATCGATCGATCGATCTTAGATAATATGTACAATATCGCGGTGCTCTATTGACTATTCATTCAAAATTACATTACAATAACAAGAAAAATTTTGTGTATCTAACAATTTTTGTGTGTGTCGGCGATTTAAAAAAAAATATGATCTTATATTTCGTTTTTAGAACTTATAAAAACGGAATCGATTGTTATATTTGTTGAGTACCTCTCAAAATATCGAAATTTCAATTCGAGTATGATGACCATCATCATCGTCGAATTTATTGTTTATTGTTTAATTTATTTTGTATATTTTATTATTATTATTTACAGATTTTTAAATGATTGGCTCTATTCTTCTTTAAAACTTATAGGTTGGAAGATATTATAAATAATATAATATTATCTAAACAAAGTTGCTAAATGATCACTAAACAGACATGAAATGTGACATATTTAATGTACGTATGTTTGTATCAAAAGGATTTTTAAATGTCATCTTTACGTATGTATATTATTATATAAATATATGTATATGTATAGTGATGTTGTGAGAATTTAACAAGGACAGCCAATTTCAATTAATATTTTAACATTATTGTGCTATCATAATAATGTCTCTAACTTGATCGTTATTGTTGTCCAAATAAATTATGTTAAAGCGAGAAAATGTTAACTGTATATATATACATAAAAAATCATTTATTGTTGATATAAAGTTCAAATGTGAGAAGTATATTAATTTCAAATCGACATCGAATTTAATACGTCTATACATTATAATCTGAGTAAAATCATAGAATATTACATTTAAAAAATATTTCATCGATACCGAGAACACGCATTTGTTTAATGAATCTAGTGTTTTGTTAATCAGAAAGAGAGACAATTATTTATAACCGAACTATGTACAGAATTTCGGTTGCTATATATTGCTATATTGCCTTATGAATAACAGCCGTTCCAAACATTCAATCAGCTATTAGATAAAATATTACAAATATTTAAAATGAAGAATTAATAAAAAAGATACCTATCATATATATATATATATATATATATATATATATATATATATATATATATATATATATATATATATATATATATATATATATATATATATATATATATATATATATATATATATATATATATATATATATATATATATATATATATATATATATATATATATATATATATATATATATATATATATATATATATATATATAATATAACTCAGTTTCAATTTTATAGGGCGTCTACTAAACTGGGCCATCTGACTCTGTTTGGGGTCATTACTTTCAGTTCCTCCCATATTTTACCGAACTGTGTGTCAATGTGTGTTCAATCTATTATTGGAACCCGTATATACAATTTAATCATGGTTACTAACTAAATTCAAAAAAATTTGAAAATTATATTTATGGTAATCATACTAATACTTATGGTAACATCAACCCTTACTAAATTTAAATTGTGTGATTGTGACTTATGAGGACTATTTACAATTGTATAGACAGTGATTATATTAATTCGCGATTTATTAAAAATGTAATACCTTTTTTAACCAAAGGAAGCTAACTATATACAACAAGTTGAACTTGTTTATATAAGTTTAAAACAAAATTGTGTTCTTTTATGGAAGTGTTTAACATTTCATGAAGAATTTATCCATAAATTAAAATTAACTCCGTTAATTGTAAAACCATTATAAACCAACTTCCATTACGAAAAATTTAAAACCAGAATATGGGATAAAAATACAGATTCGCTTGATGTGTGAGAGAAAACAAACACATTATGTGTAAAAAATAATTTTCTATGTGGTATACAGTAATTCTGCCCTAATTAACTGATAAAAATATGTAGTCAAGTAATTTCTATGGCCGTAGCCGAATAAATCTACATAGAAATTGCGTATGGATAAAAAATGTCCCTGCACAGATAATTTCAGTAGTTCGCCATTTTTATGGTACAGTAAAATTTCGTTTTGCGATATAGAAAATTTATGTGCGAACATTGTTTGATACAAAATTTTGTAAAAGAAATAAATATATTCTAGAATCTATTTAGATTTTGTTAAGTTTGAAAGATAAATATGTATTACAATATTCCCATATTAAAAACCAAAATTGTCTTTATCTTTCTAAAATAAGTTTAAGTGTTGTAAAATATGTATATATCAATAAGAAACATGTATTTTTATTTTATTTAATAGAGCAATATAATACGTTTTACAGTTTTTAAAGGCCATTACTTCCCGCTAATGTGTCAATAAATTAGCTCCAACGGTTTCGATCCTGAGCTTGGTCTTCATACTGTTTCAGACAATCTAAAGAAGCGATTTCGTTCTATATGGTGGCTCTCATTTCAGAGATCGCTGCACAATTCGTTCCGGATCCGCACGCAGAACGTGACCGAACTAGGGTACTCTTGGCTAAGATCTTACTTCATGTACAATATCAAACCGAAACGTATAGTATACAAACTAGAAAACAAACACAATCGTATGGTAAAATATAAAACGTATTATACATCTCTAACAGCACAGCTTGTAAAAGACATTTGTGTTGAAATTGACTCCATTGATGTTTATGTATTAGTATAGCGCGGCTTGCAGAAGACAAATGTATTGGTTTTGGTTCCGCACATAAAATCAAATACCGAACCTCATTGTGCGGCACCATTGTCAGTCTGTCCAGTCTGCCACAAGCCACAAGCTTATAACTTTTGAACTGTCATTCTTAATGAGTAGTTATTTTGCATGCAAATATAGTCATTTAATATGTAGAGAATTCAACATACTGTTTCAGAAAAAAAAACTGAATTAATTTATTAATAATTAAATGGAGATAATATAATTTTTTTTATTGTGCTTATATGTTTTATTCAGCTCAAAACTGGTCATAGTATTTTTTAAGTTTCAGATAGCCCATATGGGTATGCGTTTTGGACCGATTTAGAAATAGTTTTCGTTTTCAAAGTATAAATATAAAAGTAACACCACTGCGGCGGCCTATTTATCTTACAAATTAATCACATTTCATAAAAAAAAATGTCACCATTTTTAGTATATTTGTGTTTCCATTATACATTGACCACACGCACACGATTAATGACTTTCTGAGGTGACAATATATACATAATATAATAAAAACAACTTTAAGTTTTTTTTTTAAACAAGACAAAAATAAGATAAAAACATCAATTTGTATATGAGTGTTTGACCACATTAATGTTTCAATTTTAATTTGATAGAAAATTTAAATTGACATCTAAATGTTTTTTTTTTTTTAAATTATTTCTAAACAACGAAATCAATGGAAAAAAAAGTGATTACATTAAAAAACATAACACAGCACACAGTATATGTTCTTTTTGTTTATGGATTCAAAGGTGATTTTGATAATTTATTTTAATTAATTTGGGTTTTATTTTACATATGCAGGTTATTTTTATGAATTAATATGTGTGTGTATTATACACACAGGGTAAAAAAAAGAAGAATGTATACCACCCATCAGTCGGGATTTTTTATTTATGTAGAAGAAATAATCGCAACTTGGAAATTCATAAATAACATAAAGCACTTGTAATCTTATCTCACCATTGATTCATTGCTTCTTATATACTTATACAATACGAAAAGCAATTCGCGACTCGACCTAAACCACCATCACACATAGATAAAAACTTCCTCTGGTTCTTATGAAATAAATATTTTGGAATTTTAGGTGTTAAAAACAAGTTGTCTTCTTGTAAGATAAAAAAATTAATTCCTCTTTTTTTGTTTTTAAGGACGACATTTTTAAAGTTCTGAATTCCAAATGAGATTTTAGTGTATCTTCATTTTTTATTTTATAATGTTAGATATTGTGTTGCATATATAAGAATATTTTTTTTATAAAAAAACTTATCATTGTTGTCATTAACATCATCTCGTGTTGTTCACTCGTATAATATGTATGTTTGCCCCACCTATTTGGTATATAATATAAAAATTATATTAACTGTTTATCTTGTCTTGTTACTTGCTTTTATGTATAGATATCGTTATAAGACCTTAAACGAAATATACCAACAATATAATAATTTTATTCGAGTTTTAAATTTTAGATTCAACATATATCAGAAAGAAAATAAGAGAGAATTAATTAAAAATTACAATTTTTAAATTCGACATTTCAAATTACATTACAGACTCTAAAGTTGATTTCTGTTACACAAGCATAAATTCGATTAAATATATTATAGTATGTTGGTGATGACCGAGCAAATAGCGCAGTGGTTAAAGCTGCGACGTTAGAATCCCAACAGAGGCGGGGGATGCAAAAGGATTTTTTCATCTCCCGATTACGATCGGTGATTAAATTGAAAACACCAATGACCCCTCTGTTGGAATGTAAAATTCATGGGCCGACCAATCTTCCATGTCACTGTACAGGGTGACATAGAGCTATGCAATGCGCAGATGGCATACTGTACTTGTGTGAATGGGATGAATGGATGAATGGATTGAATGAATGTTGTGTGAATGTAAGGTAAGGCTATGGACCAAAAGAGTATCCTATGCCAAGTCCTTTTAGAAAAAAAAAAAAAATGTTGGTGATGGCCTAATAAGCAAAGTTCGATTATCTTTTCATATTTCTAAATAATTAATTTTAACAATTGTTGCTCATTTTTTTCAAGTTTAAATTGTCCTAGTTAACTAGTGTATGCCATATTTCGAAACACGGTCAAATTCGTCTCTACTTTAGAAATTATCTTATATTATGGAGCGCTTTGGTGACATTTGTTTCATGTTAGTATTCAGCAATGGTTTTAACTTACCTTATAGTGTATATTTGTCGGATTACAACTATTTATTGCTACTGAAATTATCGACAAAAGACCAACATTGTTCAACTAACTACTCTAATGGTGGCCAATTTTAACCTAATGCGTACATCGAGATTTAAAAAATAATTCGACTACATTTTGTCGGCCGATTGTGAAATTCAACTGTAAGTCTAATCTGTTGCGACCAGGTCATTTTTATTTTAAATTTCATATTTCGTATTGGAAAAGCCATTTCAGTCTCAAATAGTTTTCTAATTTTCATCTCTTTTAGAGACAAAAATGTCAAAATTGACTGTTATACGGGATTATTAACCTTTATTGTAAGATCTCATATATTGGACGGAAAAATTAATTTTTGAGTATCAAGGTTAAATTCCGGAAAAACAATAAAAAATTTAATTATACTTTAAGCCAAATTAACACTCGCATAATCAGGTTGCAGAGCGTAACGATGAATATGGGATCGATTCCGGAGAGGGAACCTGATAAATGGCTAAACAGCGCAGGAACGTAAATTACTCAAGAATACACAGCAAGATTTGTAGTTCGTGGACCGTAAGATTAACATAATCAAAAGCCATATAGTATGTATGTTGAAACGATTATTAAGTTTAATTAAGTTAATTACCGAAGTGCATCTAAATTAAATTTTATCGTGTTATAAAATTCTTGGGGAATTGTAGACTAGAGTACATCGCAATAATAATACATCATCAGCTGCGGTTAGTAAAATTTAATAAAAATAATAATAAGCTCTTTATTATTATTTATACTAAATGTTATTTTTTTCTATTTCATCTATTTAAATTTATTTTTCATTAAATTTCAGCTCATATTACATATGGATGTACTTATGCACGTCCAATGTTGTACATAGTATTTTGATTAACTTTGATATTAAAAATAATTAGAGTAGTAATTAAATATTTTAAATTCTATTACATATTTGTTTTCTCTTTATATGTATTTGTATTTTAAATAGAAATCAATTATTATGGGAAGACGTCATTTTGTTTATTTCGATAATTTTTGAGTCTGATGAATTTTTCTATATTTCTTTCTTTTCACGAACTTTCGTGTGATCATTGATTAGTATGGTATATTTATCCCTTGTTTTGTTATCCTTTCCTATTCTGGTTCATTTCATTTATGTTCATAGTTCCAATCCATAAGTGCGCAAGTTAGCGAAGGGAATTTTTCTAATTTGGAACCGAGTTATTTAACCAGTACTGTGGGAGTTTTAAAGTTGGACTACACTCAAAATTCATATTTTACAGAAATAAATCTACGATCAATTATATGTTTCTGTTAATATTTTGTTGTTTTGGTTTAGTCCCAAAGATTGTATATTTTGTCATTAAATTAAAGTATTCGAACTATATATATATATATATATAAATATATATATATATATATATATATATATATATATATATATATATATATATATATATATATATATATATATATATATATATATATATATATATATATATATATATATATATATATATATATATATATATATATATATATATATATATATATATATATATATATATATATATATATATATATATATATATATATATATATATATATATATATATATATATATATATATATATATATATATATATATATATATATATATATATATATATATATATATATATATATATATATATATATATATATATATATATATATATATATATATATATATATATATATATATATATATATATATATATATATATATATATATATATATGTATATATAATGGACATTTTTAGATATTTAATTGAATTTTAAATCATCACTTTTTAATTTGGACATAAGAACGCACCCAACATTATTACATTACAAATACGCTCCGCTCCCACCATATATTACAAAAATCTTAGCAATTATGTTTTTGTTGTAAAATAATAATCATATGCATATGCATACATCATACATACATATAAAACATATATGTACGTACATACATAATACAATAATAATACAGTTTTACGGATATAATATACATATTTCACAGCAACTCTGCACACAAATTTTTTGGCTGGCGTAAAAAACAGCAACATCATCAAAAAACAATAACAATAATAAAGATGCGCAGAGCATTTAAAAACATTTTTTTTGTGTTTGGAATTTTCGCTTATCCGCGCGGTTCTTTTAAGTAATTTTGATCTTGCGCCTTTTGTTTCACATAAACGTAAGATATTAATTGGACCCTTTTGTATATGTTTATTTTCTCGACTTGATGAACACTGAAATGATGAGTTTATATATATATATATATATATATATATATATATATATATATATATATATATATATATATATATATATATATATATATATATATATATATATATATATATATATATACGTATATACAGATGGTTTTTATATGCCATCATGCCGCCACCGACATCGTTATATTATGTATGTAAATGGATTTTGTGTAAGTTTAATTAGTAGCTGTTCACAAAACTTATATCGTATTTAATTTACGATCTGCGGGAATGATTAGTACATCGTCCACTTGGTGGTCAAATACGTTGCTAGATAATCCATGTTACTTGTTGCAAACATAAACAATTATGAATATATGTTCCTTGTTTAAATTTAATTTATATTCGAAATATGCATTGGAAGAAGAAAATTTTTAAAAACGATACAAGATAATACAGAATTATAAGGATAGATGTTAAAAAGTTTCAATATTATTTAAAGCTGAATATGTTTTGTGTGTGAAGTTTTCTTTAAGATACATATCAAACATAACTAATAATGATGAAAATAAATAAATACAATGAATCAGCATGTTTATGTTCTCGCTCGTCTTATGAGGAGATACCCAATTAGTGGTGTTAAATTAAAAAATAAACAACGATTATTTGTGTTATGTGTTATCGTTAAGCGCGAGAGGAAAAGGAAATGTATTTAAGACGTTTGTATAAATGTATATATAATATACATATAGACTTGTTGCTTGAGTTATTTATTTAACATAAATCTCAAAAATTTGCGCAATCCATAATGTTTGATGGCGAGAATTGTAAAATCAGAATTAAAAAAATGTTTCTGATTGTTCATGCTATATAAACCTTTAACTAAACACATAATAAAAGAATAACTTATATAATGTATTTAGTGATGGTCTATGGTACGTTATTAGAAAACAAATTTGAATCAGGTTATTTGAATCCAAATGATATGTCTAAGTGACATGTTAAGTATATATGCGGTATGCACATATATGTGCGCATATTATAGTGATGCTTTACTGAAAATAAAACATATTTTAATTTCAAAAATTTCATTTAAACTCGCGTTATAGACTTTCGAAACACGCCACTGGGTGGTCCTTCTTAACGTTTTCAATATAAAATTCAAAATTAAGAAGAAAACCGGAATAGCATTTTAATACCAACATTGCTTGTCTTATTTACTTATTTATTATCTGTATTCAATTTTTTTTTTTATATTTTTATTGAAAATCACTTTGTTTTATAGAAACTGATTGTGTGGGTGATAACGAATCTAAAATAAATAAATTAAAATTTAAAAAAAAAAATTAATAAAATATCTATTTTCAGTAGATTTTGTAATAAAATAAATTTTAAAAATACCAAAAGGTGTCTTCTTTGTAAATAAATATATATACGTTTGTGGTGTTATCTTGTCTCTAATTGAATTTCTAAGAAGATGGTTAATCATCTTGTTCGTTGTTGTTTATACTACTCGTATAATGGAGAGGATAAAATAGTAATAATTGTAGTAATAAAATAAATCAATTGAGTTTTAAAAACTACTATAGAAATTTGAGATGATATATAAAATTTATACGGGAGATTGAGATACGCGATATGCGCGTATATACTCTTTAAGTAGTATATGTAAGAAGTTAATCGGATTTCTCGAGAACCCACATGTGTAATTTGTGATGAGTATTATAAATAAGTAATAGATTCCAAGAATCCACACCACAAAATATGATTGATCTATTTACACCACATAGTTAAGACCACCAAGTAACCGATTTCTCTCCATATGACAAAATATTGGGAGATAATCCATGTATACAAATTTTACATGGAAAATACATATACGAGTATAATTAAAGTTAAAAAAAAAAAAGATTTAAAAAATAAAATACAAAAAATCGGCAAAAAAAGTAAAATCTATATTACCCACATTTAAGAATAAAGGATATTATCACAGCTTGATACATTACATGTATGTAGCTCCCGCTTTTAGATTTTTCCATTTATATTTAATTCTTTTAAAGTTGTCAAGAAAGTGTCATCTTCAATCTTGATTCCTTCTGAATGTAATTTTTAAATTTGGGTTTGAGTTTGGTTCATACATAAAAGAAATAAATAAAAATGTCCAAATAGATAAACATTTTGTATATTATGTACCGTTAACAATAAGGATATGTCACGTTGGTTTTTGTATTTCAGATGTTTTACTGTCCAAGCGGAATAATAACCGACCACCTTCATTGATATTCTTGAGTGTAGGTATACAGATAGACATAGATAATATCAAGATAATAATAAGAGTGTAATTGGAAATTCTGTGAATTAATATTACAAATTCACTAATTAACATAAGAAATAAAATATTTTTTATTGTCCCTACACATTTAAAATAATTGATACCTACAATAAAGTCTAGATCTTGATTGAACAGGCAACTAATGACAGTAATAATGTAATTCAACTGCCAAATGATTTATCGCAATTGGAATATGCACCGCACATACATACTGAATAAAAGCGTATCTTCGAGATCAATGAAATACTTTATGAAAAATGGACCATATACGTATATATGTATATGTGTAAAGGGATATATATATATATATATATATGTATGTACATCAGAAATACAAGGTGCATTCGGAAGCCCCGAATAGTCCGGTCAATTTTTTTTCTCCCTACATCACAAATACTATCAAAATTGGATAGACCATTTACTGTATGACCAAATCATATGTTGGTTACAAAGAGGTTAAACATAGAAGTACACTTTACTACATCCTGTAGAATTAATTTGAAAATATCTGTTTGGGAATGAAAAGCTCTCATTGGGCACAATACTAATCCGTTTATTTATTAAAATTGAAGCAAAGGATTTATTGTTATGTTGAATCAGTGGTAACTGTAACATTAAAATGGTATATTTACAGAGATTTTCACTTAACGTTCGAAATTAAATTTATTTATTTTTTATTTAAACAATCCGTGAGTTTCGTAACCGGATAAATTTTATATGAGAAAAGAGAGCAATGCGCGTATTATTTAGCATTTAGGTGATTTAATTGGGTTACAAATAATTGGTTTTTTATCCGCATTCGGTGCATCAGTCTTAACCACAGTGGTTTGTAAACAGATCGATTTTCAAGTTTGATCTCCTGCATTTTGTTAGAGGTGTTTCATCGTCGTTCTGGATCTTCTCTTCTTAAAATTATAGGATCCGCCGCCTCTATGATCCATCAATCCATCGGTCTAGAATTTCGATCGCTGTATCAGATCGACTAACTATTTCTTGCATTCCTTATTTTTTGCTTGACAGCCCATTGATATAGTAAGATGACTAACCTTCAATTTCCTCAATTATAAAGTTTATTTTTAAAACTTTCATGCGGAATTTTTAAGAAATTTTATAAATCATAATTTTTGTTTTAACCATCTAAATTCTGGGTTCACGAAAATTTAATAAAGTCGAAATTTAGGTTTTACAAATTTCTGTTTGTAATAAAAATTTGTAATTATTTTGGAAAATTTGAAAAATATTTTTAATATTTTAAATGTTTATTAAAAAGTATTTACGAAATTGAAATTTTTCACTTTTAATTTCTTAATTTGTATACAATCCTATAGAATTTTGATGTTAATCAAATAGTTGAAATTAAATTTTCATATTTTAAAATTAAGAAATATTTAGAATTTTAATTATAGAAACCGTTAAATTAGTAGAACTGAGTTTATAGAATTTCAAATTTAGATTTTAATATACAAATTTATTATTTGAGAAATTAAAATGTAGAAACTCTACATGTTAAGGAATTACATTCAGAATTTAAATTATCGAATTATTTATTCCGAATTATCAAGAAATTTGGAATCAAAATATTGCAATATTTAATTTTGAACATCTGTGGTCTATATGGTCTAAGATGTAAAAATTCTGAAAATATTTTAATTTATAAACGAGAGAATTTTAAACCTAGATTTTAGAAACGCAGAATTATAATTGAATTTTTAAATTTTGGAATTCCAAATCAGACATTTTAGTGATGTTGGATATTCTAAAATTGTAGAAAGTAGAAGATTTGAAATCTAAACCAACTTTAGAACTTATATTGTTAACGTTCATGAAATTAAAATTTGAAAAATTCACAATTTTTTTTAATTTATAGATACTAAGTTTAATTTTTGTGTAAATTCCAAAAATTAAACTTAAAATCTATAAATTAAAAAAGTTTGTGAATTTTTCAAACTAAACGGTTAGAACATAAATTAAGTAAAATTCCAATTTTTCATTTTCTTGTACAAAGTTTAGAAACTGTACGCACGTATACGAATTTACTTTAACTATAAAAGATATAACCATTAGGTTTAAGATATTGCCATTTTGAATTTGATAATTTTATTATGTGAAGATGTTTGGACTACATACGGGTTCTGAAATGTAGTTATTCCGAATTTGAAATAATATGGGTACATCAGTGGCGCGCTAGTCTTAACTAATATTCTTCGACGCACAAGATCTTAAGTTATGTTCATCAAAAACTTTAAAAAATATATAACTTTATTAAGAGCGCTATTTATAGATTAAATATATAAATAGCAAAAACTAAATCTAGGCATATATAGTATATATATGTATATTCATTTACGAACAAACTGTCAGTTTCTATCCACTTTAATTTTCCCCAAAACACAGTTAGAAAAATAATATTTACAGCTTGGTGTCAACAACACTTGAATGCATTTTTATTATAATTTGTTACAACAACAATAACATCTTTAACCAAGTGCTTGAGCACATTGTACATGGTATTGCTTAGTTACGTGTAATGCGATTACATTGTTGCACAAAATTTCGCCAATGTTGTATGTGTACTTATATGTTCTTTATGTGCCATTACTTTATAGAAAACTGGATAGATTTTTAAAAATCGAGCAGAACATTACTTGTTTCTAGGAAACTTGTGATTTATTTAGAGACGATCAGAAATCAAATGTATAGTATTCACATCATAATGTAAGGTATTGGTACAAGTAAATATATTGATAATGTACATTATGATAATGTATATATGTATATGTATAATGATAATGTTTTAATATAACAAAATTAAGATTATGAAATAAAAAATAATAATTCTAAAACGAAACATGAACTAGATAATTACCCTAGATTCATACTCGTCGATTTCCAAAAAAAGCAAATCAGTGGTTGGGATTTATAAGACGTTATGTTTTCTACTATTCCTCCATAATAAATTTTATAAATTTAGATTTTTCATATCCTAGTACCATTAAAGATTTCAATTCTTTTGACGCAGTGAAGCTACAAAATCTAATTCGATTTATTACAATGGCCAAGGAAGATCGTTTATGAAAAATCAATCGAATTAAAAATTTTACGTATTATCGAGGATATATAAATATATATAATATATATATATGTACATATAGAAGAAGCAATGAACCACCACCTTACAATAATTATTTCCAACGGGGTACACCATTTCTATTTTGGTTTTAAGGTTGTTAATTATTGATTTATTCTCAATTTCTAGCCACAGACCACATCTAATTCTATTAAACAAAAATATCTAAAAATTCTATCCAATAATTCATCTCTGTATTTTGTGTCTCTAATTTACATGTTTTTCCATTTAAAACATTTCTTAAAACTAATAAATTTCTTTCTATTGTTCTATACCGCCTTATAATATAATAAGCAAATCTTATTCCTTTAAGCTAGAACACAGCACAGCATAAAAATTATGTAAAAAAAAAAGTCGCATGCTGTTCACAAGAAGACATAAGAAATTTTCTTCTACAGGCTTTCTTTGAGATTTTGTCTTCATATAAGAAAATATACAAGCGCATAGCACAAATTTATATAAGAAATTGATTGGGAAATTCAAAACCTTGGATTGTGTCTGATTATGTTCACCTGCTGTGGGTTTGATGTTTCACATTTTATTGATTTCTAGATTTTTACTTTTTATAAGTCTATGACGACGTCTTTTTAGGTACAGAAGGCTTGAAAATAAAAAATAAATTTCTTTTGATAAGAATTTTTAAATATTTAATTTTTTATGTACGCCTTTGTTGTTGCTTTTACAACAAACATCATAAATTTATTTATTAAAAGAATACGACAAAGAAGATAAGAAAATTATGAATATTAAAAAAATGTTGAGTTATCTTTCGGAAATGATTCAAAAGGTCTATATTGATTTTATGAAATTACTAGTACATGGAATAGACAAAAGGGTTATCAATATTCTGGGATTTATATTCTAATTGGTGGCGGCATTATAAATAACACCAAAACCTTGAGACTTTTTTTGGGCGTAAGCACAAGTAAATTAACGGATGACTTCATATAAGTATACATACAGCAATAAATCGTGAGATACGCGGTGATAATATAACGTTTTAACGCAATTTATCACTCTATAAGCAAGTAGTCTTCGGTAAATAAAATTTTATAAAAAATTTGTTTAATTACACACGAGAATTATATGCAAACATATATGTATAACCTTCATTGAACGGCTGTTCTTACAATTATCACATCTTAGAGCGATGTGATGAACAATCACGAAAACATTTATTAACAAATAATTTCCGTGAAGCATATACATATATATAGCTATTTGAAATTACACGTTATTTGAATATTCATATTCTGTATTTATACCTGCTTTTCCCCGTCACTGAATCTGATCAACAAACTGTCAGATCATTTCATAACTATATTCCTTAATAGAATACTATACATAACAAAATTATGGGCTACGAATATAATCCTGCAATCACCTTTTAAATTGATCAAAATGGTCTCCATATCAATTTCTATCAAATTTAAATAACTACAATTCAAACTGGAACCCCTTATAATTTAAATATCCCTACATCGAGCAAATACTTGAATAATGCAATAATTATTAAAATGAAAATAAATTGTTTTGAAATATTTAGATCTCTTGAAAGATTATAAGTTAAAAAAATTGACTACTCTTATAGTGTAATGGTCTCAATACTTATCCTTATATTCGATGACGATACAGCATTGGTCAATTTTTTTCAAATTAGGCAACTTAATTTATCACTATATCATATAATATATGCAAAACAAATAATTTATATTAGTAGTTTCGGACATGATATGTGCGGTCTCAAATACATACGTATATTTATGTATATGTACATACATGTATACAAAGATAAAATTTAATATTCAAGACGATAGAAATGGAGGAGTTATATGGTTTTGTGATGTTTGAATAAATAAATAAAACAAATCAGAAAACTTTAGGCGGAATTATTATAATTATATACGGGTATCGTTATTAATGAAATTTATTAAACGAGTATAATATACAAGCTAATAATTATGAATAATGATGGCTTTTGAAGTCGCGTGAACCTCGTCGTTTAAAATATATTATGTATATGTATGTATATACGTACAAATCATGTACTACATATTTCACACATAATTACTTTAATATAAACATGTAACATGCAATCAGCTGAAATGCATAATATAGTAATCTAATCCGCGGCTACATATAGTCCGTATTCTAATTTATTTTCTGTAAAATAAATGTAATTTCTTATAAATCAGACATAATATGCAGAAACCTAATTGACGTGCATTAAATTTCACTTCCTTATGGCATGTAACAAAATTGTCATTTAATAGTTTGTTTAAGCAAATGTATACCCGCACGTGTTTTGCTATTTATAAATGTAAATAAAAAGTTAGACAGAATTACATTTAAATAGTAACATGTTACATATTTTAATACGTGTATAGTTAATATTTTATATAAACAGACAATAGAATTAATGATGAAATTAAGTAAGTAGTTTTTTTACATGTCATGTACATTCATTATATATATATATATATATATATATATATAAATCTAGCATATACTGCTTTTATATTAAAAAGATTGTTCAAATTAATTGTTAATATTTATAATTATAATATGCGGCTTGGTAAACCAATGGATATCAACAAAATATAAAAGTTTATTTATATATGCATAAACATATTCAAACAATGTATACCGCAAGCGCCAAATACCTTTAAAGCCCAAACCAAACACTGAAAAATATACACAAGACAAATGTCATTTTGTAAAGACCGTAATCATTATATACCATATTCCAAAAACGCAATAACAAAGCACCGGGATAACCAAAATAAATAAAAATAATTTTTTTTTTCAATAAAATGACTTTTTTTTGTGAATTATGAGACCATAAAATTATGTTAAAATTCGCATCAGGAGATTTTTATATGAATTTTTCTTAATCTTACGTACATATATCCAATATTAAGATTCGATCTGTTCATAAAAAATCATATTTTTTTATATTTGTACATATATCCAATATTAAGATTCGATCTGTTCATAAAAAATCATATTTTTTTATATTTTATTTTAAGCTCTGGTTTCATTTTTGATTTATGAGTTTGATATATTTTCAAATAAAAATATGTAAATATTTGAATATATCTATACATAATTAAGCTACCGATGATATGTCGCAGGAGGACTGTAGGTATAAAAATATTGATTTTATTGTGGAGGAGGTGCAACATTTTCCCAGAAATGTTTCATTAATAACAGAACGAGCAATATGTGAATAAGCTAACTTACCTACTCATACAATTTGGAGATACCATACACAACTTCTATATAAAAAACATAATGTATTCTATATATAAATTAATAATTTTAGTTTGCGTATTGAACGGCAAACTCAAAACAAGACTTAACCTTTATTCAAGAACTCGCACTGCCTCAAAGTCACTATACACTACCTTTCAAATAAAGGACTCTTAAGAGGATAATTCAAAAAATAATAATTCTGAAAATTTTGTATAAAATTGAAAGATTAAAACACTTTCAACGGAAAAATATCACATGATCGTATGCTTAGCAGTTCTTTCTACATACTCGTACATAAGCTCTTTATCATTTAAAATATTATTTTAAATTTTTTTAAGAATTTCCAATTTCAATAAAATTTTAAACCACACCACGCTCTTTATCATTTAAAATTTTATTTTAAAAATTTTTAAGAATTTCCAATTTCAATAAAATTTTAAATCACACATATAGCGTATACGTCCGAAATATAAACGAATATTTAGCCAAGACACATCGAAAACAGCATACGATGTATAGTCTTATGCGAATTTTATAAAAAATTATATTTGTCCATGATTTTTGGCAAAAAAAATATTCATCACCATCACAACTTTAGCCTAACCAGCGAGTCTATAAGAGATTTAAGTACGATAAGGCGACATCTATGTAATATGTATATGTTAAATGACAATTACTGACTAGCGAAGTCTTTAAAATTGGTTCGATCAGTTTCGTTAAATTGAATTGTCACTTTAACAAAATTTAACAGACCGAAAAATATCGCCCAAACTGAAGAAAACGGCAAAATAACAAATTGAATATTGCACACATAGTCGTGTTACGGTGTTCGCTAGACGAACTGTTAAAATTTGTGTAAGAGAAAATGTTCGCCAAATTGCGTACGGTTTCTTATACTGATTTGTTACAGACTCGAATAAAGTGAAACCTGAATGACTGAATGACTGTGACTTTGAATAAAGTTTACTAATTGTTAGAAACTAATTACAAATTGGCAGAAACATTTTGCTAGTATAATGTAATTTTTTCAGAATAAACATGAAACTTAGTGAAGGTTTGCCATCCCGGGAATCTTTTATTCTATATACTTTTGTATTCATATTATTTATAATAATTATATTTTATATCTACAGGCAACATCAATTTTTTATTTAACAAGACGTTGTAAACTAAGAGGTAAATATATACGTTTTCTAAATTAGCCCCATCAGAGTCAATGAATTGTGCTTCATTCGGTGAAGCAATGCTACACGTATATATACAATATATATATATACTAATTCTTTTAGTTCCTGAATTGTTATAAGATTATTTCCAAAGACATTTCCGACCTCTTGTTGGATAAAATCGGGAGCCATCTGTTAGATCGAGGAAACTAGGCACGTTTAAATTGTTAAATGAATTCGAACAGACGGATGCGATTAGTTATTAGTTGGGGGTTTTAAAAAGCCTGTTATATTTTTTATTTTAGATAACAAGAGGCATATTAAAAAATTTATTCTACCTTATACATTCCAACATGTTTCAGATATGTATAGCATTTTCCAATTACAGTAGCTAGATTCTCGCAATAAGATCATCAACATTTACAATTACAAATAGAATTTTTTTTTAATTCAAGAGACTTTGTAGAACACTTTTCTATACTCACCTTTTTACCTTTTGTTGTGTGCACTGGACTGGGCAAAATAAAACTGTCATGAATGCAATGTGAATATAACTTTCTTTAAAATTACGGGTTTGTATTGTTCTTAACAAATACAATTTTAATGTTTTTGTGTCACAACAAAAAATAAACCCTAGGTAATGCCGCACTTCATTCTCTAATTTATGGTTTTTTATGATTTATGGTCAAGATAGTGGCTTGTACTATAAAGTCAAGCTTTTGTCTTATATATATATTTAAATACAAACATACATACACATGTACGTTACAATACAATGCACTTTTTGATTTATGATATAATTCTCGTTGATGATGAGAGCAATGCAATAATTAAATTGGCCATATGCAGTTAGAATACCAAAATAAATTTTAAAGTGATTGTTAAACCGTTTAGTATTTTATACACGTACCATCATAATGATTATATGATAAAAGCAATAAAATACCGCAAATAAAAATCTTAAAGTAAGAAGAAAAAAAAAAGTTTATTATTGACAATTACACCACACTTAGCTCAGAGGCAAAAACCACTTATATTTAGAAATATCTGTATGTGCTAAATTATTTCACATCCATAAAAATAAATTACAAATATGATTACACTTGATTGTTGGTGCGAGCATTATGGAATATTGGATAGAAACTACATGGATACATTATTATATGTATATAAACTGCATATGGTGTTATATATACGACCACGATCTTGGAATGTACCAACTATTAAATTATTATCTCCACCTTCATATCGCTGTAATTAGTGGCTGTGGTAATTTAATTTGTCACGATTTATCAATTTAAATTCTGATGCGAACTTTGTGTACTACTTTTATATAGGTAAGTTGTTGTTGTCAGTAAATACGAGTAACATTAATCTCGCGCGATGTTTAAAAATATACCAGTATATAATACATGAATGCTAATAAATTAGAATTTTTAAATGTTTAACTTTAATGTTTCCAAAACTTTCTCTCTGGTATATATACATATGTATGTGTGTATATCTACAGATGTACTTACATGATAGTAAAAAATGAAACGTGTATATAAGTACAGCATGCTGCCAATAATGGTCGTCGAAATATGTTGTTAAGCTATTTAGTTGTATTGTGTGGGTGTATGTGTGTAATTTGTTATATTGTATATCAAACAGCATAGAGAAAATCAATTGAAACTATATAAAGTTATAAACACGTCTATAGTAGATGAACGACTTGTATTTAAGATTGATTCTGTATACATGTGAACAGATTTAGTATACGTAAATTCAGCCACAGAACAGAACTATGTTTTTCAGAAATCATAACCCGATTAACTTTTTGACTCGGAAGTATTATACCCAGATTACACCTTGCTTGTCCATAGTTTGAACAAGTCTTTTTTGGTTTCTGGTAAAATCTTAAGCCGATAAAAATAACGGAGGACGGTCCAGTTTAAAAATTTACATTAGAAATTGACAAAATTCAATTAAAAATATTGTATCGCTGTTTATGATTAAGATCACCTGTGGCGCTACGTTAATCTATCCATTGTCCATACATAAAACAACAACAAAAAAATGTCATAAATTCGACAATAATCAAAATTGTCAACTTCTGTCGCATTTCTTAAGTCTACAACAGATTAAAACAAATGTTGTCTGCATAAAATAATTTCGTAATCTTCTTATTTCCTTATCTTCTTGCTACGTTGTTTTCGTCCTTCTAATCCAAAACGAATGTAATATGTCAATATTTTGTAAGGACCAAGGATAATCCAATTTTCAATAGAATTTTTGTTTAAATTTACCTGAAATAATTTTTTAAGCAAATTATAACCGGACATTATGTCAATTATAAGTAAATGTAGAAAGTGTCATTTGTAAATATATATTGTACTCGATAAAATTAATAAGTGTGAAGGAAAAAGTAAATTAAAGATGCCAAAATAAATAAACAAGGATTTTTTAGGGGCTAAGAATAAACATCTTATATATATGTATACATATTATAAATATATATATATATATATATATATATATATATATATATATATATATATATATATATATATATATATATATATATATATATATATATATATATATATATATATATATATATATATATATATATATATATATATATATATATATATATATATATATATATATATATATATATATATATATATATATACATATGTATACCATATTTGATGTCAAGCTGTGTGTAACACCAATTTTTTTAATTCTATAACTGCCAAGGCTACTCAATTTCAATTACCCAAAATTAAAAATACCCAGAAAATCAGAATATTTTATATTCACGTAATGTAAAATAGACATTTATCAATCCATTACGCATATTATAAAAATATACGTTAATTCGTTCGTTCCGAAGTTCGCCTGTAACCTTCAAGCATAATTCTACACACATATGTACGTTAAGGCGAAAATTTGATAATATTTTTAACTTCTATATTAACCTCAAATACATTAAGTAATTGAAATGGTATCATTAATATTTTAATTTTAAATTTCCCAAAATAGCAATTTGTCAACATTGTGAACAAACTGCAATCTATCGGGAAACAAACAACTTTGATTTCAAAGTTCTACTAAACACATGTTCTACAATGTACTAAATTCTCCACTTATACTTCTAACTTCTGTAATTAAATCGTATGGCAAATTCAAGATTTATAGAACAAATTCAATTGTAAAGTTAAAATTGGAATAGCTGACGCAAACCATAATTGAAGCACTCAATTTATTTGTACCTTTTATATCTATACATTAGAATTTATCAAATATGGCTTGTTATACCTAAATAGTGTCGTGAATCTGAAGCTTTACAAAGCGTTGATCAGGCCCCTTGTTATGTACAGATGTGAAAGTTGGGCGCTGAGAATCATGCCTGTAATTTACAGCACAAAGTGCAAATTAGATGGTATATACCGAGCTCTGTATACAATATCAAGATCAGAGGTCTGATGAAGATCCTCGACATTGAACATGAAATAAGGTGCCCTGAATCGGTCATGTTCTGCGTGCTGGTCCGGAATGAATTTCACAGCTATCTCTCAAAGGAGAGCCACAGGAGAGTTGCAGGCGACGATGGCCCTACGGTGTAGAGAACGACTTGGTATGAGTGCCAAGTTCAGAAACGAAACCACTTTTAAACTAAACTTAAAATTTAAATATTAAGATTGTCAATAAATTAAAAACAAAATGGTAGTGTCAAAGTCGATCATTTAAGAAGAACATTTTAGATACTAAACACGCAAAAACCTTCAAATCCTACTGAGTTATTAATGTTTCTGTTTTGAAAATATTTATTACGGTCATTATTTGTAATGAATAGTTTGAATAGTATACCAAAAATGGAAAAATTTAGAAATAATACATAAGGATGTCGGCTGTGTCTATCTTATTTGCCATTTTTTCAAATACAAAATTAACTTTTAATGGGTCACAAGTTATTGCAGTATTCTGAAATATGGAGTTATTTCCAAATATCCTTTATCCTATATGTCCTTGATATTATTTTTGGAGAATTTTAATATATCAATTACAGCCGTATAGAATTTGCCTGCGCTTGCACACCATTCGACACGTCATATACTGTATATATTTATACACATTTAAAACACATATGTATACGACATGAGTAATTTATAAATAAAATGACATCACTGTTACCTATATATAAAATATTTTCTAATATGTTTATGCGGTTATAATTTACGCCATGATAATAAAATATAATATGCACTATAAACGATTGTCATCAACATCATCATCATCATAACACCTCTACAAGGTGTAATTTTTATTTCATTTAACATTTCATCGTTTTATACTATACACTTATTCGAAAAACGCTTAAGACGCAAATTCAATTTTTGGGAATTCATAAAACTTCTCGTTTTTAACAATGTCAAAATTCATTGTAAACGAAATCATAATGTCCAATAATTATGTATATAATCACCGGAGATTCTTTGAAATCATTTTAATTTTAAGAAACATTTTGCCAGAAATTTGTAATTAATTTCCAGAATTGAAAATATGTACATATATGTATATAATGTTTACGTCAAAGCATAATTGACTTATGTCTCTTCTAGCAAAATTACCGTTTAATGTCAATAATAATCTAGAAAATTCTACTTTAAGATTATATCCGTATATATAGCATTAGCCACATTATATAAAATATAGCTCATGGAAAGTGTATAATTTTTATAAGAAAACCAGGCGAATAAAAATGCATAACTATAGATATGCATCTATGTATAGGATATACAATACCGGTTACAACTCGTTAATCTATTGATGTAATTGAAAATTTTCAGAGCATATACGAGTATATGCCTATATTGGAGAAAAGAAGAGCGATACATTAATACTAGCGGACCCGGCCGACTTCGTCCGGACTTTTATTGAATTTTTCTATTAACATGTTTTTTTTATTATGAACACTTAGATTCACTTGCATTTTCTTAAACCTAAATCTGTACATTTTTTTTTTTTATTTTGTTTTGTATTTTCTTAATTCTAAATTTTTTCTTTTTTTTTTTAATTTTTATATTTTTTTTTGTATTTATTCTTAATTTCAATTTTTTTTCTTACTTCTAAATCATTTTTTTTTATTCATTTATTTTTAATTCTTAAACTATCTTAACTATTTGGATAATTTTTATCTTAATGCTAATTCATGCACAATATTTCTTATAATAAAAAAAAAAAAAATGCGCTACGCAGCCTCCAGGGACATTTAATAAAAACATCGTTTTGCCATATACATTATTTGTAGGGATTGTTTAGGTAGGAAAAAATGACTAACTTATTGAAAGTGTATGAGGATTCTGTATATGAGTAGAAAAGGCATGGAGCACTGTCGATGATAACGGAATATAAAAAAAACAAACCACTAAACATTTATTTTTAAAATATTTTAAAATTGATTCTTTAAAATTATGTACATATCACTAATTATGACAATATCATTTTTTTTCAATTCATAAACTATCTTGACTATTTGGATACTTAATTTTTATCTTAATGCTAATTCATGCACAATATTTCTTGTTGTGCCATCGGGTGCATGAATAAATAAATTTGATGGATTGCCAACGCGTGAACATGCGACGTACAATTGACCATGTGAAAAGCATGGATTTTCGAGATTGATGCCGCAGACGGACATTGTTTGTCCTTGGGCTTTATTTATCGTCATTGCAAAGGCAAGACGTATTGGAAATTGTAGCCTTTTGAATTTGAAGGGTACATCAGTGAGAATCATTGGTATTCTTGGTATTAATACTTCTTCGCCTTTATATCTTCCACTAATGATTGTTCCTTCAATTACATTTCCCATTATTTTCTTTATTGCCAATCTCGTCCCATTGCATAGTCTTGGCGCATTCAAATTTCGCAGCAATATTATGGTCGATCCAATTTTTAATTCTAGCTTATGTGGAGGAAGATTGGGAATATCCAATGAATTAAAATTGATTCTTTAAAATTATGTACATATCACTAATTATGACAATATCATTTTTTTTCAATTCATAAACTATCTTGACTATTTGGATACTTAATTTTTATCTTAATGCTAATTCATGCACAATATTTCTTGTTGTGCCATCGGGTGCATGAATAAATAAATTTGATGGATTGCCAACGCGTGAACATGCGACGTACAATTGACCATGTGAAAAGCATGGATTTTCGAGATTGATGCCGCAGACGGACATTGTTTGTCCTTGGGCTTTATTTATCGTCATTGCAAAGGCAAGACGTATTGGAAATTGTAGCCTTTTGAATTTGAAGGGTACATCAGTGAGAATCATTGGTATTCTTGGTATTAATACTTCTTCGCCTTTATATCTTCCACTAATGATTGTTCCTTCAATTACATTTCCCATTATTTTCTTTATTGCCAATCTCGTCCCATTGCATAGTCTTGGCGCATTCAAATTTCGCAGCAATATTATGGTCGATCCAATTTTTAATTCTAGCTTATGTGGAGGAAGATTGGGAATATCCAATGAATTTAAAAATTCTGTTGGATAGTTGACGCATTCGTTCTCTTCCTCCATTATATCTATTGAACGGAATGTGATAGATTTTCCAGGCAATTTATCTTGGATCCTGTAATTCATTTCATCTACATCAACATTCCGCGCTGCTAGAATCGCTCTTTCACCGAGCCATTTATTGTTTTTATGATTTGTTGCGATATTTGGGAATACTCGCTCGATCAATTCGATTTTCGACTCGACAATGTTGCAGAAATTTTCCGGAAAACTTACAAATTGTGTATTACGATCGGGGGCCAATTTTCCGTTTCCAATGTCTAACAGTTGTTGTGCAAACATTTCTGCGGATGGATTATCGTTCAGTCTGACACGCATGTTAATGGTGAGCTTCAGTGTATGAACGCTCCGCCATAAAGATGATGATTTGAGACATGCATTTATTTCATCCGCATAAGTCGAACGTGGGATAACAGGTAATGTTTGCCTGAAATCTCCTGACAACAGAACTAATACTACACCGAACAGTCTATCATTGTCATTGAGGTCCTTCAGTGTTCTGTTTAAGGCCTCTAATGAGTGTTTGTGCGCCATTGTACACTCATCCCAAATAATTATGTTGCATTATTTTAACAGTTTTGCCATTCCTGATTGCTTTTTCACATTGCAGACTGCATTTTCAATGTGCTGTATGTTTAGTGGCAATTTTAGATCGCCAATGCGATGTTGCCTTGCGATCGTATTTTAGCAAGAATGAGGGATATTAAGAAGGTTTTTCCTGTTCCACCAGGTGCATCCAAAAAGAAAAAGCCTCCTTCTTTTGCCGCAATCGTTAGCATTATCCTCTCATATATTATTTTTTGTTCGTTTGTTAATTTTTCTTCATTTGACAAAACAAATTGCAACAAATCATCTGGATCATAATTTTGTTCACGCATTATTTCATTATTGGCAAGGTCGAGTGGCGGTCGATTTGGTGAGATCATTTTTAATTGCGCGAATGATTCACTTGCAATCAACATGCACGTATCTTCTATTAGAATTAGCGCTTGATTGTAAATTTCTTCTATAAATTCAAGAGTGGTATCTTGGTATCTTCTACGTTGTTCATGTAGAATATTTTCACTCATTGAATCTTTATATTTTTCCCATAATCCAATTGGATTTGATGGGAAGCATGTCGTCAACAAAATTGCGAATAATTGCCGGATTTGATTTGCTGAAGATCCAAGCGCTGCTTCTGCTAGACTCGTATCCCGCAATGGTTATCATCTTCAAGCAATTTTAGTTGTAAGCAAGCGTCGTGATTTGTGACGCACAATTGCCCATTAACTGTTCTTAAATGTTCAAACGACGTTGGCCCTAGTACGGTGACTAACAACAGTCGCAAATAAAAGCACTCCCGTTGTCGTGGGTGCACTGTGTATAGTCTACCTAAAGAATTTACTTTGAAGATTCCTTGATAACCGTCTACTGGGGAACCTCTTTTCCGTGGTTTCCATTTTTTTAATAGCTTATTCCATGTGAAATAGGATGGCACTTCAGAATAGAGCAAAGTTTGTGCAAACTGGCCAAAAATATTATTTTGCTTGCAAAGCTCAAAATATTGTGTTAAAGTTGTTTTTGGCGCAGTTAGTGCTCTTTCTATTGCGTTTTGCGCATTGAAATAAACGCGTTGGCCATTTTCCAGATGGATGGCTAAATGAATGACAGCTGGGTCTCGTTCATGAATGGGAAAGCTGAGAATTCGCCAAACTGCCTCATTTGAGCTTATATACCGTCCCATCTGATACCTTGATATTTCGTCGTATTGATTTTGCAAGTTCTGGACTTCAAATACGGCCATGTCGCTGCCTTTGTGCACATATTTGCATATGTATTTAATGGATTTCACAGAACTGCAAAATTCTACATTTATGTGGGCCTTATATGTTTTTGACAACAAAGGTGAATATGGCACAACCCATCTATTGTCTATTTTAATTTCACAATCAGTTCTCTCCAACATAAATGTATTACCACCATTTTCTTGTGATCTACGACGATATAACGGATATCCATCAACTCCAGTTATGGTATCAGACGTCTTTTGGGAAACGTTTCGTACATTCTCCATTATCCATGCAGGGTGATGACGGATTTAAATCACCGCATGGACCGTGAATCATATTCGATTTCACTATTTGGAATAACTCAGGGTCGGTGTTTTGATCTGGTATTTCTGCTGATATTATATTGTCGATTTGTTCCGGTCTTATTTTTTCGACTAACCACATCAAAATATGGGCATGTGGTAATCCACGTTTTTGCCACTCCACAGAATACATCCAGCAACGTGTTTCACCAAATACATGGTGTTTTACTATAAAATCAATTAATGATTTTAATTTTTGTCTGAATACACGTGCTGTTATATCATGGCGATGTAACGCTGATTGCCCTGGTAACAATAATTTTTTTATTTCTTCCCATTTCGGATTGCAAGTGAATGTAATGAACAATTCTGGCCGTCCATAAGCTCGTACGAAAGTCATTGCATCTTGAATGTATTCCTGCATATGTCTTGGGCTGCCTGTATACGATGATGGTAGTATATATGCCTGACCAATGTTGTTGATGTCTAAATTGCTATCTATGTTGTTATTTATAGCGTCGCGTAAATGTATGTATTCTTCGGCGCGCAATTTTGCCTGATTAAATCGGATATATCGCAGACGTTCACTTTCGATTTTGGCATACATATCAACAACATATTGATGAAACAGTTGTCTGCATTTTAAAATGTGATTATCTTCATTGTGTCTCATCATTAGCCGATAGGCGTAATAGTTCATGGCACTCACATTTTTATTTATTTATTGTCTGGTCGTTGGATCTCGTTGCTTGATGTTAATTTGATAGCCATCTTCTCCTTCCCAGAAGATTATGGGGTATTGTAATGCGTCGTATGAGCGATGGCTATTTTGAATTGTTTGAACAGTATTGTCTCGGCGCATAATTCTTATGTCTCTCTGTTCAAATTGCTCTCCGACCATAACGATGGCTACGTCATTGATGGTCGGTGTTTTAAATCGTCTGGAATGTTGGTCGGCGGGTGCTTTCTCTGTTCTTATGGCTACCATATAATTATCATTAGCCAATCTTGGCGATACTTCTTTGAATAGTCTTACTAATAAATTATTCTCATGGAGAAATGTTTGTAATAATGCAACAATTTCTCGCTCATTCGCCGCTGCAATGTGATTATAATGGCATCTAATACCCACTTGTTCTTCTTCTTCGCCCATAAAAAAAATCTGCAGGAATTTTGGGTCAGCATTGGGCATTGGCAGCATAGATCCGATTCGATGATAGACTTGCTACTGAATTTTGAAAGTTGACTCGAAACCTGTCTTTTCCCTGACAGTAGCTCCGAATGATGTCATTTGAAAACAGGAGTTGAATTTTCTTATTTTACTTAAGAATAATTTAGACTGAGTTGAAACACCGGATATCAGCGATTTTAATGGCTCAGGTGGTGGATGGAGTGCAGGCAATACAACTTTTCCAGACGCGCAGCACATGCCATTTGTTTCGTTATTAAATTTTATTGCATCGCAATATTGGCACATTATGTCCATATCACCAATAACTACTTTGGTGTGCGATGAGTAGTCTATTTCTGGATCATATTCAAATGCCAGACGATTTAAAGTTGATTGCATTAATTGACGATTTCTCCGATTACGCTGTCGTTCTGATTCTCTGGTTGCATCAGTTGCTCGTTGGCGCAATTCTCTCTGTCTTAATGCAGCTGCATGTAGACGTTCACTACGATACTGCGGAGTTTCATTTTGGAAAAATTGTACCATATGAGCTCTAGAGTCGTCGTTGTCTTGCAGGCGCTGATCCTCTGTTCTTTGTTCTCTTGCTGTCCGAACAAATTGTGCTTGTCGTGTGTGACGACCAATATTAGACTTTGCTTTTAGCATTCTGTTAATAATTTAATTTCATTAAATTAGTTGGCGAAAGTTGGCTATAAACGGAATTAGTAGTTAAAATTACTTTATTTGGGACTGGCTAACACTAAATGTCCAAAATTGAGAACAACATTTCTTGAGAAAGAAACGAAAATTGACGAAAATAATCTTTTAAAAAATGTTTTTGATCATTTCATTCATTCTTTTAATCAATAGTTTTTTTGGCAAAAACAACAATACAAATGATATTTTTTATTTTTTCTTCTACATATTAGCCATCAAAAACAGTGAAAATAAAAATTTTTCCTTCAATTACTCACTTTTCTGTATGCGGAACACAGTTAAAAAAATTTGTTTTTATATAGTTAAGATAGTTTAAGAATTAAAAATAAATGAATAAAAAAAAATGATTTAGAAGTAAGAAAAAAAATTGAAATTAAGAATAAATACAAAAAAAATTATAAAAATTAAAAAAAAAAATAAAAAATTTAGAATTAAGAAAATACAAAACAAAATAAAAAAAAAAATGTACAGATTTAGGTTTAAGAAAATCCAAGTGAATCTAAGTGTTCATAATAAAAAAACATGTTAATAGAAAAATTCAATAAAAGTCCGGCGGGTCCGCTAGTTAATTTATATATTAATTTGTATTTTTACGACATAAATTGCCGTACATCGACACCAGCGCCACCTAACGGGGTAGAATATATATAAAAACACGCGCCGGTCTTATACAAATATTTTGTGGGCTGGAAGTCGAAAATCGGTTGGGTCATTCAAGAGTTCACCCCTCACAAATAAACGTTCTTTTGATTTTTATATATATAAGGATGATTTAAATAAGTTACTATTTCTGTTAGATGTATATATGCAGAATACTGAAATGTTATATGGGTAAGTGTATTTCTTATTACTATTTATATACAACAGTGGTACAACCACTGCTATTCTTAATAACAGAAATACATTAAAGTGAATACTATTACCGAATTATTTCAAATTAATGAAGATTGAAGTTAGTCCGACAAAAATTTACAAACTCGGGTAATAACTTGGACATATGCAGTTATTTAAACATCATACTGTATCTACATGATAAAAGGTTATTTAATAAATCAAGAAACGCTGCGCTGTTCAGGGTTACTTATATATGTTTAAAATTTTTTAAAGCTTCACCGTAGTATACGTAAACCTTTATCGTATATCTATAGACTATTTAAAGTTCATTTAAATGTTAATTTTTTATTTAATCAAAATTGACGTGATTTACACTTTTCTCTTTTATGGATTAAGCCACTTTAAGTTTAGCCAAGAATTATACACCATATGAATTTGCCGATTGAATTTGCGATATACGAGTATCATCATCCGCATTTATTATTTGATTCAATAAAGGATTGGCAATAACAAATATTGGCCAAGAACATCAAAATTTCTAGCAACGTAGTCAGTGATAATCGATTAAGATTGGTTCAAATTCATATAATGATCTATTAAAGCAAAATATAGCATTGTATATAATGCGATTAAACGAATTCGACTAAAATTATATACATAGTCATAAAATATTTTATACCTTTACATATTTGAAGTTTGAGAAGTTATAGAGCAATAGAAAATATTTACAAAAATTCTCAGAATAGTTCCTGAAGTTTATTTCGGGACATAACAATAACAACTTGTAAATATTTTGCACCTTAAGATTAACTTAATTTCCATAAACCAAAATATTTGTATATGGTATTCAGACATCCTATAAAATACTTTATATAACCCAAAATTATTTAAATATTAGCTGACAGAATCCAACTGGTAAGCCCATCTTTCGCTAATAAGCTCACTATGAAAGGTATTAGAGCTTCATATAAATTAATTAATTAATCAGCTGCAATTTTGAAAATTATCATAATACGGCTACCATATAGCAGCGCTTTTAACTGGGCATACCTCAGCTGGTGGCTTTAAATCCTATATAGACATAAGCATATACACATATATGAATGAATGATCATAATACATCACGCTCACGCTCTATAAACACAATGCAGACACAAAAAATATTGCAAATTTAAATAATTTTCAAACTAATTTATGTATATGTATATGTACATATACATATGTATATTCATTCCAACTGAGCTCCAATCTTTTATATAATAAGTAATTAAAAAATAAATTTGGAATTCGTTCTAACAAAATAAAAAAATGTTTTTATCATTTTTTAAGAAAACAAACCAATCTTAAGCAATATTATTGCTTATATATATGTATGTATAATGGTATATATATGCTTCTTCCTCAGATTCTTCATTATTCTTATTTAAATTATTTTTTTTATTGCATTATGATGAGCAAAAATCGTGTCACAGCAGGGTACTAAATTTTTAGATTAATCAGAGAATCATCGCGCTTACCTTTTCTTATGTTTGCATCTCTATCTACGATGAGTTGAGATATACGGGAAAGGATAAGAAGGACAGGAAAAAAAGTCCAGATAATAATTTAAATTATAAAGTAAAAATTATAGGAATCATCGGTTGATGAAATGTTGAATACTCACATGTTGTGATTCGCGATTTGATTGTACATATGTATGTACATATATGTAATTGTGTTTAATAATATTTAGATTAAAGGTTAAATTATAATAAATTAAAATTCCTTATATACAAATAGCATATAACTTTGTTTATTGAAATTTTCTCCTATTATCTATAAGCATACATACTTAATCGTATTTACTTATAATATGTAGGTAAGGTACTATATCGAATAGAGAGCGTCTGATGAACTATATGCTATCGTAAAATTCCCACTCAAACATTATAAGAAATACATAAAACGAAAGAGATCAAATAAATAAAACGAATACAAAAACAAAAATTCAATTACCTAAAATAATAGAGTCATTAAATTTGATGAACAGAAATAATTTTCAGACGATTAATAAAATAATTATTTATTATACGATTTTTTTTGTAAGATTTGTTTAACTAAATAAAAAATTTAAAACTATTAATTTTGTGTTCGTACCTTATTTAAGTTATTCTATATGTTTATTACAACGTTAAGTTAAATAGACATGAAAAATTAGATAAAACGAAAACATCCAATCAAGATAAAATATATTTACAATTATTATTAGACGGGTTTGTTTTGTTTTGTTTTTTGTTTGTTTAGAAGGGATTAGATTTTTAAACCGTTGAATCTTGGAAGACACATAATATTTTTTTTTTTTTTTCAAAAACAATTTGTTTCATTATTTTGCCTCTATATATTTCATTGCGGAATATTAAACCACGAGCATTTTAAGAGAGGGGTATACAAATGCACATTTAGATTGTACCCTTATTGGGATTATAATACTGATTGGGATTAATAAAGAATCAAGAATATACATTAATTAAAGTAGAAATAAAAACCGCAATACAAACACGAAAACCAGTAACCAAGACCTGTATGCGAGATAAGCAAGTTCTCTACACTTACAACATTTTCTTTGGATACTTATTCCACAAGCCTTTTGAATTGGATGGTAAGCACGTTGTCAGGGTGATTGGAAACTATGTATGTTCATATTTGTTGCATTTGTTGCACTGTTTTCATATATATGAATAAAGTTGAACCTTTCACATTAATCTACAAAAATTTACAAATATAGTAACATTCTGCATTATTTGGATGTACTGACAGACACGCATACACACATTCGCATATACCCCTCAACTGCAATGCCTTGTTTTAAGAGTTGACAGTGTTTGAACGATGCCTGTGGTGGTAAAGCAGCGCGGTCTCGTGCATTGTCTGCCGTGAAATAAATTATTTCTCCGCTTTCAAAGTTGTTACTGAGATGAACAATAGTGGATTGATATTTGATATATTGTAAATTGGGAAACTTAAAATGTGTCACATAGCTTCGTTACTGTTGATGTAATGGCCCATTTGAAATTGAGTATAATTTCGTTGGTTGGTGTATATAGTTTGATCTATAACGCCGATCACTACCATATCGTGCCCTTTATCTGCATATTAGCATATGTATTTGATATATTTTACGGAATTGTGATTTCTACATTTGTGAGGGGGTCTAATGTTTTCGAACATACAGATGAACATGGCACAATCCAATTCTATATGGGATATATTTTCGTGGATTTGTCATCGACCATGTACGGTGAATTTGGATTTTAAGCATCCCATGGTCCGCATATGATAATATAAAAAAGATTTGCATCGTCTTGCCATTTGCGGATGAGGTATTTCTGCACATCAACAATTTAGTGTGAGTTTATCTTGAGCCCTATCTGAATATATGCGATAACTCTCACTTTTGCTATATGTGTTTGATTATTATTTGAATGATTAAATCTATCAATATCGTCTATCAATATTTTTTTTAAATTGTCTGTGTGTGTGGTTTTTTTTTTTTTTTTTTTTGTGGTGGTGGGGGGAATCTTCATAAAACCTCACATGTGGACCTAATCCATAAACATGCGAGAGTGTCGGATTCTTACCGACTAAACCCTAACCCCCAAATTCTTATGCCTATAGTTGTCTCGTGGCCCTACTGTTATGTATTACTTCGCGAGAACAGGCCCAGCCTTAGCTGCCATCTAACTTTGTTGTCTTTGTTTATTTTTTTCTAGACTTCTCAGTTTCTTAATAATCCTTGCACTGATTTTACACACCACCTCCCATTTCTTCGGACTGCAGCATATACTCCACAACTGCTAACTGTGATAAGTCATTTCCCACAGACCTATATAGTTCCAATCTTTCTTCTTCGAAGCGCGGGCAGTCAAAAAATACATGCTCGACGTTTTTCAACTTTCCTTCGCACATTGGGCAATAAGGGGAATCATCTTGATTAAATGTAAGTAAACGAGCGCGAAAACAGCCATGCCCCGTCAGAAATTGACATAAATAGAAGTCAATCTCTCAATGTTTCCTATCTATAGCCATTTTACTACCGAAGGATCTAACCGATGTGTCCACCGACCTTTTCCCGAGCTGTCCCAACGCTGCTGCCACATGTTAACGGTCTCTGCGCGAATCACAATACGATTTCCTCTCTTATCCCCATTGCGATAATATATTCTTTCACGCTCCTTAGGCAATAAGTCAACTGGAGACATACCAGCCAGTAGACACAAGGCTTCATCTGATACCGTTCTAAAAGCACTAACCACCCTCAAAGCGCTTAATCTATAAACAGATGCCACCGCGGTTGCTTGTATGTACTTCTCTCCATAGCACTGGTCCAGATTGGTGCTCCATACATCAAAATAGACGTCACTACACTACTCAGTAACAGTTTACGGCTCTGGCGGGACCCCCTGCGTTTGACATAATTCGCATTAACGCCCAGTTCACTTTTCCAGCTTTTTCCCCAGCGGTATCCAAATGCGATTTAAAGGATATTCTAGCATCAATTATTACTCCCAGATAATTAATAGATTGTTTTGACTGAATCAGTTGACCACCAACTTCCACCGTCATGAATTCCATTCTTTTCCTACTGGTGATGAGCACTGCTTCTGTTTTGTGCTCCGCCACCTGTAAACCCACAGATGATAACCAATCCTGAATTATTCTTATACTCAAATTGCAGATTTCTTCCACCTCTTCTTTGTACTTTGCAACAACTACCATCGCAAGATCATCAGCAAAACCAACCACCATTGCTTCTTCTGCTATCGGCAGTCTAAAAATATTATCGTACATGGCATTCCACAATGTGGGTGCCAGCACAGACACCTGTGGCACACCTCCAGAAATGTGATGGTATTTAGTACCTAAATCGGTTTCATACTTCAAAACTCGTTGCCTAAAATAATTAGCCACCATTTTAAGTAAATACAGAGGGACCGCTTTATTGATTAGCGCGTTTAATACGCAATCCCAACTCGCCGAGTTAAATGCATTTTTCACATCTAATGTAACTACCGCACAGTACTTTTTAGAAGCTCCTATCCATCTTTCAACAGATATTGCCTCTCGCGCCGTATCCACTTCGAGCTTAATCGCTTCAATGGTAGAGCGAGCTTTACAGAACCCATATTGGTTCTCCGCCAAGTCCCCTTTGTTTTTAATGGCCTCCTGTAATCTCTCACATATAATTCTCTCAAATAAGTTACCTGCAGTATCTAGCAAGCAGATTGGCTAGTTGGAAGATGGATCATCGAGCGCCTTATTCGCTTTAGGCAATAGTACCAACCGTTGTAACTTCCATTGCTCTGGAAATACTCCTTCCTCCATGCATGAGTTGAATAAGCTTACAAACAACTCTGGGTATGGGCGGACCGCCGATTTAATGGCAATATTGGGAATTTTATCAGGCCCCGGAGCTTTGTTATTCTTCAATTTGCTACATGCTTTAGGCACCTCCTCCTTTGTAATTAATGGGAATATTTCTCCGCCTCCTCTTGTTTCGACATTAACCGTACAATCTGGTTGTTGTGGAAACAGTGACGGGTTCCAATTAAGGCATTCCTTCGCGAGGCAGGTGATTTAGTTGCTCATGTTAGTTTACTTTATTAATTTATTTTCCTCCCAGTTCTTACAGCTGACTCCTCAAAAGGTAAGCTGCTCGCTCGTCACATCGCACGAGTTTCATGATATCTACCAGAATTCCACTCATTGCCTCCCAAGCTTCTTTGGAGGTCAGCATGTATTGCACTATTGCGGCTGGATTTACTGGTTGTTTTATTATATCTTCCATACGCCTTCGCTTTTCATCGAACCTTTTGCATTCCAAAAGAATGTATTCTGCGTTTTCAATTTTATTATCGCAGTACAGGCAGTATTGATCCTCAACATGTTTGTATTTGTGGAGGTATTCTCGGAAACACCCGTGACCCGATAGAAATTGAGAGAGGTGGTAGTTTACCTCACCATGTTTCCTCTCTAGCCATGGTTTGATCTCTGGTATGAGTTTGTACGTCCACCGACCTTTCGTGGATTGACTCCATCTATGTTGCCATTCGGCCAAACTTTCCTCGTTATCCGGCTCCCTTTTGTCCGCTTCCCCTTGTGCGTGTTTTTTAACGTAAATGGCTTTGGCTTTTTTGACTTCAATGTCGACTGAACAGCGCCGTGCAATTACGTTAGCACCTTCATCTGAGACGGTTTGGAAAGCACAGATTATTCGAATCGTGGTCAATCTGTGAATAGATTTTACACCTTTAATATACGACTTGACATTGGTTAAATCAGCCCATATCGGGGATGCGTATGTCAGTGTAAACTTTATAACACTTGCGTGCAGCTGTGTGTGTGTGTGTGTGTGTTTTTTTTTTTTTTGATCAACATTTTGAAATGAAATGAAACGTATTTTTATAAGCAATCTATAGTGCTACACATTTCTTGAGCAATTATGAAAATTATTAATTAATTATTAATTTGTACAGCGTTTTTATATATTTAAAAATTAAAATAAGATTAAGATTAACGAGACAATATAAAATTAAAGATTTTTTCCAAATTACGTCAAGGTGGATTTTTAGAAATTTAAAATATTCTCAAATAGTTTTGACGACCCTAATAAAATTTGACAGTGGGTAATTATCTTCTGATAATCCTGAGATAATTGTTCAGCAACGAAAAATGAACCTCCTTAATGTAGACATATGATGTATTAAGTCATATATGTATGATGCACACATCAGAATTTTCAATGAGTAAATTTCGGGTTCGGCACAATTTTCTGGTTTCCCAATTTTATTTTATTAGAAGGAGCGCAAGATAAACCTCCAAATATTTATTTCAGCTTCACCCATATGTTGACTCGCCGGGTTGTAAATTTGAGGAGAAAACTCTCTTATAGATTTTAAGACATTAATAACAAGATTTTAAATATTTATCAATTTCTTAATAAAAGATTACACTAAAAGTTCCAAATCAAATGACTTTGACAAATCAACAACAATCAAATAAACAATAATGAAGTCAACTTCAATTTCCAATTTTATTTATTCATTGTGCGAGCTAAAAAAATTCTTAAGGCAAAAGTAAAAAGTAAAAAGTTTTTTCATTGTGAGAGCTCTGTTAGTCGTTGTATCTTTGGTTCTATTTATACCTTTAAAAGGACAATTAATTTCAAAGTCAAATAAAAACAAAATATGACGCGAACTAAACGATTCCTATTGGAAAATATATTTGTAAAGAAGAAAAACCAATAACTGTTTTAAATATTATAACAACACAATTTTCTATATATACTGATCCTGAAACCACTCGATTTTGACATTCTATCATATTGTCAGTTATCATAATATACATATTATATTTAAACTGTTTAACATACATGATGTGTACTACGAAATTAGACCAACAAACTCGGTTTATATTAAAAGCTTTGGAATTTTACGACTCCTATATGTGCTTCAATTTTCTTTATTAGATTTCGGTATAAAATTAAATGTGATCCATCCCACCAACGATTTTGTAAGCGCCAATATATTCGTTACACAAGTTAATATTCTTATAGATTTTTTCACAACAGAATAGTGTTTGTATTTTCCAGTGCGGATTATAGTGACATTCGCTGTCCTTTAGTAATCCGCTGAAGTTATAGACGCACATTTAATCGTTCCGAATATCAAAAGTATTCTGTGATAAATTGTTCAGTAAAGTAGAACAAATCAGTAATTAAAAATAAAACTATTGCAATCATTAGGTGCGTTTTTTTATTAACAGAACTTCAAGTTCTATAAGAACATCGGGAATAATACTGGGAAATTTTATTAACTTTAACCAATATGTTTAATTAAGGTTCTATTTATTTGAATAAATTTCAACTTCTAACTATATTTTTTGACGTCTATTGTGAAATAATACAGGTATCAAGCATAAAACAATGAAAAATATTTGTTTAAAATATTTCCTTTTAAAATTTCCCTTTTTTTTCGAGTTCGATGTACTATGAATTTATCGCGAACTTGAAAAAACCAATATTTTATCCAGAACATTGAAAAATAAAGTTAAATTTTATTTTATTTCGATAATAGTGAATTAAAATGTGTAGTTTAACATTAAATGTGTCTTATTTATTGATAAAAAATTAAATTCATTTGGATTTTACTGAAAAAATGAGAAAATTCTTATCCAGAACTTCATTCCAATAAGAAAATTTTTGAATTAAAAAACACGACTATTGTTAAAAGAACAAACAATATGGCCTCAGTTTGAAATCTCGTATTCAAAATTCTCCATTTCTCGGGAGTATTTAAAAACTTTATAAATTTCGATATTTTTTAAAATTGCAGTATAATTTCTATTTCTCTTAACTAGAAAATGTAATAAATTTTTTAAAGTTAATAAGATCGATTTTTTTGACTAAATTATTTACAGAACTAAATTGTTGGCTATAGTTGACACCCGTCATTAAGAGATGGCAACAGTATCAATAGTACTTCAAGCAGTGCCTGATCGTCCGTTTTTCAAAGAAAAAACGTCTTTTATGATAATTATAACCATCAAGCAAAAAAAAATTAGTATCTGGCACCCAGCTTAATTAAAATTGAAAAATGTCCTAGTTTATGGTAAATACGAATATCTATTAAGTACAATAAAAATATTAAACATATATTAACAATTTGGAAAAATACGGAATTTACGATATTTTGAATAAGTTTGAAAATTTTAAATATAAATTTTTGTATATATGTATATACATATATATACATAATTATATATATATATATATATATATATATATATATATATATATATATATATATATATATATATATATATATATATATATATATATATATATATGAATGTATCACAATGTCAACAATTTATACTTACGCTTTTATTCGTTTGACTTAGGAACTCGTACGAACATCTCCAATATTAAAATTAAATAAGAACGAAACTATAACGAATATTTTTTTTTTTATTTAATTTTATTTAATTAAAAAATAAAGTTTCTTTTATTATTAAAATTTAATTTTCGTTTTTGTATTTATTTATTAATTAATCACTTGCGCCATTTATGCACTATCTATTTATAGATTCTATATTATAGGTATACATATAAATAAATAAGTCTATTACGGCTATACTGCGATGGTTATTGAGCGAGTGAAAATTATTTAATCATAAAAATAATTATTTAAGTAAAATAATGTTTTTATACTTTGTTTTATACGATAAATTATTATTTATATTAAATAAATTATTTAAAAAGAACTATTAGCAAACGATATATTTTCAATAAAAATAAAATAAAATTTAAAAATATATAATTAAAATCACAATCAAGAATAAAATATATTTAAATTATTTTTTTAGTATTTTTACGTTTGTAGTAAATTAATAGTGGAATACATGTTACCATAATTTATATAAATGTAACTTAAAAATTATTAAATATTATATATAATAAAATTAATTAATTTAAAATGTATATATATATATATATATATATATATATATATATATATATATATATATATATATATATATATATATATACACAGATATAATTATTAAATAGAATATATTTATATACCTTGAATAATATATAAGTAATCTGGAACTTTTTTATTTATAACTATTTTTAATTTATTTGATTTTAAAAATTTTGATATTTTTTAGTTTTTTTTACTTTTTAATTTTGCGGTAGACTAGAATCTAAGCACGGCTTAAATATTAGTTATATATAGTATATAGGATAAAAAAAAAAAAAATTACGCAATTTTTATTGCAATATTAAATTGTGAGAAAATTAATTAATTAAAATTACTGATTCATAAAAATGATTAACACATGTGTGTACTATGTACTACATACACAATATAATATATGAGATAGAAGAACAACTCACAAAACATAAATCTCCGGTTCTCACACTTTCAAGACACGTACATAATATACAGTAAGACGAATGATCATTACAAAAGAATGATGAATATTATACTGTCTTGAGAAAACCGCAAAAACTTTCTTTTGAAAAACCCGAACAAAAACTTTTGAAATTCTTTTATATTTAATTTGTCACCGAACATTAATAATATTTGATTGTCTTATTGTTGTTGTTGGTTAAATCAAATTAATTTAATTTAATTGAATTTTCTTTGTAATATATGTATACTTAGAAAATAACAAAAAAAAATTAATTTCATTCTTATTTTAAATTGAGACTTTTATCAGTCAGATTTAGTCATTTATTATTCATAAATTCATAACTATTCTCGAATGTCGAAAGAATTGTCGTCTACTAAATAATTTCCTGATATACAAAAGGATATTTCGATTGTCGAAATATTGTTTACTAATTTAAGTATTTTTTACGTGTTGAATTTTTTGGTACTGAATCGAATAATATTTAAAAAGGGAATATTCAATGTTATAACCTAAAATTATTGAGGTGCACTTAACATAACATTTTAATTATTGTTAAAATTTAATGATTGTTTTATAGAATGGCAATACGTGATATCGACAGTCCTATCAGGCTCTCGCAGATGCCTACATTTTATTGGAATACAAATATTACTCGATCTACTGCCACAATTTACAGCTTCCGCGTTTATTTTTGGGCTCGCTTTGTCACTGGTAACCTTACATTATATTACAATCCAACAATTTACAGAAAGTGACAACCTGAAATTATGCCGTGTGTTGATCAAGTCTTTTGTCATATATATGGATGTGCGAATCAGACGCTGACGAATGATGAGGAGGCATCGCTGTTAGACATATTTCAGAGAACAATTATACATATGATATATTGCTCAAAATGAGAGAATGATAGCACACAGATAATTCTGCACATGAAATTATAGGATTCAGTCATGTCTTACGTGATTCAAATTATTGAGGTGGAATGAAATGGTTGATATCGTTTGTTTAAAATAATAAATCTTCTTATTTGTGATATCGTGATCATTGGGTTCTAATTTCGAATTGATAATGATTTAATAATCCTTTGATCAATCTTGATCATTTGAACAAATTTCGAAATAATATTGTTCTAGATGATCGTTCAATTATTTGCGTACTAAATTCAAAATTATATAACAGGTTCTTTTGAAAGTCGTGAATATTTAGAGTTTAGTATTAGATGTATGTTGATTGTGAGGTTCTATATTGTTTCTAAATGATTTTTTTTTTATCGTGATCATTATATGTACTAATTTTAAAACATCGTACGATCGTTTGTTTGTCTTTTGACACATTTTTTGGTTTTTCAATTCAATTTACTCTTTAGTTTAGGTCATTAATGCCAAAGATAAACAATTGAAATTCGGTGTTGATATATTTTTACAAATTAAGTATTATTAATACATGCATGTCGTGGCAAAACCATATGGAGTAATATGTATTATATTTATAACCAATATATAAAAAACAAATATTTTTTTAGTTTTAATTTAAATTAAAATGCAATAAAAAATATACTTTTTTATTTTTATGATTACAATCATTATTATTGTTATTATTTTTATTGTTACTATTTATAAAATGCAATCATTTTTTTTATTGTTAAACATGCAAATGAATCATATTTTATTGTTAATTTTAATTTACTTTGTTGTGCAGTAGAAGCGAAAGGAAAAAACCGAAATCAACTTAACCAGTCTTAAAATTTATAGTAGTCATTTAAAAAAATTTAAGAATAACTTGTCACGAACCTAAAAATCAATGATCGCAAATCTCACATTTTAATATTACATTTAAAAAATATATATTTATAAAAATTAATTTTATATAATATTATATAAATATATAATAAGGATTATTTATTTAATCATTTAAATTTAGTAAAGAGATAAGCAATTTTCTTTACAAAACAAAAAATAAATGATTCTGTACTTATTTCTATATTTATATGTATAGTTGTGTAGAATGGAGGTTGATAATGGTGGCGTTTTCGCAATTGATGGATCTATGGCGATTCATAACGGCTGTATATCTTATAATTACTATATATTAATTAAAATTTATCATTTATATATTTGACGATAATCACTGATGTAATTGTTATTATTGGAACAGTGCATTGTTCTGGAAATAAATAATTATTTTAATTTAATTTTATTTTATTAATTACTTGAGTTGCTTCACCTATTCAATGATAAATAATGTTTAATAGTATTAGTTGAGTTATTAAACTAAATTATAAAAAACAAAAAATAGTAAACGAACTATTGAATTTATTGAAACATAAAACATAAATTTGCAATAAGATTTAATGTTAAGCCAAATGTCATTAATGACTCTTTTATCTAACTCTATATCGATAATACTTTATTGCTTGGCGAATAGCCTTTTAATGTTTTAAGCATGGCAATTAAGATTTTTATAAGCAGCTTTAATTGCTAACCCGGGGTCTACACTATGCAAAATTGCTGAGAGTTTCTCTCATGAAATTAAATTTATCAATGTGTGTGTATGTATATTATACAAATTTTGGCATTCTCAGCAAATTATCAGGAGGCTATTTCACGAAAAAATTATCATGAAATTTGTACGAAATGTCAAATTAAAATGCACTTTAAGGTTATATTTTTCATTTTTTTTCCGAGTGTTGAGACGGAACCTACTAATTTTTTGACAGTATTCACCGAATTTTAGGTGACATCTGAAGAAATTATCATGAGAGTAAAATGCCCAGTTATGAAAATTTTTTAACAAATATTTATCAATACATTGAAAAAAACATACACATACATAATATTTCATGAGAGAAAATCTCAGCACTTTTGCATAGTGTAGACCCCGGGTAATGTATAGCACATTCAAAAATTTATTAGATCAATTGAAACAGTTATAATAGTTCGATATTCGCGTATACTGCTTTCAATCTGGTGCCATATTATCCACATCCTATACATGTGCATTAATTAATTTTTATGAATTATTTTGTATACCATTGGAAGATGATCTGAGTTTTAATTTGTTACTCTTAGTTTGTATTCATTTTTTACTTTTATAATACAAATCATTTTTTCAGATTTTTCAATTTCTATGAACAACAAACAACTATCCTCGGCATTTATTGGAAAGACCAAAGAAATCAAATTTAATCGATGACCAACTAGAAGCTTTGTATACGATTTAAAATTTATTTTACGAGTCATAAATTTCGCACACGTGCATAGAGAGGCTATATATTCCAGATTTTCTAAATTATAAAATCATTACCTATGCTTAGCCAACAATTAAGTTGATTGTTTGTCATTTGTCCCGTTGCCACCCAAATCGATCACGGAATGCTACAGGTTCGTTTTAATTGACAATTAGCATATTGCATAGTTCCATGTCAGTCTGAGTGTACTGACGTGTACAATGGCTCGGCCCATGGACTTTACAATCCTACAATGATTTAGATTTTATATATATAGTGTGCCAAACACTATAACTTTAACCACTATCCTACTTGGTCGGTTCTGATTGCTGTTATTCTATTGAATTTTTTTTTGACAGAATGAAAATAATTATACTGTGTTCTACTATGTTTATAGGTCAACAAATGTTATAAATTGATCCAAAACTCCCAATATTACGAACACACAATTCATTCTTCGCGTACTATAACCATCTATAGTCTTTTGTGTTCCATAAGAGAGAAAAAGCTGAAGGTTGAACACATGTATATGAATATAATATAATATAAAAATTCATAATTTATATCAAATCGAAAGATTTCCTAGTTTATACTCTAGTAATTCGCCGATGGCCTGGATTTTGAAACAGTTTCCAAAAAATTTCCCAAAATATACACGCCATATAAAATAGCCTCTGCAAATCTTCCTATTTAGGATATTGACAGTTGGAACCTATATGTGCTAACTTAGAAAATGAAAAGATTGAACAGCATTAAGCGATTCTTACAATCTTAAGCGATATTACATTTATATATAAAATCTCCTCAACTTTTAGCCAGGTGAGTCATGATATAAAACTAGCCACACATATATATTTTTCTATAGTCGCAGTATACTTATATATAATACATATATAGATATCTTAAGAAACCGCCACTAAACCTTAAATATTTATTTAAATTTATCTCAACAAACAAATTAAAAAAAATATGTATACATATGTATGTATATAAATCATAAATAACCGGAACTAAATATGTAATAAATTAATAAAAACCATGCTCTCATCATTTTAACAAAAACTTACCTTTTAAAATGTTTACAATTATAAATGAATTTAATGAAAGTTATGTTAGTTTAAAATTACTCATATACCAATTAATTCATTGTTATAAAGTTATCATTATTGTGGAAATTTACAACAACAAATTAAATTAAATACAATAAAATTACAATTGTGCGGTACACCTTGTTTAAAAATACGATAAAAAAACGAAGAACATCAAAAAACCGCGGCTGTCACACAAATTTTTATTATTTTCATTTTATATTTTATTATGACGAGAGTCGGCGTGTGCTGTCAATTAAATTAATGTTTAAATAAAGTTTTATTTATTTAATTTTTTATTTTTTAGGGGAATTTTTAAAGATAAAATAATTATTTTTATGTAGAATACAAAACAGATTAAAAATGCATCCTACACTATTTTATGTATGTGCGGATTATTCGCGAATTTCCACAATAATAATATACACTTAATTAATAAAATTGTTAATGTTAATAAAATAAATAAAAATATCTTACATTATTTTTTTATATAGAAGAGGAATTGCCGTACTACATGCGACAAACGCACCGATAAACAATTCTGGCGCGTCTGACACAGTCCCATACATAACCCCTTAACCATTTTGTATATATGTGTCGTTTATAATTTATTATAACAATATTATATTATATTTTTTGTTTTGTGCTTGAATTATTTTATATTAATAAATGTGAACGAAATAATATTTATATATATATATATATATATATATATTTAGTTTCAGGTGTATACCCCCAGTATATTTATCGCCAAACACATTGACTACATCTACAATTAGAAGAAAAACAAATTGGTTTGCTAAGAATTAATTTATTTAATAGTTATAAAAATAAAAAATAAATATAAATTTTTTTATAAATTTTGTAAAATTCCAAAATGCCAAAAACTGTGTTAGTAATAATTAAATTTTGAAAAATTCTATTTAGGTTTACTCGTACTCTTGCCAAATGTAATGTATATTATTGTGTATGTATTCATAAGTATAATAATGTATATCATGTATAAAATATTTTTTATTTTTTATTTTAAAGATTGTATCGTATACTCGTATATACATATATATTATACATATATGTATATATAATCGTATTATATATATAAAAATAATAAATTTTTAAAAACTAAAATTAAAAAAAAATTATTTTGTGGTTTAAGGACTGGGAATCAAAGGTCACAAAATCAGGGTATATGTTAAAATTATGGGAATGTGTTTTCATCGAGCGGTTTGATCTAAATCTAAGAACACGACATAAAGAACAGCAAAACAAGTAAATAAATAACAAACCTTCCAAAATATTTAAAATAAAATAAAAAATATTTGGAATTTTATTATTTTATAGAATTTCGTTTGATATGATAAGGAAAAATACAATGCATGAAAAAGATTTATAACGCGTTAAAATATCTAATTTTTCAAATATCGACTTGATGTCACTCTTGGACAGGTCGCACTTCAATGATACCTATAAGAGGGAAATGGAGCACAAACTATATATAAGTCGTGATTTTTTATTCAATAATTTTCGAGTTCAAATATAGTACTCTTTATCAATAAATATAATACATTTAATGTTAAACTAGGTACATATTTTAATTCACTAGTACCAAAATAAAATTAAATTTAACTTTATTTTTCAATGTCCTCGATAAAATCATAGTACACGAACTGAGGGAAAATTTCGCCAGTGTATACAATTTTGTCTTAAAATTTTGATATTCTGAATAAGAGTGAGTTTTTATTTTGAGAATGCATAATGTAGCCGTGTCCCTTCTTAAGCCATAGATATTCCCACTCTATACGATTCCTGCTCTGTTGACCTTTGCTGCGGTCTTACGAGATTATCGAATCTGAATTTTCTCCAAAGCTCGCTAAGCGTCAGAATGGGAACATGGCCAAATCATTTAAATAATTTGGCAATCTAAAGAATTCTATTCTATCTATTTCGTAATATGAAGACACCCATACAAATTTAATAGCTCATATAGGTTACTGTCAGTTTATTGGTGCAGCTTAATCAAATAATCACAGGTTTGGAACTATTATAGAAAAACGTTATTTAAAGTTTACTAGATTATGGGCTTTTGAATACCAAAGTCATGTTTATTTGCTGAAAATGCTAAAAATTGAATTATACTCAAACAAATAAGAGCTTAAAATGCTTTTAAGAAGGATAAAATAACATCTAGCCTGTTTAATGCTATATTCAACAAATAATAGTTTGCAACTTCATAAAATGCCTTCTACTGAGCTTCTTGGAGAGACCCCGATTGATACAATCCACTGAAATGTTTTACGAAGGTCATACAGAATTCAATAATAAATTCCATTTCCCATATTCAATATAACATTGAAAAGCAAGAAAAAAACTATATAATAGGCACAGACAGCTTCTTGCTAATACCATGGCACAATTAGACTTATAGTATTGCCTAAAATTTGTCTAGTTTATTTTCCATCTAGAGCTTATAGAATTGTGATACAAAGATAAAGATTATAACAGATAAAAACTAATTGCGCGAACACAGTTTAAAACTACAGAGTTGAAAATTCTATAATTATTAACCTAATTGACAGACAAAGCTATACACTTTTAATTCATATAAGATATATAGGAAGATGTATATTTAAAGATATATAAAAAAATAACATAATGGAAATTCAATTTTGACTCTTTTGAATCATTCTGACAAAGTTAGCATATGATTTATGAAATTCTTCTAAAATCTAAAACAAAAAGAAATTTTTTGTGATTTTGACGTTTTGCGGTTATTAAAGAATGTCCTAGATATATACATATACCAGTATATGTAGAACAACGCTTTTTTTTTTTTTTTTTTTTTTTTAAAAAGGACTTGGCATAGACACTTTTACGGTCCATAGCCTTACCTTACATTCACACAACATTCATTCAATCCATTCATTCATCCCATTCATCCCAGAACAACGCTTACGATTTGTTAAATATACAGATTGTAATCAATACCAAATTCAAAAAGTTCATTAGCGTATGGCCACCATCGCTTTCAACAAGACATATGAACAATAACTATACATATAGTATATACGTAAATATGTGGTAAGATAAGATAAAAAAAAATATGTAGTATCCGCCGCGCACATCAGGCGTGCGCACATCACTATTTTTATAAAATTTAGAATGTGCGATACATTTTGATACAAACCATTACAATTGGTATGAGCACATTATATACCAAACACCTTAGGTAAACTAGACTATATATGTATATGTATACGAAATAAAAAATGCATACATATGCATATAAAAGATGAATTATTTTTTTAATTCGGGATCTAAGATCGAACTCGATATTTATTTTTTATCATTTAACAAACCTCAATATTTTACTAAACATTCATAAATTTTTGTAAATAGACAATTGACAAACACCAAAAAATTATTATTATTAGATAAATAATATAAATTTATTTGACGGCTTATATATTTTATTTGTGTCACTGTATCACGTTGTTAATTGTTAAATATTTATTAATAAATGAAATTTTTTTTAAATTTATTTTGTTGACATATCTCATATGTGTTAATCATGATGAGAACTAGTAAAGAAATTTCTCACGACTTAAGACTATATAGTCTATATAATTGTTAGTGCATTTCCTAGCTTTGTGGTGCGATGCGTTTGAATCTACTCGTATATCTGAATCTATACATTCTATACATGTATAATATACTTCTAATAATTAAATCGATCCATTTTTAAATAATAATATATATATATATATATATATATATATATATATATATATATATATATATATATATATATATATATATATATATATATATATATATATATATATATATATATATATATACGTACGTATATATATATATATATATATATATATATATATATATATATATATATATATATATATATATATATATATATATATATATATATATACATATATATATATATATATATATATATGCGGCGCGATTTTTTAACGCAGCTAAAATTTGTATATCCCCAAAGAAAAGATTGATAACACACAAATGAAAATTTATCATCGGTTTAGCGCAAAAAAATACCCAAATTAAAGTATAAGTTGTGTTCTTTGAAGAGAAATCATAAAATAAAACTAAATAAATAATTAGCGATAAGCAAAATATAATGACTTAATTCGCAAATAATATTGCAATTGCAAAACGCGCGTCGCTTCAAAACAATTTCACTTCGTGCAGTTATAGGATAGGAAATAATTCACATATAAAAAAAAAAAAATTTATTTTTAAAAGAGACAAAAAAAATTTTTTAAAAATGTAAATATAAATTTTGAGAAAAAATAAAAATTATTTATTTAAAAGACAAAAATTGATAAAATAAAACATTTTCTTACCTGTGTTGGCGTAAATTATCTTGTCGTTTAAAATATTTTCCACAAACTTCACATGAGTATGTAACCTCTGGACTTTTATGGGTACGTTCATGTATCATCAAATTATAGGGTTTTGTAAATCGTCTCTGACAATATTTACAAATAAATTCACACTTTGGTCTCATTTTACGTCGAAAATCAGACCGACAGTCATCATTGTCGATTCGCATCACCGCGAACATTGTGATGTATTTATTTGAATTTTTTTTTTTATTATATATAGATTCCTTTTGTAGTATTTGAAATAAAATATAAAAAAAAGCAAAAAAAAAATTACTAAATTTTTTTTAAGCGCAAAAAAACTCAAACTTCGCGTTGAGTTTTTGAGAGAAGGTAAAAAATTTGTTGTTGATTGTTTGTTGCGCGATTAATGTTGTTTGCTTTTCTGTAACCATAAGAATAAAATAAAATATAAAAGAAGGCGTTTACTTTATCTTTTTTTTTAAATATATAATATTATAGACATATATAAATAAATATATATAAATATATATATATATATATATATATATATATATATATATATATATATATATATATATATATATATATATATATATATATATATATATATATATATATATATATATATATATATATATATATATATATATATATATATATATATATATATATATATATATATATATATATATATATATATATATATATATATATATATATATATATATATATATATATATATATATATATATATATATATATATATATATATATATATATATATATATATATATATTTATTATAATACATAATATGTATTATATATATATATATATATATATATATATATATATATATATATATACATAACATGTATTATATATAAATATGTATATACGTTAATATATTTATACTAAGCGCGAACCAAAATTATTTGTGCAACAAGAAATTTGTTTTCACCTGAATTACCTAGTATATAAGACGTCGATGATAAATTTTGAAATAAATTTTAATTATTAAACCAATGTGCATATGTATGTGTACACAAATAACTTAAATTTTGTTCATCACTTCTAGTAACAAAGTAAAGAAATATTTAATTAGTTTTGGTTTAAAATTATATATTGTGCTTTGTGCACTCATTTCCTGTTAAAATTAATTGTATATGTTATAATGTACATACATATATATACGCATACTTATGTTAACACTTTGTTTCCAGCGTCATAGTATACCTGTGTTTTACCTTCAATAGCTTTCCAATTATTGTATATTAGTTATTTGTATCAATAAACCGCACGTAAATAATTAAAAATACCGAAATCGATTGTAGCTGAATATAAGTGTTAAATTTAGTCTGACACCAAAGAATAAATACTAAATGAGGTGAAGGTAAACAGTATATGCATTCCAGCAAAAGTGGATTGTTTGATTGAGAGACCTGTGATGGATTGACTCAACGGAATTTACAAAATATATGAAAAATTAATCGAGAAAACTGAACAGATCCAAGATCGATAAAATTGAACATGCTCTTATTCCTTCTCTCGATTAAAAAAATTTCAATGAAGTTAAACTTTTACCTTAGCACCAATTTCATTAAGTTAATTTATAACTTTATGCTGAGATTTTTATGGTTTCCACTTAAAAACGCATTCAGTCAATAAACAATAATAAACTAACTAAAACTTTAAATTTACATTCACCGCTAAACAATTTTTTTTCACCAATTATTTTTTCACCAAACAGGGCATATTTCATGAAGAGAACAATTACTTGATTTAGGAAGCTATTTATTATATTAAGGAGTTAAAATTACTTGATTTAGGAAGCTATTTATTATACTAAGGAGTTAAAATCATTACCTTAAGTACAATTTGCGTATTGTAAATTAATTAAATTAAGAGTAAATATTTGTAAATTTAAAAATAATCTTACACGGGAATAGAACCAAATTAAAGAAACGATAAAAATTGTCTCCATTATACCTTGTAAATTATGGAGGCGGCCAATTGTATGCTTATTATTAGTATTAGATTGTTCAATTACCATAGCTTGATGAGAGGCCCGTTTTTATAAATATATACATATATATTTAAATAACACAAAATTCTGTTCGTTGTATCTCTGACAACTTTCAGATATCATAAATATAAATTACAATTTACAACCAATAATTTAACTTAAACTATTTATTTAAAAATTCATTTTTCCACCAATTCCATAATAGAGTTCTTCCAAAAAGTGTTGATTTGAAAGATGAAAATGATCTCCTAATATCGAAAAATAAATAAATCCTAAAAATTTTACATATAGCTCTCCGCTCCCTCCTTTACCTCGGAAACACTTCCTTTACCTCGGAAACACTATAACACAAGTTATAGTTAGTTAGTTAGTTTTACCAAAGAAGTTTTAAAATCAATTTAAAAAAATTTAAATAAAACTTGACTCGTTTGTATTTACTCCAAAATCTTTTTACTTTTATATTTAAGCTGTAATCAAAATGTTTCTAATTTAAAAGCAAATTATTGATCCTTTGAGCCCATTTAAATTTTATAACTGCACCAATATAGTACTCGAATACGTTCCACTCATTTATTATATGTAAAAATTCACGCTTAGTTCAGTAAAAATGACAAAATTTGCTAATCTTAAACTACATTTGAATTTGATACTAGTTTGATTTGGTAATTATCAATTATGTATTAAGTGTATAATAATAATTAACAGTGTTAAAGGCCATTACTGGCCCCTTACTGAATCAACAATTTGGCTCCAACGGTTTCGATCCTGAGCTTGGTCTTCATACTGTCTAAGACAATATTAAGTGTATACATAATTGATAATTGCCAAATCAAACTAGTTTTAACTATTGAATTTGTTTAAAAATTGTTGGGTTACGTATTTTTAAATTCCACTTACATTGAAACTCTTTGAAAAAATATGATTCTAATATTAAGAGGATGGTTAACTTACAGTAAATTTCGATTTTTCTTAATATTATTGAAATAAACGATTATGCTCGTTAAATTGAGTTATATGTATAGTTAAGTTGAGTTTTATGTATACCATAATTAAAAAAAAATCAAATTGCACTTAGATTGCAAATATTCTCCCGCGCATTCTTATTAAACTATGTATTATTGAACTACAAGCTTATTAACAATCAAACTGTGTTAATTTTGTTTTGTCGATTAGGCGTTTTCCTCTCATATAACATGGATCTGAATAATTTAGAATAATCATTTACGACTCAAGCTAATTTCGAATAAAATTACCCATTACTGTAAAATATCTTGATTATTTATTTAAAGAATTAATAACCTCCTTATACAAAACGAAATTAATATTTTATTTTTGTTAAAATTTTAAAATATATTTTTTAAGAAGAAAAGACGATTTACACAAATAAAAGTAAAAAGACATAACATATACATATAATTATGTATACAGACTAATTTTAATTCTTATTTGGAGACTTTTAGGTTCATTCAACAATAGAAGAAAATCATTGGATATATGTAATGGCATGGGATTGTTAAATACATCATATTGTTATTTAGCAGACCAGCAGATCAAAGAAATTTGATAACGACACTGTGGACATTTGCGAATAAAAATTAATTGTTTGATTAGTGTTGCATAATTAATTTACATAAGTTATAGATTTTGTATAATATGTATTTGCACATATATAGATAATATTACATCGCCAATACAAAATATAAAAAACAACAGTTTTCCAATTGAAAATTATATATATATATATATATATATATATATATATATATATATATATATATATATATATATATATATATATATACATTTTCACATGTCTTATATCTCGCAGCAGTCGAGCATATGTGCAATTAATTTATTGATCTTATGTTTCGTATGTTATATATAGCAGTATTTTATATAGTGTATGTAGGCTGATTGTTATTATAAATTATCTTATATTTATTTATGTTTCACCGACGGGGCCACGCATTACTATAAAATGTCTTATTTTAGTTGATTAGTGAATTAAGAATTATTTATAAATTTGTTTGCGCATTGTTTCAAAATGGATTAACTTTAAAGGCGGTGTGATATATCGATTTTCGGTGAATTGGTTTTCGTTTAATGGATTTTCATGAAAGGAATTATCTCATTATCGTGTTTGATATGTTTGCGCTCCGGTTAATTATTATAAATATATATAATACGAGTATGTATATATGCATATTATATATAAGTTCAATGGACAAGTGATTTTATCGATTTGAACGATTGGCATAAATTTCCAATCAAATAAGGCATCTGTGATAATAATAGTGACATTTGTGTAGGACTAAGAGATTCGTGCTTGGTACGTACATCCGTTTAAATATTGGACATGCTAAATTGCATTGGTATTTAAACAACAAAATACGATAATTATCAAAAATCCAAAACAAAAACAAAAAAATATTATTTATTAATCTTGCTGTGAATTTATATAAAATTACTATTTTGTTCATTATTTTGATTTGTTTTGACTATATGTATATACTCGTCTTACTTGTATAATATATGTATATTGTGTGGGACTGACTGTAAATATAGATAATTATCATTTTATCAAAAATATTTAGTAGGAATGATATTTTATATCATATCTAAACGAGGATTAAGTCATTGATTAAAAATAATTTTGGAGATGCTTTTTTGTTTTTGGTTATGGTTTATGGTTTGTAATTTAAGAAAATCATATCCAATTAAAAGAAGCTGAAATTAATTTATTTTAATAAAACACCACAGGTAGCTGTTATGTTCCACATGCACCTGTGTTTGGTTTTTGTTGATTTTAATTTAGAATTTTTTATAAAGGTGAAAATAAATCAACAGGAGTTCATTTCGCTAAAGATTTGGTAATTATTTTTAAGCGCTTTTGTTATAAATTTCTGGCTCATTTTTCAATTTTAACGCGACATTTTTTTTATTATATAGCTTATATATTAGCACCATATGGCGCTTGTGTCTAAATCAAACGTATATTCCAAAATATATTTCGTAATAAAATCGTATAATTTATTCCCTATCAAGTATGTATATATCAAAATATACCACATATGAAACAAAGAAAATGTTATATTTTTTTTATCCTACACAAAACCAGATAAGATCGCCGAGGTCTTCTTAACAAATCATAATAAAAGAAACTAAAACAAAATTAAAAAAATTTCATTCATAATTTAAGTCACATTTATATGATTTATTAAACATTTCGTGATTTCGATCGTCTTGAGAAGACTTTCGCGAACGAAACAAAAAAAAATGTAATATTTGATCATAAATAAATTTATGTTTTATAAAAACGTTATTTTCTTTTCATGTTCAAAAGTTAAACTATATAAGAAAACGATATATAAAGGTATTGGAATCAAAGGAATTTGGGTTGCGCTGCATAAATATCCATTTCATACGACGAGTATGGATGCAAAACTTGTCGTCGAAATATTTATAAGATTTACATGGCGCGTTTCATTAATTTATTATTAAACTTATACTATGTATATATATGTACATATATTTTATGACTATTATTTTAACAAAATATGTAAATTAATATAGGGAAGTGGATATATAAAATACATACACTGAAATTAGATATATCTTGAGGGTGTTTCAATTTATTAGTTTTATTATTATAAGAAAATCATCATGTGTTAAAAGAAAGTAAATGTATATTTTATATAAGATAAATAAGTTATTTTTCGAAATATGTAGGTAATAGAGATTGCATACAATAAAATATTTTTTTAATTATGTGCGGTCATGTAAGGGTGGGTGATGATATTTAATTTATTAGTTATTTTGTGTGAGATAAAGAATGCAGGTGCGGAATTGCCTGTACTTTGTATATAGATGAGTCAGTTTTTGGGTTGTTGTAATATATTAGGAATTTTTATATTACAAATTAAGGTTTTCACACCACATTCAAAAAATATTAATCGGTAAATAAAGATATCCTCATCTGTTGTAGTTTAAATATTCCACAATAAATTAGTAAATGTTATGTATAATCTGATCAAAAATCTATGAAAAAAACAAATATATATAATTAATTACTGTCGATATAGTAAGTACACTTATGTATATAGGTTTTTCATGAATCATTTATTTGTATGGATGTTGAATTTTAAAATACTAAGCTTGAACTAATAAATTAAAAAAACGTTTCGTATAAACTAATTTTCCAAACCAACGATTCGTATAAACAAATTTTTCCTTACCGAATTGATCTCTGAAATGTTAAATACGTATAGATATACATATATATATATATATATATTATATATATATATATATATATATATATATATATATATATATATATATATATATATATATATATATATATATATATATATATATATAAATCGGGTTTTCCATTTGGGACTTGACAACTTTGAACTTTCACTGTGAACGCACCCTTAAACAAATAACCAAGCTTGCAGTGTCAAAACATTCAGTAAAGACAACATTTTCATCATGGTGAAGTACACGAACGAACAACGTTTAGACTGTAATTTCAAGAGCGGTTATTCCAAATTTGAGGAAGCGCTTTTTTGGCTGAACGGCTTCGTCAACAAACAGAATATGCGTTGTTGGTCATGTGAAAACCCTCATGTGCTTCAAGAAACACCAGTTCATCCACACAAAAAATGTGTATGGTGTGGTTTTCATGCTTCATGTTGCAACGTTATATCTTTGGTAAATATAGCATGAGGTAGACATTAATGATATGTGGTTTCAACAAAACGGTGCGACATGCCACACAGCGGGTCTAACAACCAACTTATTGAAATCTAAATTCGATGACCGTGTTATATCCAGAAATACGGGCTACGTTAAATTATTGGCTCAGAGCCAATAATAAACGAAAGAAGCGGCTGTTTCCGTCGAAATGTGGGGCCGAGTCATCGAAAATTAGGTTCAACGAATCGACACCTGGAAAGGTGCCCGTGGTGGAGATATGAACGATGTCGAACTCCATACATTGTACTTCAAGCCAATAATAGAATTTTGCATTTTATTTTTAAAAAAAGTTGTCAAGTCCTTATCCCAGGTTGTAACCAAACCATATATATATAAGAAAGAATTTTGTTTTGTTCTAATCTAAACCATGAATATGAATTTAAAATAAAAAAATTCGTACATAAATTAAATTCTTTTTAGTTAGTTATTCAAAACTATTAATATGAATATATAGTATTTTATATCAATCATCACCAAAATATTCAATGTGTATATAGATATAAAAAAAAATTTCACATTGAACATTTTAATTTTTCAACAAGAGTAACTTACACTGATAGAGAAATAGAAATATATATTTGTTTCAAGACAGGAAGAATGTCTAAGTTTTTTTTAGAAGACACTCCACAAAATCGACGATACAAACAGCTAATGAATTAAAAATTAACTACCTGTTCTGGGGCTCAAGGCTCTCACGACTTTTTCGCAGTTTGCTTTTTTGCATCGTTCCTTTACGGCGTTGCCCAGCAAATCGAGGACACATGATCACAGGTCCAATTTAATTGACCATTTACACCTTGTATGACTCGGCCTATAGATTCTGCACTCTCAACAGAGGATCATAAAAGTGTTCATCTTCGTCCCGATTGAAATCAAGGATGAAGAATCCCTTTTGCATCTATTGGGATTCGAACCTGGTACTTCCCGATCCAAACATCAAAACATTAACCACTGCGCTATTGGCTGGATCGTTTCCTGTTTAAATATTATATTTGGCATTATTGACATATTCACCATTATTCAAAAGATTTGTATATGAGACCCAATTAACCTCAGTCACACTTCTTTGAAAATTAAGGAAATAGTATTATAACCAGAAGAATATTTACAAATTTAGACTGCAGGCTTGACTCTAAAGTCTCATGATTAAAAATTTTTAATAGTGTTATCGCCGGAGCTAAAATAGAATGCAAACTGTCAAAAAAATAAAAGGACATGTGTCAATTAGTTATAAAATAATTTAAAAGTTAATATTTTGACATAAAACTCAAATTTATGGTTTGTTTGGCATAAAATGACAAACAAACTATATATAAATCGGAAAAATATTCCTGTTAACTATTTTTTTTAAACAGTTGACACACGGCCTAAATAATGTAAGGCAGTATTGCTATTAGTGCGCTAAGGTTGCGGACATATTTTCGGAGTCCCGCAGCTAGTTATATTTCAAAAATTAATAAGAGGGTCTCTAAAACGCTCTAAAACGCTCAAAAAAAACATTTTGAATAATTATCGGCTGCATTATACGTATATTATGCATATTATACAGGTTGGGTCAACGAAGGCGACATATAATGTAAACAATTCGTTAAACCTTTTTATTTTTTGGGAAGGTTAGAATTTGAGGAGATTTATGATGGCTTACTACTAAGTGCAATATGTCAAGATTGTTCAACTTTTTTATTATTTCGAAAGCTCTTTTATTTTATTTCTTAACAAAAATATCGTGAGCATTTTAATGTCTGAGTAAATCCCTGTTCGAGCATGATTAAAAACTGAATTTCTCGTTTTGAGGAAACAAGAGCTGTGGCATATCATCGAAGAGGTTTTAGCGCTTCTGAAAGCGCATCTGCGTATATACACTCAAGAAGGAGTGGAAAATGCATCTATGTCTCTACCCGCAATTAAGCATTTCCAGAACATCACTATATATAACGGATATAATTGGAAACAAATTAGGATTATTGTTTCGGTGGTCATAATTGTACAAATTACGTATAGGTCCTTCAAAATAGTTATTATGCTATAATCTGTTGGGGATATAATAAAGACATTATCTATTAGCAACTTTAAGATTATGAGCGCAAAATACTTCATTATCTTTTCATTACTTTTCGGAGTTTCATACCAGGAGTGTGTACTTTATATTATTTTGCATAAGTTGGACTGATTGTTGCCAGTAAATATACTGACAATTAATAACAATGTCTACTGGCATCATTCAACGCAATATTGTTTGCAAAATTTTTACTTAAACAATAAATTATTTGTGCGTCTCTCTCTCTCTCTGAAACCACCAACATAGATCTGAATTTTCAAGACTGTTTAGTTCTATTAGTCTGTCAAGTTTCATGGAAACGGATACTTTCCGAGTTAAAAGTTTCCCGGGTAGGCATATACGGACTATTAGAATGCGGAGTATAAAACACCCTATACTTTAGCCTTGCTAGGGCGACCAGATGCCTAAAATATATATATATATATATATATATATATATATATATATATATAATACATATATATATATATATATATATATATATATATATATATATATATATATATATATATATATATATATATATATATATATATATATATATATATATATATATATATATATATATATGTATAATCTATATAATATATATATATATACATACATATATATAAGCCGATCTATTTTATATGTCATCAATTTTCAGTTAAATTCAAATTAAGAAATTATTGTAAATAACAATGACATGTTTGTCTATAGCCAAAATTATGGAAATCATATACACCGTACTCGTAAAAGAAATAATTATTGAAATTGTTTAAAAATGATGTTTGCATATATACAATTTGACATTTGATATTGACATATTTTATTCACGACTTCGAGGTTTGCACAATCAGATATTATACTGGCATATATGTATATAATAAATAAACTAACCGACGGGTGAGCTACGTTAAATATATATATATATATATATATATATATATATATATATATATATATATATATATATATATATATATATATATATATATATATATATATATATATATATATATATATATATATATATATATATATATATATATATATATATATATATATATATATATATATATATATATATATATATATATATATATATATATATATATATATATATATATATATATATATATATATATATATATATATATGTATATATATAAATTATATTTAATAATACAAATATGTATTTACATATATCTACATGTATATGTATATGCATGTGCATATGTATGAACATATCATAAAAAAATTAAAGATTCAAATTAGATTCAAATAGAATAATATAATGAAAAATAAATTCATTCATATAGAGATCCTGGAATCGCAGAGAAGCGCAACTTGCCGCAAACGCAGAGAACTGAAAGACGTGCTGTCCGTAGACGAATGGCAGCAAATCTCCTTAGAATTTATGAAACTGTATTCAAAGTGTAATGCCCATAGTCACTATCATTATATACATATGTACATATGTATGTGTATATATATATACATATAACTACATAAGTATATGTACATTTGTATATTGATAGCGACTGGGCACTACACTTCGGATACGGTTGCATAAATCGGAGATATATCATTCATTCCTGGTTTCCCTTAAAATTCATTATCACATATGAAAAAATATATATATAAATATACATATATATATATATATATATATATATATATATATATATATATATATATATATATATATATATATATATATATATATATATATATATATATATATATATATATATATATATATATATATATATATATATATATATATATATATATATATATATATATATATATATATATATATATATATATATATATATATATATATATATATATACTAATTGGTAGTTTGCGGTACATAGCGATCGATCATCAATGGCCACCCAAAAAAATTAATTACTTTAAATAATGTGAAAGTTCAATAAACGACATGTTAAATGGGCTAATTAATCCACATCTATATACATATTAAAACAATTGAAAAAATCAATCATTTTTATACAATTGTTCCATAATTTTTTTAATAAAATGAACCAAAATAACACTTCAGCATCACATTAACTTACAATGTTTTCACCAAAAACCGAGAAAACAAAAGAAAAATTATTTCCATTATTTACCTCTTAATTTAATATCCACATTAAAAATAACATATTTTTTAAATGTTTACGCTGTCTTACTAAAACCATTTTACGAAAACTATATACTTTTTACTAAACTAAAACATTTAAAATTTAATCTATGTATTTAACATTAACACGATTCGTATGGATTAACGCTCTGAAAACGACTAAAATACAAAATATAATTTTAGCAACTTATTATCTGCCATATACATTTTTATATATACATACTCGTACAATCGTTACGATCAAAAATTGAGTCATATATAAAATAAAATACAGTTTGTCATAATCTTTTTAAAGAATGCGCAAGCAAACTAAAGATTTGATTTATAAATTCCAACTCACGCATACGGTATGATTGTATGCGATGATCATTTTGAAAATATAAATACAAACTAAAGCGTCTACCTACTGGTGTTACGCGCGCACTCTTTGAATCAGAACAACCCAATGAATTTTTTTTAATTCTCCTTTACTATATTTGCGCTTTTATTATATAACCAATAAGCGACGCTATTATACGTAACACAGTAGCTCTGTGTATGAATGCGGTGTATATACGTTTGTGTATTATTAAACCACAAGATCCCTCAACCAAAAGGGAACACACAATATAATAAATAAAGACAAAAATATAAGAGAGCGGCGCACAGAAACAAAGATTTTATAATTTTATTCAGGGGCGGTACAAAGACCAGTAGCACAATTTTATTTGTCGTATTATTGACGATTTTTTTTATTCACATTAATATAATACTACGGTGCTACCATTGGATGTTACACCAAAATAAATATTTAAGAAAATGAAAGACAATAATACAAAACTTAGTTTAAATTATCTTACCAATTTTTTCGATTAATTTAATTTTGGTTTTAAAATAATTAAATAACTATATATTTATTAAATTAACAAACTTTTATTCACTTTATATATAAATTTCTCACTTTATATATTTTTTATTTTATAAAAAAAAAATAATTTTTATACACTTAAAAACTTTTTCACAAATTATTTATAAATATTTTAATTTAATTTTAATAATTTATAAATTATAATAATTTATTTTTTATATAAATATTAATAACTTCTGTACGCTTCCGTGCGTAGCGTATTTTGTAACTAAAATGATTTTCCGTATTAAAAAATCTTTTAAGTTATAAGTTGAAGAAATAAAAAATAAAACGAAATATTAAAAAATGTAAGTCGTCAGTATATTTTGTTAAACTTTTTTTAAATGTGGCTACCTATACACGGCCGTATAGTACGCTGGACTTGGAACGAGTGTGCACAAAATGAGTTGCTGGTAACAGAAGTCAAGTCTTTCTGGATATAGTAGCTGAACTGGAAACTGCTGACTTCTACTGTACTTAGCAGTATATTTAAAAAAAACATTTTTTATAATTCCAAAAGTGGAAGATGGAAAATATGCGATACATTAAAGTAAGAAAAAGAAAATAAAACTGTATATATATATATATATATATATATATATATATATATATATATATATATATATATATATATATATATATATATATATATATATATATATATATATATATATTATATATATGTATATATATATATATATAGATTCATTACAAGTAGCACTTTAATGCCCCCCTGTTGCCCGAAGCCCCATGGTGCGTATTCCAATGCACTCTATTATATAAAAATGTATCCCCACCTCTCATTGGGATTGTATTTTCATATCAAAATCAGGTGAGTTGCAAGATTTTAGCTCCTCCTTTAAACTTAATCGTCCACAACTATAACTCCACCCTAAATATTTCAATATTTCGACAAAGTAAAAAGAAATACAATCATAATAAGACAATCTTGGGCTTTTGTTATGTACTATTATTAATATATTATAATCTTTATATTATACATATATCCGATCGTTATTGAGGGCGCGTGTATATTAGAAGAAAAGAGAAAGAAGTTAACAAAATAAAAAAGATCACGGTTACCAGATTACGCGTTGTTTTTTTATCTGTTTTATTATATATATATGTATATACATATATACGTATATATGTATATTAAAGAAGTATTTTTGAAATATCGTGTGCAATTCTTTTGGTTGGATACATATAATATAATATATGTATGTAAGTTTTTTAGTTTCTTTATGTTTTTGTATAGTTTATTTTTTCCACCCTAAATTTTATATACATATTTCTAAACAATAAAGCACATGTTTCGGGTGCAGTGCGGTATATGAAATGTTATATTATAAAATAAATTATGGAGTTACGTTCGTGCGATCGAGAAGTTTATTGAGTTCGGATTCTTATACTCGTATATATGTATATATGTATAATAATATGTATATGTTTTTAGATGATGACGCTTGAAAATAACTATTGATAGCCCGCGACAGTTTATATTGGATAAACTTCCGTTTTGCCGTGTTTGCGCAATTTGATAACCATTATGCTGCGAAGTTTTCAGAAAATGTTTCCTTAAAAATAAATGATTTAAATATTATAGTTTAATTTAAAAACCATTTAACCCTTTGAAGATTGTACAAAGCATCTACAAAAAATTTCAAAACACAAAATAAAACTATTTTTTTTATGAATTATATATAAGGAATCTAAAAATCTTAATACATTTTTGCTGTTTTTATAAATGTTTAAATTCGTTTCATGTTCAAACATCACTATATGAAGGTAAAATGTGGGCAAAGTAACAAAAACGATGTTCCCGACATTTGGTTTTAGTGCCCAAAACCTGCAAATTAAAACGAAAAATCCTCTTTCTGTGCCATTTATAGGACAATTTTATATTTATAATTCTAATTTAACTGCCTTGACGTAAATGTTGTATTACATTAATAGTGCGTGTTGTGGACCAATAATAATAATACAGTATTTAAAGGATATCACTGGCCCCTTACTGAGTCAACAATCTGGCTCCAACGGTTCCAGTCCTGGGCTTGGTCTTCATACTGTCATAGACAACCTGAAGAAGCCAAGTCATATTCTCTACACCGTGGAGCCTTCGTCGCCTGCCACGACCTCTGTGCCTACCATATGATGGCTCTCCTTTCAGAGATCGCTGCACAATTCGTTTCGAATCAGCACGCAGAACGTGACCGAGCCAGCGTACTCGCTGTGATCTTACTTCATGTACAATATCGGGGATCTTCATCAGATCTCTGATCTCGATATTGTACGGAGCTCGGTATGTGCCATCTATATCGCGTTTTGGGCCGTAAATCACACGCATAACGCTTCTCTCAAATGTAAGGCGCCATCTCTCACACTCATCCGTCAGCGCCCAACTTTCACATCCAAACATAACAACGGGCCTGATCAACGCTTTGTAAAGCTTCAGCTTCACGGCACTTGATGTAGGTGTTAGGTTTTAGCAGTGGCCTTAGAGGATACAAAGCGCGGCCGCCAGCTGCAGCCTATTGTGACCAATAATTAATTAAATATTGACTTGATCCGAATAAAATCAAGTTCCATAAAACGACATAAATATATATATATATATATATATATATATATATATATATATATATATATATATATATATATATTATATATCAATATCTATATATATATATATATATATATATATATATATATATATATATATATATATATATATATATATATATATATATATATATATATATATATATATATATATATATATATATCAATATCTATACTCTATAGTTATTCAGAATAAAATTTTAATACAAATCAATTGTTATATATAAATTTTTACTTTCATTGAAAAGCCATTGGATTCAGATCAGCAGGTGGATTCGGTCCGACAATTTCCGAGAAAATGAGATGGAAGACGAGACTTTTTTAAAGCTGAAATTCAGATATTCAGAAAATATTAAGGCGTGTGCCTCATAGGACTGTGAATTTAGAACAAATTTCGAGCTTTAGGTAAATACAAATCCATTTGCAAATTTTTTGAATAATTTTATAGGTTATCCGTTAATTTTAAGTTAATATTAGAAATTAACGAATGAAACCTCCATATATGCATGTTTTCCAGTTTTCGTAAAGTACAAATTCAAAAAATGCAAATATCATATTACATAATAATAACAATTACGTTAATAAATAAAAATAAATTAAAATGTATAACTTATAACTTTAATTTATATATTTATATAAAAATTATATATCGAAGAAAATATAAATAATTGTATATATTATTGTTTATAAATATTATACGATATTTGTTGTACCTGAGCGATACATACGCATGCAATACTAACTGAGTCAATTGTGTATTTATTAAGCATTACAAAAAATTGCAATCAATCTAATATATACCTATACATATGTAAACATGTCTTAAACGTCAGATAAAAATTCAACTATATTATTTGATAAATAAAATTAAAATCATGATATTCCATTTAAAGTCAGTTATAATTGTAGCCGCACCTGATTGAGCAGAGTTAACTAATTTAACTGGATCAATATTAAATTGACAGATTAGCACCATTTCACTTCCATTCAAAAACTTAGCTACTCGTATACTGAATTATCTGAATAAGAAATTCGGTCGTGTAATTAATTTAAATGTGTTATTTTTGTTATTTTTGACAATAATTGTTTGCGAAACGTGTAAAATGATTCAAATAACGCTGATTGTGAAATATTATATTTAAAAGAAATATTGCGATTAACAAATATTATTTAAAAATAATAAATATATAACAAAATAATATTTAAAATTGTTTAAATAAAAACATAAACTGTCTTTAATCTATATATGTGAAGTAAAGAGTATCAATAATTCAACGTGCAGCGTACATATGGAACTGGTTCATGTCATTCACGTATTTTAAAATATTTGTTGGCGATCCTCTTATTTTATATTATTGAAAAATTCCAAGTAATTAAATAAAATAGCGATGAAATTATTTGTATAATATATAAAATTGAAAATGTGTTTTGAAATGTATATCGATTTAATATTTAAAAATAGGAAAAAACATTTTTGTATGTATATTCCCAACAGACGGCAATTTAAAATGATTTTCATGACATTTATTTGAAGTATTATTGTGTCAATCGAAAATCCATCCAAAATATAGATTTTCCAAAATCTCATACTAGTTTTGAAAATGATGGAATTAGATAATCATGTTCCAATATCATTTCACAACGTTTGTTATTCGGATGTTAGTTGATTTATATGAAATTTAACAAAATACCTTTAACATACAATGTAACTATATACCATATAAAATTGAATTAAATGATGTTAAATTAAAATAATTTCACGAAAAAATTGCAACACAAATGAAACTTGTAGGACTCTTCATATGGCTCGGGTGAAATTTTATTTCCAGTTGAGAATATTTCAACTCATATGACTATTTCTGCACCAGAATTTTTATTTTTTGTCACAAATCCAAATTCAATTTGTATGTCTGAGCTAGAAAATATTATTATAACCTAAAAAAATAAGATTACTTTAATAATATTTATTTTGCAAATAAATTACCTAATTTGCCCACATCTTTTACTAAAAAATTAAATTCTTAGAGATCTACATATATATATATACAAATGTGGATATATGTATATTAACTATTTCACAACAGGAAACTATATTCAAAAAAAATTCAACAGCTACACATTTTACCTAATGAAAATAATTGTTATCTGCTACGCCAACAATTGAAAATATTGAATTCTTAGAACATTTCATATCATATATTTTTGGACAACACCGAAATAAAATCTTTTTTTGTATTTTGAAATTTGATGGACTAAAATATTAAGATTAAAAAAAAATTATAACTAAGATCTTGAATACTTTAGTCAGTATTTAAAAAAAAATCGGATCATTGTTACAATACTAAATTGTGAATTTTATAATTATGTATACAATATACATATATACATATATGTATATTAATTATAGATTATATTTTATTAATTTTGTAAAATTTCAATTAATAAGTAAACTTCATAAAAGATATACATGTATATTTATATATTATAGCTTTTAGAATTAGAATCAGAATAGGGTATATTATTATTAGTATATTGATATAAGATATCTAGATCTACTTGATTAAACGGACATAAATGGTGTTATGTAAGTATTTTCAAAATGTTTTCTTCTATTTAATTAAAAGAATTTCTATCAACAATAATATATGGTTTAATTTTAAATTACAAGATTACTATTTTCAAAGCAAAACGAAAATCTCCATAATCATAGTATCTGGATGTTTATCTTTATCGGTTCGATGTGTCTTTTTGTCCAAAAAATATTGTTTCCAAAAATTGAGTGAGAAATTTGCGGCGCGTGTTATGATGTGTCCTTATGATTTTGCGGCTTATTGTCCGCAAAATACGTTACCTTTTACACTTTTATGCAAAACAATTGTGGAATTCGAAAATAAGTTTTTTTTAAATCTTAAATAAAAAATTCGATCACTTTGATTTTTTTAACCTGCTTTGCTAATTTTACGCCATACGTCTGTATTAAAAGGGCTTGTTCACTTGAGGGTGATATTAAAGTTCCATTGGCCACCATCATCCCAACTATGGCTCTCGCAATATTCGAAGATCGCTTGTCCTTCAAAATTTTGGAGAGGCAACTGATTCTTATGATGCGTATTTAAATTTGGGAAGCTATTAGCTAGCACTATACACTAATCGATGATATTTCTTAGAAATTTGTATTGTTATGTTAAATAGACTATATACTGATGAAAAATACCTTAATATCAGTTCTAACAAACCTTAAAAATAAAGCTGAAAATAATTAGACCTACACATCAGTTTGGGTTTTTTCTGACAAAATAGGATAAAAACAAGGGAAATCTGGTTAAAATTGAGCTATAATATTTAGGAATGGCACTATTACACATACGCAATCGAATACATACGCAATCGAATACATACTGTTAAAATATATTGTAAAATGCTGCTAGTTTTTTCCACGTCGATAAGATACTAACATATTAATTGAATTATTATGTTAATACTTTTTCATTCAACAAAAACACCTTTTATTTGTAAAATCCTTCACAGTAAATTTAATAAACATAGGATATTAGAAAATTCAAAAAAGCGGTTCTCATTTTCTGTTAACTTTAATTAAAAATAATTGATAAAAAGCAATACAATTTTTTTTAAAATACGTATGTATCTGTAGTTTAAAAACTATAACTATATAATTTATAGCAGGTTGTTTTTAAATTAAAAAGTAAATTAATCATTTAGTTAAAAGCTCTTTGAATATGATAAACTTATAGGTATATATTATAAAGAATTTGTAAACCTATAAATTTAAATATAGTCTTAATGAATAATACTTAATAAAATATATTTACTAAAGTTCTTATAAATAATGAACAGTTTTAAAGGCCATTACTGGCCCCTTACTGAGTCAACTATTAGGATCCAACGATTTCGATCCTGAGCATGGTCTTCATACTGTCTAAGACAATCTGAAGAGGCTAAGTCGTTCTCTATATCGTGGAGCCATTGTCGCCTGCAACGACCTCTGCGCCTACCATATGGTGGCTCTCCTTTCAGAGATCACTGCACAATTCGTTCCGGATCAGCACGCAGAACGTGACCGAGCCAGCGTAATCGCTGAGATCTTACTTCATGCACAATATCGGGGATCTTCATCAGATCTCTGATATCGAAATTGTACAGAGCTCGGTATGAACCATCTATTTCGCGTTTTGGGCCGTAAATCACACGCATGATTCTTCTCTCAAATGTAAGGAGCCATCTCTCGTACTCATCCGTTAGCGTCCAACTTTCACATCCAAACATAACAACGGGCCTGATCAACGCTTTGTAAAGCTTCAGCTTCACGGCACTTGATAAGTGTTTAGATTTTAGCAGTGGCCTTAGAGGATACAAAGAACGACAGCCAGCTGCCAGCCGCACTTTAATATCCTCACCCACACTGTTATCGTGAGTGATAAGAGAACTCAAATATTTGAACCTCCTCACTCCCTCAAACGTGTGGTGGAAACTACTAAAATCTGGTGTGCTATATATTATCCCTAAAACCAGAGATCAGGTATTTCGTTTTGAACTTATTGATCTGAAGTCCAACTGAAGCTGAAAACTCTACAAGCGGATCAAGTATTTTTTTCACTCCGTTGCTATTCAGTCCAATCACGCATATATCATCTGCATTTGCAAACACCTGATTGGACTGGCGATATAAGATGTTGCGCTGAGGTGTTTCAGTTTTACGAAAGATGTACTCCAACATGAGATTAAAGAGTATCGGGGACAGAGCATCTCCCTGCCGAACACCCGAGTTAACTGCAAAAATTGTCGATAGCCTGTTCTCAACTTTAACACAGCATTGAGACTGCGTCACTGTCATCCTACACAGTCGTACCAATTTTGTTGGCATTCCTAGGTACTCCAGGGCAGACCACAAACTCTCTCGATTGATCGAGTCATAGGCCCGTCGGAAATCCAAGAACACCTGATGTACGGAGATGGATGTCTCATAATATTTAGATAGAATCATTCACAGCGAAAAGACCTGATCAGTGACTGATCGATTCGGACGAAATCCTCCTTGATAGTCACCAACCAAGCCCTCCGCTAGAGGAGTGATTCTATCCAATATAATGTATGACAGTAACTTGTATGCTGTGTAAAGGAGAGCTATACCGCGATAATTCTCACACTTCAAGCGGTCTCCCTTCTTGAAGATCGGACATATCATGGCCACTTTCCATTCGTCAGGCATAACTTCGGTTCGCCATACTAATCGAATAAGGTCGAAAAGACAGTTCCACAAAGTATCCCCTCCAAATATCAAGAGCTCCGAATTAATGCAGCCCACTCCAGGTGAGCGGTTTCGTTTCAATCTCTGCATAGCCTTAGTGAATTCCTCATGGGATCTGTCTTAGAGGTGGCTCAACAACAGTCTGTGACGCATGATGAACATCAAGCAGCTCAGTAAAGTGTCCACTCCATGCGTCAAGCACTGCGTCGATATTGACACAGAGGTTTCCATCCCGGTCCCGAATGGCGGTTGGCGTAGGCCTGAAAGTATGGTGCAGTCCAGTAATTCCTTTAAAGAAATTACGCGAACTGCGATTATAGCTGAATTGTTGAACTTTGAGAACCTCGGCCTTCCACCATATTCTCGTTTCTTTTGTCTACAAATCCGCTCCCTTCTTGCAAGAGCATCATTGTTTTTCCTCGCGATTGTGAGACGTTGTTGCACTTCACTATGGGCTATATTTTGTTGCTCAACCGCAAGACGACACTCGTCATCAAACCAATCATTCTTGGGTCTGACCTTCACTATACCTAAAGTCTGTTGAGCAGCACTGACAACCGAAGTTTTCAGTACCTCCCAGACAGAATTCACGCAGCCAGACTGGTAATTAGCTCCCTCAATGTTGTCGCTGACAAGATCCTGATATCGTTCCTTTTGATCTTCATTTAAGACCGAAGTTCTTATAACGAAACGAAATTAATAATTAATGAAAATTTATATAATATTAAAATAATCTAGCAAAGTTAATAAATGCTGCATCAAACTACGCAGACATAATTTGTTACAAATAGAATGCTATCCACATGCTACAGAATTCAAGAAAATGTAAATTGGCTGGAATATATACAGCTGAAAGCCAAAACGAATAGTTAGATTGGCTTGGGAGGTATAATAAAATCAATTTTAATTATAAATGTACTTAAGTCTTGAACGCGAGTGACAATAAAACCAATTTAATGCGAAGTTACTGTATTAATTAGTGTCTAGTGTCTTTATATATTCAACATTCTAAATTTAATCATATATATAATATTATTCAGAAATTGAATAGAAATTTTTATTTCCAATAATCGTAATATATGTACGATTTATATGGTACCAAATATATTCAAAAGCAATTCAAATTAGTGTACTTTATCATATATTTATAGAACATTCCTATTTAAAATTTCACCTTTTATAGAATATTAATTGATTTATTGGATTTAACTTGACTTACACTAATTTCTTCTCCAAATTTCTGCGAGAATTGTATAATATTTGTGTCCAACTTATACAATTCCGTGCGTCTAAACCGCAGAATTGCTAAATCGACTATTTTTGAATAAAAACAGGAATTTTTATATTAGCCCAATGACCAAGTTTTCATTTATCTGCTCATACATGGAAGAACCTGATTAGCCAGCTGTGTTATTAGTATATTAAGCCATGGTATTTCATTTTTAATACATATATATTTTTATTTGTACCATAGAGATTTAAATTCTAATATATATGCTTAAGTCAAAAGCGGATGAAATATTATACAATGGAAAAGATATCCTCAATATTACGCAATCAACTTGTTCATTTATAAGTTTTATATATTAATTCTCGTTATCATTGTGGTAATATATAAATATACATATATATAGCTATTTATTTTAAAAAAAATTTTAAATCCCATATTAAATCCTATTCCGATTGGCTGAAGATACGAGCATACATTATTTTAAATAATTTTCTAAGTTTAAATTTTCATTTTTTTAAACTAGCTTCATAGAAAATAGATAAAAATAGAAAATATAGTTTTATATAAAGAATATACATATATAGTTTTAGGTAAAACAAAGATTGTTAAAAAACGAAAATAGAATAAATTTAAAACCAATAGCAGTATGCTATATGAGAAATATGTATTGTATAGTCACAGTAGCACAACCTACATATATACTATACTAACTTATAACACCTCATATCGCTGCACTGCGTTAATCTCATGTATTTGGGATAATTAATTAATATATATATATATATATATATATATATATATATATATATATATATATATATATATATATATATATATATATATATATATATATATATACATCAAACAATCGCGTATCAAGATTACAAATTTACTTTGTTTGGGTCAAAAACAAACCATCCCGTCACAAAATTTCACTTTTTTGTTCCATAAGGTGCTTCATTAAAATTCAAAACACGTCAATCATAAAAACGTTGTATTTCCACAAGTTAAAAAATAAAAGACGCATGCTACATTCATTCACACAACATAAAATCATAATTTAAATTTAATTTTTTTGTCTTTATGTATTCTTAAAAATAGTTTTCTTGTCGTTTGGCCTAGAAAAATCGTATATATGGACATACATAACGTATTTATACATAAAATATAATAACAGATCTCAATTGAAAGCACGTAGGTAGCTAAACATTTTAAAAGATTGATGGTTAAATTTTCATTTATAAAATTAGTTAATTAAAATATATTTAGTAGTGAATTTAAACACATACATTTTTTTTAAATCTCAGATTATATAAGAATATATGTACATGTCCATACATACATAAAAAGTATTATGTATGTATGTATATTAATATAAACATACATGTGATGATGATATATACGTAGCAGATAAATGACCAATTTATTATTCATATCTTTTATTAAACAAATCTTTTGTTATAGTCTATATAGTTTGGTGGTTAAATTGGGCTTCTCGACTTGAAAATTATTAAGATTAGGTTTGGAATTATGGTTTTCCGTTCAAAAATGTTTTGATGATTATAAATATAATATTTATTAAATTAATTTAATGCTGTCCATATAGTGCGGAAAATTTAATTTTGAACGATATTCAAGTGTAAATATATACATATATACAGATCAATCGGCTAACTGGGATTTACTATATATGTGATAACCATAAATCGGTGAATTATTGAATGCAAATTTCTTAAAACTATATAAATTGTATAGATTTGAAAGAGAATTAAGTATAGGTTTTGAATGTATTTAAATATAAAATTAAGAAAATATTTATTTTTTTTGAACCAAATTAGATTTAATTTTAATTGTTTATTGAGAAATATTAAAGCTTCAGCCATTGCATTTTATTTTGTTCAGTTATTGTTATAAAAAGCCAAAACTTTAATTATATTTATTAAATATATGTATTTAATTTCCCAACACATTACAATTTTTGAACGTTTTACTCTTACTCGTATAAATATTCATTGCATTTGTAGGTCAAATTGGAACACTGAGCGTTTATACTGACTTTTAATAATTCATTTATCTTATATAACTAGTCAAAACTTAGTTGATCTTTTAGCTATAAGCATATTGACATATAGTAATGTGTTCATGCTAGCCTAATGTGAGATTTAAACTAACATTCTTATTAAATTATTCAATAATTGTTAGATGGACCAAGCAAACACACTTAGGGCACTGAAAAGTCAGCATATTACAGAAACTATTTTTATTAAAGCTTTACAAAACTCGTGATATAAATTATTCAACTTGTATAAAATTGAATTTTTTTTAACAAAAGCATAAACATGCAGATTTTAACCATTGATTTTCACCACAATGATCATTTCAGAGAAATTATCGAAGAGACCAGGGACAATTGATGGGCAAAATATATTATATTATTTATTTCGCCAAAATGATAAGTCGATACTTTAGTGAAAATAAACCACATAAACCAAAAATACGATTTTATATTATTCGTTCCATAACTAATTACAAATTAAATTTATCTCGCACATGTATAGCTCGTTAAAGTTAAAGATTTATTTATTAAGACGCCACAATTAAATCACAAGCATATCTCACGATTAATACATATTAATTATCTTTGGAGTATGTGAATCTACATAAAGGCATACATACAAATTAAAATAATGAACGTGATCTTCTCTTCCGCTTTGATTTGTTTGGCTTAAAATAATCGCCATCTTTCGTTACGGTAATTTCAGAGCTATAAACAATCTAAAAAATTGTTATTTTTCTTATTAATTTAGGATGATAAATTTTTGATAAATTTAATTTAAGATGAAGAATATAAGAGAAAAAAAGATTTTTTTCAGTTAGATCGTGACTTGAATATTTTTTTCCGTTAATTTTTAGTAAAAACTTAATAACAATAAGGATTTGTATATATAGATATATGAAATGGTACGTACTAATATATATATATATACATATATATATATACATATATATATATATATATATATATATATATATATATATATATATATATATATACATATATATATATATATATATATATATATATATATATATATATATATATATATATATATATATATATATATATATAAATATATATATATATATATATGTATATGTATATATATATATATATATATATATATATATATATATATATATATATATATATATAAATATATATATATATATATATATATATATATATATATATATATATATTAATATATATATACATATATATATATATATATATATATATAAATATAAATATATATATATATATATATATATATATATATATACATATATATATATATATATATATATATATATATATATATATATATATATATATATATATATATATATATATATATATATATATATATATATATATATATATATATATATATATATATATATGTACATATAATACTTATTATGTATGAAATTTATTTAAGCAATGATTTTAAATTTTGCAAAATTAAAAAGAATAATAATAAAACCTGCGGTATTTTTTGATATTTCTTTTTTCTTGCGATGCAACACACAAATAATATTATTTGTTCGTTTTGTATTATTTAAGATTTCATTTACGACTAAATGAAGCTATTATATTTATCTTTAAATTCATTGATGATATAAGTTATACCTGAGGAACGTAAATTTTTTATTAGTTCATTTTGTAAATTTGTTATGGTGAAACGATTTAATAGTATTAAAGTATACGTATATTACCTATAAAAAATTGTCCTGTAGGTCGAGTTATAAAAGAATGTAAGGTTTATGATTGGTAAAATCAACGCTAGAGCCAACCGAAATTCGATTTTTGTGAAAACATGTACGCCCTACGCACTTTCGACAAGAAACTGCGCGGTTGAATTGATGAAAAGTATCTATAAATGACATTACGATCTAAGGATAGCTAGCAACAGGACTTTCTATACGAAAGAGTTTCCGTTTACATTACCAAATTAACCACTTAATCTGGCCATCCCAATAGCCTTTAATGCCGATAAAAAATTACATTTTTCGTTCGACTCCTCAACCCCAAATATATTAGCATTAAGCAACACTGTTCACCATTATGCTACGAACGACAACAATATAATATTTCAGAATTCCGTTTTTAGATACATTCAATTTTAAGTCGTTAAGAGTCTATTTTAGTTTTGGTTTAATAAGTTATTATATTCGGTAATATATGATATGTCTTCAGAAAATTTTAAAATTGGGTTGTCTGGTGAATTCTGTTTTGATAAATCCTTCAGATGATATCAGGATTTTTGAGTATAAAACAAATTAATTATTGAGGAAGCATTGATTAATTATTTTATTATAAAATGCAAGTATCGCATCTTGATGCCTATTTGTCCCGCATAACAACAATGCCATACGAAATTCTAAAAGAATCAAACTAAATTTGCACACGTATTGATTTGGAAAAATCCAATAAATAATTAATAAAAATTTAAATATGGATACACATTAAATTAATATTCATTAACATACAATTAAATTTGGGAATTTATTACAATAGATCATAACTTGGTAATTTCGATTCAAGCACCACCAATCTACTCGTATACAATATGAATACCATAGAAAATATTAAATAATCTGAATCATTTCGTAAATTAAACAAAGGTCTAAAAAGATATTCTAAATTAATATTTTTAAATTGACTTTTATTTTTAAAAATCATATAATATGTTACTTTTGTATACGCACATATAATTTATGTTATGTTTTTTATTTTATGTTTTGTAGTGCTTTCAACCTTAAAGGACGGTTAATCTAGAGGAGTAAAGCATTTTATTGAGAATAAAAAAAAGTTAAATTTAATTAAATAAAATCACCATGAATCGAAGTTTTACAATTATATTTGATTAATCTTCATCACTTTGATCAAAAATAAAAATCTTAAGAGAAATAATTATCAAAGTTTTGAAAGTTATATCATATTGTTTTGAGATCGCAATTAATATTTTATAGTGGTTACAGCTTTAATTTGAACTTGAATTTATAATTCATTATTAAAAAGTATGAATAAATCTGCTACATGAATGATGGATAAATCTATCTATATATCTTTACTTTACCTATATACTATATATTGCACAAATTATACGCCAATATCATAAAATTATGCCCTACAGCTAAAAAATGTCGAATGGTTGTTGCACATACAACTAAAAATGTTGAAGAAAATCTTAAAATCATAACATAATAAAAAGCGATCGCTAACCGAGGAATTGGAATATTTTATATGTATATCGTAAAAGAAAATTTTTCCGTCATTGTATGTTGCATTATATATACATACATATACATAAGAAATGATCGTGCTCTCAAGCGTGAGATTGTTTATACATTCTTTTCTTTGGAATTCTCTCCACACAAAATATATAATAAGAAAACAAAACACCAAATAAAAATGTATATCCAGATACATAGATATATATATATATATATATATATATATATATATATATATATATATATATATATATATATATATATATATATATATATATATATATATATATATATATATATATATATACATAAGAAAGAAAATAAAGAAAAAAATCGTGGGAATTGAACAGTAGTGACTTAAGTTAAGTCACTTTAGGCGGAGTTTATTATAATTTTATTTCTTAACGAAATAAATAAATAAGAATCATAAAAAAACCAAAATGAATCTAAAAATTCAAGAATTCAAGCTCCACCTTTGAATTAAAATTATTGGCGCTAGATTAAACTACAGACATAAAAATATTCTTCCAATGAAAATAAATGTTATGATCAATTTTAATGATCTTTAAATGAATACAAAACATTATTAAGACAAATTCATTTATGTATGTATATATTGTGTGTAATCGTACATCTTTTATAATTCTTAAGTATATGTACATAAATGATATTTATAGTCGTCTTAAACTATGTAAGTAAGATTTGAGTATTTATACACAACATAATTTTTTTTTAAATGTTCTTATTCTTAACAGAAATAAAATTAATTATGAAAATGATAACAAAATTAATGAGAAGATTAGTGTCTTTTAAAACTATATATATATATGTATATTATGTACAAGGCACCGCACATTTATACAGGGTGTTAAAACCAAAGTTTCATTTATTTCGGACTCTGATATAGACGGCATAAATCTCGAACCTTAATTCAGATAATTGAAATGTTGCTGTAAATGGATCGATATCCATGGTTCATAAATTTTTATTTGCAAACCATAGAAATCGATTATAGACTTGTTCAACGTTGAAACTGCAAACTCAACTTTTCTTTAAGAATAGTGTTTTTCTCATTTTCACAGAATTCGGAAAAAACGTTATTAGGCTAAAAATTATAAAACTTACACAATATTTAAAGAAATTATAAAGAAAATTATATCTAACCATGTATCCGATAATCTCTACCCTGCTACTGTTCAAATAAGCGAGGTTTACGTGTAAAATTAAAAATTAACTATATTCATCTATCACTTAAAATCACACATAAACTATAAAAACTGCATACTATATGCCAAAGCTACGTAACTAAATATGCGTAAATATCTTATAGGGACTGAATTCCTTATATCCGAAAGCAAAATCCAGAATTCAAAAAATCCATGGATAATAAAAATTCTGAATATGAAAGGTTTTAAATCAATTTTTATCTTATAAAGATTGAAAGGAACAAAAAGATAGGTTTCCGATAGAATAAATCGCTTCAGCAATTACCTCTGAGACTCAGATTAGATTTCATCGCTCTCCTTCCTCCTCGCTTCATCTGATAGAGCCATAAATATTAAATTGTTTCCACAACTTTACCCCACAGCATCAACTATGAAAAGTATTATACAAATTAAAAACAATGTTTTAACTTTTCTGGTTTAATCGAATAATAACGTTTACTACTTTGTTTTACAGTGGTTATCTTTAAAACTGTGATTATTACCCTCGAAATTAGTAGTTATGTTTTCGCGCAAAATATTCGTAATTATAAGCATGTCTATATATACAATACTTATTAAAGCAACATCAACTTATTTCATTAAAATATATAGGTTTTCCCCATATTTTACGGTTAGAACGTTATTTGTGATCATTCATTCGGAAATGTAGTCGATTTGATCATTCAAATACTGAAATGATAGTAATTTTGGAATATTTTGAGTTATGAGTTCAATTCAAAGTAACTAATTCAATTATATAGCGAAACTTTCGTCACCTCAATTGGCTCAACCAAGGATAGAAATATGAAAAATTTATAGATTCAAATTTAAAGATAGAAAACGGATGGTTAATTTATTGTACTATAGGTTTAAGCCGTTTAGGAGCACATTGTTTATAAATCTATACATATATAAAGACAAACCTACTCGCTGTAACGCTCGCTTCCGATTTACGGCCCAAAAAACGTTTTAGATATACTGCAATACAAATCTATTATACCCAGAGTACCTGGGTTTGGGATGCTAATTCGTTAAGAGATAATTCATTGGTTCATCCTGATTAAATCGTATGTGAGGTGGGTTAACTTTTCATAAATTGCTAGATACAGGGTGTTGAAAAATTCGGTTCAGAAAGGGTAATTCAAACAAATATTAAATTATAACTTCCAAAATATTTCACTTAATGGGCCTACGATGCAATATCCACATTCACACTAACATTCATATTACATTAACCCATTCATCCCATTCACACAAGTACAGTATACCACCTGCGCATTGCATAGCTCCATGTCATTTTGGATTTGAAGCCGCTGCCTGTGTACAGTGACTTGGAAGATGTCACCCTATATTAATATAAGATTAAGCAATAAATCTTCAATTCTTTCCGCTAGAATAATAATTTTGAAATATCGTTGTATATGTTATAAAATAGTCATATAAAACAGGAGCGATTTGAAAAGTTGTTACAGAAGAATATTCGTTGATCAAAACTGTCTGTTTCTCGAAATTCTTGCTGTAGAAGTAATTTTTAAAAAACAATAAACTCATTCATAATATAAAACAATAATTAAACACAACAATTGTAAAGTTCCGCACAAAACGATGATATGAGCTTTTGTGATAATATCGCAGCTATTTCTTTATGATAACATTCTCTAAGGACGATATTATTTTTATTATGGAACAATAAAAAATAAATAATGCATTTTCAATTAGTGATTTTCTATAATTATATATTATTATTGAAAGGGATCTTTTGGAATTTGCAAGTGTTTATATATATGAAAATAAATTATTTGAAGAATTCCGGAATGTATTTCTTGGTGGTAAAGAATGTAATTTATAGGTAAATGCGTTAAATTGTGAAAAATATTTGCCGAACCGGAATTAAAATAACGATAAGATCAATAAAACGAATATCGTAAAAACCGAAAAAACTTGCGGTTGTAACATAAAATAAGAACAAGACCGGAAAACTATTGTTCATTAACTTTATTGGTTGAAAAGTTTTTAGAAGAAGCGCAATACGATTTAAATTGTTTATCTGTGTCAACAAAGTTAACATATAGCGATTATTTCACAAAAATAATGTCAATTAATAAAATGAGTCAAAAAATGCACAACTTAGTCGAAATTTGATGAAAAAAGTCGTTGATTTCTCTTTCTACTATATGTATATTCCATTATATATATAATACTTTTTTTCGTGCAATTTTTATTTCGTTCGATAATTTCGTTTCGATTCCAGCTCAATAATCCTTCCGCCAAAAATACGATGAAAATGATTTTATTATTTTTGTATATATTTATGTCATTCATTTTCAGTTTTTCATCACAAAATAAAATTTTGCGCATATTTATTTAATATTTATAAATTTAATTTAGGTTTCAAGAGGAAAAGCGCATATATGTACATGAAAGAAGCTTTATTGGAATTTAAACAGAAACAAAAGAAAAATTAGCTTGGTTCTTCCTTTTAGACATAAAAACTTCACTGCTTCATAATTAATTACTCAGAGCTATAAAAATATAATGTTTAATGTAAAATGAGCATTTTCTAGAATTAGTCAAGATGGGTCTGGTTCTTAAAACGAAGTGTTTTAGATGGGTCTGGTTCTTAAAACTGACTCATGTTATAATAATTTCATTATGAATTATATATACATAAATAACTTTTGAAATTTAAATTCTGGCATGAATATCATGAAAACGAGGAAATTAATAAACGAGAGGTATATGTATATTTATAGGATTAAAACATTCTCGCGCCAATGAAACACAAAATAATTAGTTTTAAATATTACATATACATACCATAATATAAATTTAATCAAATTTTCCAACCATTCTCATAGGTATTATATAATTTCATTATTTACACCACAGTCTATCACTAACGTCATATACCACCCAAGCAATATGTTATAAACCAAGTGATATCATTATTAGTTCAAAACATATTATATTAATAAAATAAAAATGAAAAAACCAAAGTTGTGAATGAAAATATATACAAATACCAAAAAAGATATCACCTTTCAAAATATTTTTAAGTATTCCAGATATCATATAGAAAGTACGACATCTTCATGATAACATACCAAACTAAATATAAAAAAAACATAGATAAGAATCATTCTTAAAATTAACAACACTAGGATCTTCATTAAAAATAAATAAATATCGTAAAATGATGAAGTGAAAATATATATAAGAAATTTTAACAAGTTGACAAATGCACGTTAGTTTCTTAACATACACAATATGTATCCCCACATTTTCCTTATCTTCAGGTACAAAATACAATTTCACAGGAATCTTCCTACATACATAGGTACATACATGATAGAATGATCGCTTTAAATTAAAAGAAATTATTCGTGTGCGTCCAACAAAAAAATAAAAGAAGAAATATCTAAAAAACTTAATAAAGCAACAAAAGCAATATTAAGAAACAAGATTTTTGTTTGTTGGTTGGTCTTATGTTTGTTTTAAACCTTAATAATTTATATAATACAACAACAACCAAAATTCTAGTCACTAATAAAGATAACAGATTTTTTTTTATTCCCATTTGTAACGAACGATCTATGTATCTATCTATATATCTAATACACATTCATTCTTGTTGAATGAAAGGTGTTTTCCTAATTCTATTTCGAATCAATTAAAGTGTAGCAAATTGGGTTGTTTATAAAATATGAGTATATGTATTATGTACCAAACGATAAGCACGTATCCTTCTATTAGTCTATCAAAAGTGGTTTGCTGTGCGAGTTTTTGTCTTTCAGGATAAATGTTAATTTCCATTCGTTAATCACTTATTTATAGCTACAATATATTAAACTTTGTTGTTTTTTGGGTTTTATATATATGTATATACATATATACATTCATATATATATACGAGTATATGTAACACAAAAACCAAAAAATATACATAAAAACAGCATTTTCGAACCAAATTAAATCTGTTAAATAAATTTAAATAAAAATAATCGTATATATAAACATGTATCTTGCAATTTACAACACATAAAAGTGTGAATATAAAAATAACAAAAAAAAAATCAAAGAAAATAAACAAGAACCCAAGTTTTAATGTTTCATATTAAATCTATATATAACATGTTGTATGTATAAGACGAGTATATAATAATCCTATAAATTGGATGATCCAAAGAACTCAATTTTGTATTATATTGGAGATTTTTACAATTCGATTAATCCGGTAATTATATAAAAGATTACCAAAGATTATGAATTAAATTAGGTTTGAGAATGGTGATTGTGGTTTATCGAATTTACCGAAATTGTTATTAATTTCTCGAAACGAAATTTAAAAAGAAGAAAACCTTTACTGCACTTTTGGTCCACTATAAGGTAGAAACAGAAAATAATAGCGGGGAAATTAAATAAAACTATTGTCGAAAAACTATATATGCTATAAAACTATGCTATATTTCAAAACATAATATAAAAATTGTTTCGATATAAGAAATTTCTATGTCTCCGTGAAAGTTTGATGGCGATTTGATAGTCATCTGCTTATGATAAAACTTCATTTAATCTGACTCCAATAATAAGAACATCTTTCCTCTTTAGAAAACCAAAAACCAAAACAAAACATACTTACCAACCAAAATAATAATATTTCTTTAACGGGCAGAAAAATTATTTAAATTATCACTATTTTTAAAATCTTTATTAAAGGCAATAGGGATAACTTATAAGATTATACATCTACGATATACGAAAAGTGTTTTTTACATGTATTTATATTTATATAGTATTATTACCCTCTATATATAAATTGAACTATTTCTCACCTATACTAGAAAACTATAGAAATCTCAAAATTAGTATAGCTTGTCTGATTTATTTTAGTTATTTAGATTGTTTATATCATTTTATTTGTATTTTAAGAAAAATTTAATAGAAACCACACGCTTCATTTTGAGCATATTAGCTCATTCATATTGAAGTGTGCAGTCCATAAACAACTCCTTTCTTGTCTTTTCCTACCCATCACATATACCTACCTACCCTTGCAAGTGATCAACTAACAACTCGTGACTATAATATCTATATGACCTGCAACACAGTTGGAGCTTAATTTTTATTATGGAAATTTATTCCATCCATATTATATGTGGGGTGTTTTTTTAAGCTCGATAGAACTTGAAATTGTAAAAAATAACACAAACAATTAAATTGTAATAAAAATTTATTTTTATTCAAAAGAACAATTCTTGGGATTAATATTTGAAAATGATTTAGGGCATGTGGGCACCGCGGCTGTTCTTGACTAAACGCTCTCTGAACGTCCAATTTTAGGCCACTTTTTCGAGCACTGCTGGCCGTAAGTCACGAATAGTATGAACAATGCTATCGAACTTTCGTTTACAGCGGCGATATTCTCTTCAGTACGCACATTCCTTCGACGTGTTAGTGTTATTGCATCCCCTAGAGAGTATGTAGTACGAAATCTATCCACAGTTCGACGGATGGCTTGCTCAGATGGACGATTATGTGCGCCATTTAAATCACGAAGTCGTCTATAAATTGCGCGAATTGACGACTGATTTTCAAAGTAAATTTTAATAATTTCAAAGCGTTGTTCAAACGTGAGACTATTCATGTTGATTTACTAGAGTATACTGAGATCTGCTAGAGTATATTTTTCATAAAAATATATATTTTTTGTTTTATTTTTTACAATTTCAAGTTTTATCAGGCTTAAAAAAAACACCCTAGTTACACAATTTAATTTATGCAGTAAATATATAAAAACACTATAATTATACATATTGTGTTTAGTAATTTAACTTTAATAATCTTTAGTATTGGGAAAAATTCAAACAATTATTATAGTAATATTGAAAGTTGTTGATCTAAGGTAAATCAATCACCCGCAGTATATTTTCTCTATAGATTACAAAACGTATTAGATACTAAAAACCTATAGGGCATGCTTTTATTGGAAACATGTGTTAAACGAAACACACCGAACACACCATATGCACAGTTTTATTCAACAGTGGACCTGTAATATTGATGGTATATATATAGAGACACTTAAAATTTTGTATTTTACCTATGTCAAATTTCAAGTGGAATATACAATCAATCAAACATGAAAACGTTCAGAAGAAATGTATATACGATACATAACCTGATTAGCCGTATAACTATGAGATATGAGTAACTATGAGATACGAGAGAGTTCGCAGAACAAATTACGGTCATAATGAGCCTGTAAACTGATGGTTCAAAGCTTTAACAAGCACCACCTTTTTGACTTTTGTATAAGTATAGATCACTTTAAACTTTAAAAGTTTTTCGTTAACCTGATTTTAGTATAGCTTTATTTTTATATTTATATAGTTTTCTTAATTTTCTTAATTCAAGTAATATTTATAGAATTATCTGATTATATCCTTATAAAAAATAAGTAATCGAGTGGCATCGGGTTAAACTTAAAATAGTAAGATGTAAAAAGTTGTTCAACCTGTAAATACGATCCAAAAATCGATTCTGTCACAACCTACATAATTTCAACTGATTGACATAATAATATATATAATAATATAGTTCTGCCATGTTGAAAAATTTAAGATAGTTTAACCCAGAAGCTGAATCATCTCTTTCCAAACGCTTTTTTATAAAAATATAATAGCGACTCTTCATATTTGGCTAACCTTTATACAGTTCAATAATCTCTCATGGTACGAGTATATAAAAGATAATCCTATAATTGTTCAATAGAAAATATGATAAATAGAAGACAATAAATTTTCGCCTCCATTCAAATTTCCTTTCAACAAACAAAAATTCAAATTAATTACTTTGTGTGCTTTTTCTTTGTATAAATTCAATTAATTTGAAACTTGAGATATTTTAACAAAAATTAAGTGCAAATCTTTTATATTTTATAAATTCATACTCAATTCAATCGCTATACAACCTCACAGAATATAATCGATCAAATTGTATATAGTCGCACTGTATATATATATATATATATATATATATATATATATATATATATATATATATATATATATATATATATATATATATATATATATATATATATATATATATATATATATATATATATATATATATATATATATATATATATATCAGCACTCAGAATTTTAACTTATTTCGTAAGTACTACGTTTAGTGAATTTGACAAAATTTAATTGCATATTTGAAATTGAAAGTGCATTAGTGGTAACTAATTCTATATAAAATCTAAATACAATGTCTTTGCTTGATGTTTGTTCTGTTTTATGGTTTACAATATCCGCATTGGGTTGGTTTAAAATTCGTTTATTTCACATCACTATAGCCTCACAGGCTTTGATATTGTATTGTGTGTATATTGATCACGATTTCGTGTTCTTGTTTGAATAAAATAAATCGATATGAGTTTCAAACATTCTCTCATATTTCCGTTCATAATTTAATTAAAATCACAACACAATATTTTTAATTTCCCAAAAAAAATGTTTTTTTTTACTGGTTGTTTTTATTATACAGTATGATATCCTTGCTATCCCATGACATCAAAATAGTACTGCAAAAACAAACCAGTAAAAAATTTTAAAGTTAAATTTTTACAGCTGTTTGAACATATACCAATATGATAAATTTATAAGTTTTTCTTAGTTCAACGAATTAAAGTTTAAATACTTAATTATTTTATTCCAATTATTTTTATAAATGCAATATGTTCATACAAAACAAAACTACACAAAAGGACACTATCATAAAATTATCTGTGTCTGAGAAATATCGCACACAATATTTATGTAGATGAGTGCTAGGTGATTGCTATAAAAAATACTGCGCAACTATAGCGAATCTATATATATATAATCTTGCATTATTATTATCTTGGTTTAGTCTATCAACTGTATAGAGAATAAAATACTATTCAAAGTTCTCTCTGCACAATCTATGATTCAAATACAGAACAAACGTCATCTGCTACACCTTACCTTATCAGTTGACAACTATTCTTCGTAAAGTAACAGCAAAAAACTTCCGAACAATTGTTAAATAAAAAATGTTCGGTTATAATTAAATGAAGTTGTTGAAACAAACAGCTTTATTTCAATGCTAAAATAAATTTTATTCGATTGCTTTGTTATAATTTTATTTTGGCATTGTATTGTCTTGTTGCTCATTTTCTTCGTTTTCAACATTTTCATCTTCATCATCAGTTGTTGATAATGATGATTCCGATGTTGCAGTGGAAATATAATCAAAGAAGTTATTTGGCGGTTTTAGAATTAACTGATTCTCATTCATTACCATATCCCATTTTTTATTAGTTTTATCAATAAATTCTGTGCCAAATTCTATTGGAATATTATTTTTAAAACCACCAATGATTTTTGTTTCATTTGGAAATGTGTATATCCCATTAACATATTGTAAATCAAGCGAGACGGTGCCATCAAATGAACTTTGATCAGAATATTTAATTTTAACATCCGCTTCCTCGTCAAGAATATCATTGATCCATTGTCCGGAATATACATGTCCGTCCCAGGTTGCATAGGACCCATTACCTAGTAATATAGTAAATAATAAGATAAATATAATTCATGCAGTTACTGTTATTATGAATACTATCCGATTCATAAGTATTTATGCGATAGGAAAAATTTAAAGTTCCATTTCTGCTTATTATAATAAAACTTAACAAAAAATAATTTATTTTAATATACTTTTATAATTTAATTTAATTTTAAATAAGATTTAATTTTATATTAATTTGATATAAAAATTTACAGCCGTATAGTAAAGATATGTATATTGAATTTTTGATTCATTATAGTATTTGTGATATTGTCGAAATTATCATATCTGTCCTAAATGACAGGTTTTCGATTGTTTTAATATTTCAACTCTAACTGTTGTAATATTCATTAAAATTTCGTCAAAGAAGTATCAGAATAGCTAAAACCCGCGACAACAGCCTATAGAAGAAAGATCGGCTATGATAACTGATCGCAATCATAATACGCCACTTAAAATAATCTGTGAGAGGTATGAATAACATGTGAATACTATATTTTATCAAATGCGCAAAAACAAATCAGACTTCTTAATAAATGTTAATTAAGAACTAATGAAGTATACCTTATAGTAAACGTTAAAGTATTTTTTAAAACATTAACATTGAAATTGTTAAATTATTCTGGATAAATTGCGTGATCACAAATACCAATGAATCACAAATGTGTATGTCACAAATACTCCCTGTGGTCGGGGGGCACTCACATGTCTCGTAAATCTAAATTGCACGAACATCTGTTTCCCAAGAATACCACCACAGTATCCTTTGCTTGTCGTAGGAGGCGACTAAACGGTAGGTTCGCTGGGTTGACGACCCGCATCCGTAAAAAACTATAAGCTGTTTATAAAGTCAACAAAACAAAAAATGGATACCGCCAAAAAAACACCGGACCCCCACTCAAGTACCCGGATACGAGATTTAGGGTCGGCACTTGGTGCAATCACTTAGAAAACCAGGAGCGTTGGAGGGCCTAATCACGTGCATGAAAGAATATAGGCTGGAACCACTGGAACTCGTTGCTCTTCAAGAAACTCGCTGGCCTAAAAGTGTAGACCATGTGTCCCAGGGCTACACGTTGATACAGTGGAGATGACTTCGGAAATCTTGGAGCTGGATTTCTTCTTGGGCCGCAGGAAAAGATCGTGTAAGCTTCGCTTGCGCATGAAGTTGGCCAACCTGTCGATAATTTGTGTACATGCCCTCACAGAAGTCAGCCAGCCCCAAGATAAAGACTCATTTTGTGTGATCATCTACATAATCATAAAATACTATTCAAAGTTCTCTCTGCACAATCTATGATTCAAATACAGAACAAACGTCATCTGCTACACCTTACCTTATCAGTTGACAACTATTCTTCGTAAAGTAACAGCAAAAAACTTCCGAACAATTGTTAAATAAAAAATGTTCGGTTATAATTAAATGAAGTTGTTGAAACAAACAGCTTTATTTCAATGCTAAAATAAATTTTATTCGATTGCTTTGTTATAATTTTATTTTGGCATTGTATTGTCTTGTTGCTCATTTTCTTCGTTTTCAACATTTTCATCTTCATCATCAGTTGTTGATAATGATGATTCCGATGTTGCAGTGGAAATATAATCAAAGAAGTTATTTGGCGGTTTTAGAATTAACTGATTCTCATTCATTACCATATCCCATTTTTTATTAGTTTTATCAATAAATTCTGTGCCAAATTCTATTGGAGTATTATTTTTAAAACCACCAATGATTTTTGATTCATTTGGAAATGTGTATATCCCATTAACATATTGTAAATCAAGCGAGACGGTGCCATCAAATGAACTTTGATCAGAATATTTAATTTTAACATCCGCTTCCTCGTCAAGAATATCATTGATCCATTGTCCGGAATATACATGTCCGTCCCAGGTTGCATAGGACCCATTACCTAGTAATATAGTAAATAATAAGATAAATATAATTCATGCAGTTACTGTTATTATGAATACTATCCGATTCATAAGTATTTATGCGATAGGAAAAATTTAAAGTTCCATTTCTGCTTATTATAATAAAACTTAACACAAAATAATTTATTTTGTTATACTTTTATAATTTAATTTAATGTTAAATAAGATTTAATTTTATATTAATTTGATATAAAAATTTACAGCCGTATAGTAAAGATATGTATATTGAATTTTTGATTCATTATAGTATTTGTGATATTGTCGAAATTATCATATCTGTCCTAAATGACAGGTTTTCGATTGTTTTAATATTTCAGCTCTAACTGTTGTAATATTCATTAAAATTTCGTCAAAGAAGTATCAGAATAGCTAAAACCCGCGACAACAGCCTATAGAAGAAAGATCGGCTATGATAACTGATCGCAATCATAATACGCCACTTAAAATAATCTGTGAGAGGTATGAATAACATGTGAATACTATATTTTATCAAATGCGCAAAAACAAATCAGACTTCTTAATAAATGTTAATTAAGAACTAATGAAGTATACCTTATAGTAAACGTTAAAGTATTTTTTAAAACATTAACATTGAAATTGTTAAATTATTCTGGATAAATTGCGTGATCACAAATACCAATGAATCACAAATGTGTATGTCACAAATACTCCCTGTGGTCGGGGGGCACTCACATGTCTCGTAAATCTAAATTGCACGAACATCTGTTTCCCAAGAATACCACCACAGTATCCTTTGCTTGTCGTAGGAGGCGACTAAACGGTAGGTTCGCTGGGCTGACGACCCGCATCCGTAAAAAACTATAAGCTGTTTATAAAGTCAACAAAACAAAAAATGGATACCGCCAAAAAAACACCGGACCCCCACTCAAGTACCCGGATACGAGATTTAGGGTCGGCACTTGGTGCAATCACTTAGAAAACCAGGAGCGTTGGAGGGCCTAATCACGTGCATGAAAGAATATAGGCTGGAACCACTGGAACTCGTTGCTCTTCAAGAAACTCGCTGGCCTAAAAGTGTAGACCATGTGTCCCAGGACTACACGTTGATACAGTGGAGATGACTTCGGAAATCTTGGAGCTGGATTTCTTCTTGGGCCGCAGGAAAAGATCGTGTAAGCTTCGCTTGCGCATGAAGTTGGCCAACCTGTCGATAATTTGTGTACATGCCCCCACAGAAGTCAGCCAGCCCCAAGATAAAGACTCATTTTGTGTGATCATCCAATGACTTGGACGATCTGATGGGATCTATACCCGAATACGATGTTAGAATGGTAATTGGGGACTTTAATGCTAGAGCTGGCAGAAATCAGACTGACTTGTGTGAAAACATTAGTCCGTACTCCCGACACGAAACTGCGACCGATAATGGTGAGAGAATGATGTACTTTGCAATTGCTCATGAGCTTAAAGTAGCAAGCACGTTCTTCCCTCACAAACAGATACATCTAGAGACATGGACACATCCTCGCGGAACTTCCCGCAGCCAAATTGACCATGTGCTAGTTTCTAATGGACGGGATCCTGTTGGGCAGGATGTGAAAACTTATCGGTCAGCAACCAAATACGTAGGCAGCGATAATCATTTGGACGCTGCAAAGCTACGATGAAAGTTTGTGTACAAGTCTGGAACGCAGCGAAAGGCATGGCACGTTTTGACTGTGAAGGTCTGGTAAATGAAGATCAAAACAAACGATATCAGGATCTTGTCAGCGACGTCATTGATGAAGCTAATTACCAGTCTGACTGCCTGAACTCTGCCTGGGAGGTACTGAAAACTTCGGTTGTCAATGCTGATGAACAGACTTTAGGTATAGTGAAAGTCAGATCCAAGAATGATTGGTTTGATGACGAGTGTCGTCTTGCGGTTGAGCAACAAAATATAGCCCATAGTGAAGTGCAACAACGTCTCATAATCGCGAGGAAAAGCAATGCTGGTCTTGCAAGAAGGGCAGCTAAGCGGATTTGTAGACGGAAGAACCGAGAATGGTGGAAGGCCGAGGTTCTGAAAGTACAACAACTCAGCAATGATCGCAGTTCGCGTAATTTCTTTAAAGGAATTACTGGACTGCACCATACTTTCAGGCCTACGTCAACCGCTATTCGGGACCGGGATGGAAACCTCTGTGTCAACATCGACGCAGTACTTGATGCAAGGAGTGAATACTTTACTGAGCTGCTTGATGTTCATCATGCGTCACAGACTGTTGTTGAGCCACCTCTAAGACAGACTGCGGAGATTTGCACTGAGGAGCCATCCCATGAGGAATTCACTAAGGCCATGCAGAGATTGAAACGAAACCGCTCACCTGGAGTGGACTGAATTAATTCGGAGCTCTTGATATTCGGAGGGGATACTTTGTGGAACTGTCTTTTCGACCTTATTCGATTAGTATGGCGAACGTTATGCTCCTGACAAATGGAAAGTGGCCGTGATATGTCCGATCTTCAAGAAGGGAGACCGCTTGAAGTGTGAGAATTATCGCGGTATAGCTCTCCTTTGCACAGTATACAAGTTACTGTCATACATTGTATTGGATAGAATCACTCCTCTGGCGGAGGGGTTGTTTGGTGACTATATCAAGGAGGATTTCGTCCGAATCGATCAGTCACTAATCAGGTCTTTTCGCTGCGAATGATTCTATCTAAATATTATGAGACATCCATCTCCGTACAAGAGGTCTTCCTGGATTTCCGGCAGGCCTATGACTCGATCAATCGAGAGAGTTTGGGGTCTGCCCTGGAATATCTAGAAATGCCAACAAAATTGGTACGACTGTGTGGGATGACAGTGACGCAGTCTCAATGCTGTGTTAAAGTTGAGAACAGGCTATCGACAATTTTTGCAGTTAACTTGGGTGTTCGGCAGGGAGATGCTCTGTCCCCGGTACTCTTTAATCTCATGTTGGAGTACATCTTTCGTAAAACTGAAACACGTCAGCGCAACATCTTATATCGCCAATCAGGTGCTTGCATATGGAGATGACATATGCGTGATTGGACTGAATAGCAACGGAGTGAAAGAAATACTTGATCCGCTTGTAGAGTTTTCAACTTCTGTTGGACTTCAGATCAATGAGTTCAAAACGAAATACCTGATCTCTGGTTATAGTGACAATGGCACACCAGCTTTTAGTAGTTTCCACCACACGTTTGAGGGAGTGAGGAGGTTCAATTATTTGGGTTCTCTTATCACTCACGATAACAATGTGGGTGAGGATATTAAAGTGCGGCTGGCAGCTGGCAGTCGTTCTTTGTATCCTCTAAGGCCACTGCTAAAATCTAAACGTTTATCAAGTGCCGTGAAGCTGAAGCTTTACAAAGCGTTGATCAGGCCCGTTGTTATGTTTGGATGTGAAAGTTGGGCGCTGACAGATGAATACGAGAGATGGCTCCTTACATTTGAGAGAAGAGTCATGCGTGTGATTTACGGCCCAAAATGCGAAAAAGATGGTACCTACCGAGCTCTGTACAATTTCGAGATCAGAGATCTGATGAAGATCCCCGATATTGTACATGAAGTAAGATCTCAGCGAGTACGCTGGCTCGGTCACGTTCTGCGTGCTGATCCGGAACGAATTGTGCAGCGATCTCTGAAAGGAGAGCCACCATATGGTAGGCGCAGAGGTCGTTGCAGGCGACGATGGCTCCACGGTGTAGAGAACGACTTGGCCTCTTCAGATTGTCTTAGACAGTATGAAGACCATGCTCGGGATCGAAACCGCTGGAGCCGAATTGTTGACTCAGTAAGGGGCCAGTAATGGCCTTTAAAACTGTTTTAATTAATTTAATGAATCGGATAGTATATTATATTATATGATTGAAAGAATTGGGACAACAATTTAAACCGTTTCGGTAACCATATTATGTAATATGTATGGTAATTTAAACTGAACAAACACGTCTATCACCTCCATTCGTTTGATCGTTTAGTTTTGAGGCACTATGTATGTCATATACTTATGTAAATGTGTAGTAATATACATATATGTAACATTTTTGTAACTACTAAACAATGGTGAAACAAACTTAATAAAAATTTACAATTCGATTAATTTGTCGGAAAGTTTAAAAATTGGTTTCAGAATTTAATTAAGTACAGAGCTTTATAAATCTTTATCATGTCATTAAATTTCAGGATTGCTAAAATTTATAAACTTATAAAATATGTATGTACATATAGATATCAAAAACATTATAGAATTTCAGAAAATGTTAAAACATGCTGAAACTGGCGACAAAATAGTACATATTCATAACTTGCAGAAACTGTAGCAGAATTTAATTCGAAAACTGTATACTTAACAATTTAATTAGAAATATTTTTTTTTTATTCCACAATTTATTTAAAACTTAAACTACCATTAAATGATAAAATTTTAATAATAAAAGTTTAAGAGTTCATTTTTAATTCGTTATCGCAAATTTTATTATTTAGTACTTGGGAACATATAATTTGATAAAACGTCTTTTAAATATTTCAAAATCGTGAAAAAAAATTAAGGATAATTCCTCATAAATCTAATTAATTATGTAAAAAAATCATTACTCAATGTTTAATAACTTTTATATTTATAAAATTTTGGAATATAATTCTAAAATTTCACCGCTGTCGTTAGCACAGTAAGTAGCGTTCTTGATTTGTTATTCGAGAGTCTCGGGTTCAATTCCCGGTGGTGACCAATAAATCACGGTTGGGTGTTTTTAATGTGTAAGTATATGTCCGGGTATTGCACCATGGGCGGGGGCCCCCCCAGTCAAGTGGCATTTTGAGTGCTGGAGTAAATCCGCCCAATGTTAATTTTAAAATTTTAATTTTTTAGTTTACGAAGACCGATATCTACGAGTAGTATATCCAAGATACAATTACAGATACAATAAAATAAAAATATTTTAACTTCAAAGACAGGAAATGAATGATTTTTTCGGTTATTTTGAGTGATTTTATTGGTTTATACTTCGAATATAAGTATATATAGATATAGCATAAATATAGGAACCTCGTGAACCAACGGAAGTAGAAAAAATCAAACACAAAATAGTTATTCAAGCGAAGTTAGGGTAATAAAATATGATCCTTCACATATATGTATTTTGTTAGTTTGTTACGGAAATTTTGTAGAAAGATACATTTTTATTCCTGTTTTAATTGTTGTTTTTTTGTATAAAATGGATTATGTTGTAAGTGACAATATACCTAAAGTATCGAATATATCTGAAACACCTCAGCTCAAGATTATATCGCCAGGCCAATCAAGTGCTTGCATATGCAGATGACATATGCGTGATTGGACTGAATAGCAATGGAGTGAAGGAAATACTTGATCAGCTCGTAGATTTTTCAACTTCTGTTGGACTCCAGATCAATGAGTCCAAAACGAAATACACGATGTCTGGGTACATAGCGACAATAGCACACCAGATTTTAGTAGTGGCCACTACACGTTTGAGGGAGTGAGGAGATTAAAATATTTCGGTGCGGTTGTTGTGCTTTAAGCCTTGATCATGCCATTGTTATGTATGAAAAGTTGGTCGGTGCGATTTACGGGCTAAAACGCGAAATAGATGGTACATACCGAGCTCTATACAGTATCAAGATCAGAGATCTGATGAAGATCTCCGATATTGTACATGAAATAAGATCTCAGCGAGTACATGAAGTAAGATCTCAGCTAGTAAGATTTATACGGTCACGTTCTGCGTGCTGATCCGGAACGAATTTTGCAGCGATCTCTGAAAGGAGAGCCACCATATGGTAGGCGCAGAGGTCGTTGCAGGCGACGATGGCTTCACGGTGTAGAGGACGACTTGGCTTCATCAAATTGTCTAAGACAGTATGAAGACAATGCTCATCGAAACCGTTGGAGGTAAATCATTGACACAGTAAGGGGTCAGTAATGGCGTTTAAAAACTGTTTATTATTATTATTATTATTCAATATACAAATTTTTAGAAGTAATTAAGAATATATGGTGTTTTAATTTATAAATAATCAATTGCATATGAAATTTTGGAACACATTTACTACCTTTCACCCAAAATGTACTGTGTCGCAACGTTCTCCTCGCTTCGATTTATAGAAGAAGGAAGTCCGGGGACGTAGGAGCAGGGTTCTGCAAACATGTCGAGTAAATACTGTATAGTAATTGAATTGGAGCTTTGATACAAAGATTTGAATAATTATAACTACCTGTTTATTCTACTTTTTAACGGAAACGTACGGTTATTATAGAAATCAATTTTTAGTTTTTTGTACAAAAAATATACAATTACTACATAAGGTTCCGATAATTATAATTTATTTGAATAAAACTTAATTATGATTGTTAATAAAAATCAATTAGGTAAGGTTGTTTTAAAATTAAAAAATTATACTTAAATCCTTAGTTCAAATCAACGCAAAATTATAATACGTATTACAAATTTCTGTGTTATCTTCAGCTTGCCATTGAACTAAGTAATAGAAACTAGTTCTAAAATGAACTTAGTAGCAGCCATGACTTTGGATAATTATATGTATATGTATTTTATTGTATTACAAAACTTACCGCTACGTTCAATTAATTTTTGCTTCACATTAACTGAATATTCCCCTTCATACGTATCTCCGTTAGCATAATTAAGAGTACCATTTTCTTTACGTATTTCACTTGTACTTTTCGATTTTTTTAATTGTTTTGCCATATTTTCGCTAAATAACCCTTAAAATTTAAATTTTCTCGTTTAAACAATTAACTCGTGCTGCTTAAATAATTTGACAAGGGGAGTATAAATTTGGAACTATTTATTTATATTTATATTAGAAACAAACCATTTTATACTAGTTAACCTAAAATTTATACCATTTAAAATGATATCATGGCAATACTAAATTTCTTAATGACCTATCACAGTAAAATTAAGGTCGTAACATCCAATAGAATTTAGTAGTGGTGGATTGGAATTTTTGAATAACTACGCGAATTTCAATTTAATTAAATATATAATTAAATAAAATATTAATATAAATAATTATTTAAAATCTAATAAATAATTGAATCGAACACAGTAAAAAATTATTTAAAGTCAATTTTATAAACAAGAAAAATAAACTAAAATGCTACGAACGATTGTTGTGCGAAATGAAAATATTTTGCGTGGATCATTTCAAAGGGCTGCTAAATGGAATGGAATTCGCTGTTTTAGTAATGAATGTTTACGTAAAATTCAACCAAAACGGTAAATTAAATGATAGTTTTTAAAGTTGCTGAAAGTAAATTTTCTTAGTTTTTGAGGTTATATTGTGTAATCAATTGGCAAACGTCATAATCTTTGGTGTAGTCGGTTTTTTCTATATGGCCCTGTGTGACACTTGCAAATTTTATTATATTATACAATGAAGGGTTTAGACTCGTTTAGAAAAAGTACAACTGTGTATCAATTTTAAATTAAAGAAAATTGATTTCATAGAAATGAAACAACATTTCCAGTATTCATTGCTAATTTTATGTAACACGTTGCAGGGTCGTGATAAAGTGAATGTCAATGTCGAATACATTTTCTTTGCTAATTTTCAATGAAAATGCATGTTTATATGATTAACTAATTAGTACAAAATCGAATTCAAATCATTTCAGATGTATGACAAATATAAAAAGTATGGGAAATCCAGCAATATGGAAAGTAGATATAAGTAGAGAATACTGTAGTGGATATCCCGCACATTCGAAAGTATTATTGCCTGCCCTAAGTCCTACCATGGAATTGGGTACAATTATAAGCTGGGAAAAGAAGGAAGGCGATAAATTAAATGAAGGTAAAAGAAGGCTTGTTTCAAAATATAAAAATGCCGTTTGCTGTTAATAATAATAGTTCTAACGCTATATGATCTGATAAGTAAATACTTGCACGGCTTCTCAAATTACATTTCTGTTTAGATAGTATTTTATGATTGTGTGGCTATAAGCGTGGAAATATGTTTTGATTTAATTTAATTTTAGGTGATCTACTTGCTGAAATTGAAACCGATAAGGCAACGATGGGTTTCGAAACACCCGAAGAAGGTTATCTGGCCAAAATTTTAATTGAAGCTGGAAAGAAGGATGTTAAAGTTGGCACGTTGGTATGTATCATTGTTGAGAATCAAGCTGATATAGCTGCGTTTAAGGACTATAAGGATACAGGTATGTTTTTAATAACTTAAAGGTGCGCAGCTTTATGAATTATTTACTATAGGAGGTGCAGCAGCACCTGTCGCAGCTGCTCCAGCAACGCCTTCGATAGCTCCAACAGCTACTGTTTCACAACCGCCCCAACCAGCTGCACCAGCAGTTCCACAGCAATTAACTGCTGTTGAACAAAAATATGGCGATCGAGTTTTCGCCTCACCAATGGCCAAAAAATTAGCCGAGTCACAGAAATTACGTCTCACTGGACGAGGTACAGGATTATATGGCTCAATCAAAGCTGGTGATTTAGCTGGTATGGCAGCTGGAGCTCCTGCATCCGCAACTGGAACATCAGTTGGTGGACACGCACGATCCCCAACACCACCACCAAAACCAGCACCCGGTGCTATATTTGTTGATCTCCCTGTATCGAATATACGCGGTGTAATAGCAAAACGTCTCCTCGAATCAAAAACTACAATTCCCCACTACTATTTAACCATGGACTGTGAGGTTGGCCAAATTGTAAAATTGCGCGCGCGCCTTAACAAAGAGCTTGAAAAGAAGGGAGTTAAAGTATCCTTAAACGATTTCATTATCAAGGCGGTTGCTATGGCATCGAAAAAAGTTCCTGAAGCCAATTCATATTGGATGGGTACGCACATTCGACAATTTAATAATGTCGATGTTTCCGTAGCCGTATCAACCGATCGTGGTTTAATAACTCCGATCGTTTTCAACGCGGATCAAAAAGGGGTGATCGAAATTAACAGGGATGTTAAATTACTTGCGGCCAAGGCACGCGATGGTAAATTACAACCAAGTGAATTCCAAGGTGGCACCATTAGTGTATCGAATTTAGGAATGTTTGGCACGACTAACTTCTCGGCCATTATTAATCCACCACAATCATGTATATTAGCAATAGGAACAACACAGGATCGTATCGTGCCGGATAAAAATTCCGAAACTGGTTATAAAGCTGTCCAAGTAATTGCAGTTACATTGTCATGTGATCACCGTGTCGTGGACGGAGCTATTGGCGCACAATGGTTACAATATTTCCAAAAATACATTCAAGATCCAGTTCAAATGATCATTTAAGTGTTTAAATTAGTTTCAAAGTTGTTGGCGTTAGTTTTGTGTATTCTAATTTGCCTTAACAACTAAACAGCTAAACTACACGACAAAGGTATGCCACTATTCTAATTAAAAAATATCGCGCCACAAAATTGAAACTCAAAATATATTGTTTTTGTTACCTACCCCTATAATGAATCGGCATTACCGATATGTGATTTGCGCAACAATAAGGATACTGAACAATGATTTAAAAAAATTTAATGTAGGCATGTAATAAAAATTCGATATTATTTTACTATATATAATATATTATATAAATTATTATTTAAAACATTAATAAATTCATTGAGAATCGTTAAAATAATTGGCTATCCTCTAATTGGCTCTATTGAATTCACACACACACACACACACACAATATGAAAATAAAAAGACAAAAAAATCATTAAAATTCTTTTTTTAATATTTATTTTATTGTAAAAATCATTTAATTATATAATTGTAGAATATTAATAAACAAAATGAAGCAGAAAATTAAATAAATGTAAACTTATTTAAATAATTAAAATTCAAACTGTACGTACCGCGAGGGCTGAGTGCATTTTATTTTTGTTCATAGAAAGTATCGTAAAATCTGTGTTGTCTGGTTTGCTAAAAGCGCAGGAATTGAAGTTCAGGACAATCATGGGAATTTTATATAAAATAAAATTTTGTTCAATTCTATTGCATCAGATGTCAGCTACTTTGCAGAAAATAGCCTTTAGTGTTTAGAAATATAATGACCACCTTTCTCTGGTCACAATATTTCTTAATTCTATTGACGTTCTGCAGTCACGTAAGAACAGGATGTTAGAACTCTGCACGACTGTTATAATTCTGATGGCCGGCTATAACAAATCGACGGAAGATATCTCACTTAATTCAGGGTTCACACCTATGATTGATTGTATGATAATCGCTTGAAGATCTCAAGATATTTTGTTCAATATTAGAAATCACAACCCTAATCGAAGAGCGGAGAAAAATTAAACTAGTTTGTTGAATTGGAAAATTTTTATTAATTAAATTTAAAAATGATTATTTTAAGACATTAAAATAAATAATAATTTGATTTTAAATATATTTTTAAATTTAACCTTCAATTAAAAATACTTCATCAACCGTCAAACTCGATATATAGTACATATTTCGGCACCAGACCGACGCCACATCTCCTAAAATCCGTAAAATGTTAATTTTGATATTGAAATTCAGAAGTTTATTTATTTCCAAAAATTCATATTGGGAAATCTAAACTAAATCTAATACTCGGGTTTAAATATATTTTTAAATTTAACCTTCAATTAAAAATACTTCATCAACCGTCAAACTCGATATATAGTACATATTTCGGCACCAGACCGACGCCACATCTCCTAAAATCCCTAAAATGTTAATTTTGATATTGAAATTCAGAAGTTTATTTATTTCCAAAAATTCATATTGGGGAAATCTAAACTAAATCTAATACTCGGGTTCCCATCTTATAGTGTGAAGTAAGCCGTATAATTTTGTTTGAATATTGAAATTTTTCTTTTAATGTTTAATACTAATTTCATTACAATAATCAAATCACAATAACTATGTATGTAAATCAAAAACTTATAGTTATATCAAAATATCACAAAAAAAACTTCGAGCGAATCGAAATTGTAAAATTTTTTTTAAAATTTAAATAAATATTTAGTTATAAATTTATAGTATTTTAATGAACGTTCTCCAATAATTATTTTTTGACAGAAATGTATATACATATTAATTTTGACAGATAAGTAAAAGATTAAAGCAAAGGCATTCGACTTTTTCGAGGAGAGGGAAATAAACCAATCGAAATCAACATTAACAATAGATATATTTATTTATCATACACTTCAATGTATGGTCATATTTTAACTAAGTCATTTCCATTTATGCTACAACGGTTTGCATCTGGAAAATTTAAAATTTCGATACATTCTGTCAAATTAGATGCAATCGCCGTATAGCCGAGGTGAAATATACCAACCACAATATTTTTAGTACATAAGAATTTTGTGACATTTTGCTTCACAATTTTTATTTTTCGTTCAAAAGAAAAAATTGAAAAATTTACAATTGCTTTATTTAACTTTAATAAATATAAAATTTAATTTAAAATATAAATCTAATATTTAGTGAAATTAGTACAATTAATTAGTAATATCAAGCGTTAATAATTAAATCAGCATAATAAATTTATTCAAAAGTAAAAAATTCAATAACTTACACGAAAAAATTTTATATGGAAGGAAACAAAAGTGACGAGACAAAATTCAAAATAAAAAAAAATTTTGTGTGACAAATATTTTATAAATTAACAAATTTTATAATTAATTTAAACTATATATATTGAAGTAATTAGTTGTTTTATTATTAGTAGTACGGACCTACTGTAATTGAATAAAACATAAATTCGGCAAAATGGATAACGATGTGCTAACCAATGAGCAAACAGAAAAAGTGTTACAATTTCAGGATCTAACCGGGATTGATGACATAAATATCTGTCGAGATGTGTTGCTACGCCATCAGTGGGACTTAGAAGTGGCGATTCAAGAACAATTAAATATACGAGAAGGTCGCCCGTCCATGTATGCGACAGAATCGAGACCGCCACAGGTCGTGAACGATCGATATTTACAACATGTCTTTTCCAGTCCCAGCCGAATTGATCCGCCTTCTGGAATTGGAGGATATTCAGGATTTATATTTAATTACGTGTTCAATTTTTGTTATTCTGTATTTTCATCTATATTAAACGCATTTCTGAATTTATTTCGTAGTCAAGAAAGAAGTAAAGATATTATATCTCAGATTTCGTCATTTCACACAATAATTATTCTTTTCGCCAGTCGTTACAGATCCAGTCGGAGATGTACTAAAGTTTATTCAAACCTATAATGAAAAATATCCCAACCATCCGGTATTTTATCAAGGCACATACTCGCAAGCGTTAAACGACGCCAAGCGAGAACTTAAATTTTTACTCGTTTATCTACACGCGGATAACAACCAAGATGTAAATAGTTTTTGTCGGAATACCCTTTCAAACAACGAGGTGATTGAGTACGTAAATCGTAATATGCTTTTCTGGGCATGTGATATTGCGGCACCTGAAGGGTATCGCGTGTCTCATTCGATTACTGCCAAACAGTATCCAGTTATGGTAATTATTGGACTGCGGGCAAATAAAATGATCATCATGGGCCGTATGGAAGGTGATTGTGCTGCGGAGGAATTATTGAGAAGGATGCGTACTGTAGTTGGAGATAATGAAATTTGGTTGAATCAAGCGCGTTCTGAACGATTGGAGAGGAGCTTAACACAATCATTACGGCAACAACAGGATGAGGCATATGAGCAATCGCTCAGAGCTGATCAGGAGAAGGAGCGTCTTAAACAAATTCAACGAGACGAAGAAATGAAAAAGCAACTAGAGATTGATGCTGAACGACAAGCGGTCGAGAGGAAGAAAGAGGTAAGAATGTGTTAAGTTTTATTTTACCTTATCCTTGAATATCCTCAATGTATCACCAAGTCAATTTTTCCGAAAAAATAGAGAAGTCTTTTCAAATTATTTTTTTAAATTTAGTTTCAAATTACATTTGATAATTTTAACCTATATTACCCAATCGGAATTTACACTTACACTTAAATTTCATTCCTACTTCTTAAATACCATACTCATTTCTGGCAATCTTGATATAACTATAATACGCTTTCGATCGCTTTATTTTATTAGTTCCTCAAGCAGCGCAAATAATCTTTAATGAATAATTCGTAGTTGAGAAACTATTCTAACTGTTCTTTAAGTTTTTAATTATTTTCAATCGCTATTAAAAATGACGAGATATTGTATCAACAGTTACTAATTACCTGATTCCCGCTCCTCCGTATCACTCAGTCATTCAACATGGTTTAATAAAGTACATATAATTGAGGATTTTTTCTGATAACTCTTATCTAATAATCGGGTTGATTGGGTTTGTTCCCTGATGGCATCTGCCTAGTTCCAATATTCTTTCTGAGTATTACTGGGTTATGTGACTAAAATGAAAATTATATCTTTATAGGACATCGCTAGACTAAAAATTGAGTTGGCTACAAAAGTGCCTTCGGAACCTGCTTCGAATCTACCAGAAGCGATTAGTGTCGTATTTAAATTTCCAAATGGGTTAAGAATAGAAAGAAGATTTTTAAAATCACATTCGTTAAAGGCAAGTACAAAAAATAACGAATTATACCAAATTTAATTTCATAAAAAATTTTCCAGGATGTCTATCATTTTGTATTCTGTCATCCAAATTCTCCGGATGAATTTGAAATAACGACAAATTTCCCAAAACGTGTATTACATTGTAACGCGAAAGATTCCGAAGATACAACACTGCTACAGGCATCGATTTCAAATCGTGAAGTTTTATTCATCAACGATTTAGATGCTTGAGATTTTTAAGACACACACACACACACCTTGTAACAACCAAACCAAGATAAATTCAAATAAAAAACAAGAAATTGTTCTTTTGAAAGTAAAACCCCTAAACAAAAATGTGATTATTGTTATTCGAATTGATTTGTATTTAGTTTCTTTGAATCGCTGACTGATACTAATTTACATACAACAAACTACACCACTTAAAGCAATTGTTCGGGCAATAACCGGGATTCCCTATTAATCTGAAGCATTTATCCTAGTATTCTACTGTATTGACTCTATATTTTTAAATGGTTTCGAATAAATAAAATTATGTAATTTAAGTCAAAAAAACAAACAAAATATTTTCCTAAATGTAAATCAAACCAGAATTAATTTTGTGTCAACTTATTTATGAAAAATTATGAAATAAATTGAATTAACTTGTAACTATTATAACATTTTATTTAATTTTATGATTATAAATATAGGTATACTATATATAGGAGCAAATATTCCGAACTGCTTAAATTTAGCTTCAAAATAACAAGAACAACATCATTTAACATTAATAACATAAATTATTAATTATTTAAACAAATTATATTAAACAATTTGTGATACAAATTTATTAATTTTGATAGTACATATATTTATATTTATAAAATAAATAGTTAATGTCGTTTTTTCTTTTTTATTTAAAATGTTATGCATATTTAAAATTATTGTATATGCCGCCGTGGTTTTCATTATGTTGTTTAAATTTGTAACTTAAAATTGGTTTTTCTTTAATAAATCACGAATTAACAAATTATTATTAGAAAATAAATTTCAACTAAAGGAAAATTGGACGTACCTAATATTGGACATGTGTACGTTTTATGATGATATTCAGGGTAATTCTAAATATATTTACTTTCCTATTTTCAGCGATTTTCGATTTCTTTGTTTAAAAAATTAGCTAATAGTTACTATAAATTAATAAGGCTAACAACTTTTTCAATTGTGAAAGAAAAATAATTTTTGCATTTTACATAAATGTACATATAAAAATTATCATCGTAGAAAAGAGATTGCGAAACCGAGATGCAAAAATACATAACTCCCTGTATTTGCAGTTCATTTTGTGAAATCTACATTATCAACGTGTATGTCAAAATCTTCTATAAATAATTTGGAATTTAAATTTTTAAATCAAAATGTTACCAATAAAATACATAACTCCCTGTATTTGCAGTTCATTTTGTGAAATCTACATTATCAACATATGTGTAGAGTCAAAATCTTCTATAAATAATTTGGAATGGAATTTAAATTTTTAAATCAAAATGTTATCAATAAAAATCATATTCTTGAATTTATTCATAATTTTTATTGTGAAAAATTGAATATGTATAATAAAAGTTTATTTTACGAGTAAAAAAATCATAAAAAAAGGTTTATAACAATAATAAATTTAATTATTAAACGATCAGTCTATTTCTTATTATATTAATAAAAATTAACTTAATTAATTAATGAACACGACATGTCATACAAATTTAAAAATTATTGTGCATCCGAATTTGGTTTCCTGTGTAATTATGATTTAATCAAAAAAACAAGCTAACAACTATTTTCTAGATTTCGATGGTTAATGACATTGGCTAGTGTTGTGGGTTAGTATTGTAATTAAATTGTGATTGCATATTAATTATGCTGCATACCGTATTTATATTAAAATATCGTTACTGGCGTTTATCGTGATCGGTGGCAAGTAGATTGATCGAATCTCATTCCGTAATCGTGCAATTTCTGAGTCTTCCTTTTCCATTTCACGTATCAATTGTGTAAACTGTACCAATCCCTCACGATTTCCTGGAAAACCATGATTTTTTATCACATCAATTTGGATTTGCATCACAAGTGGGAAGACAAGTTGCATCATTGATATCATCTCTTTTCCAGCCGAAGATTTTGCATCTGAGAGTTTTTTTGTGTTTTCTGACTGATTAACCGTTTTGATTATATCACGTAATATTGTGCGACCAGCTTCGCTAGTAAAATTTGTTATGTATGACATTTATTTTTTGTTTATTTCAATTAATTACTTTTAATTTGAAACAGTTTGAATTTGCTTTGTTTAGATTTTTTAAGGTTATAAATTTGACATGTAAACATTGAACTTTTGATGTGCGTTTGACGGTGACATCTTTAGCTTGATATTGTTGATTTATGTTTTTCTATTTTTTAAAAGATGGCGCTAGACTACGTTGAAGAGTTTGTGAAGAGTTAATTATTATTTCATTTTTCTGTAATGTATATCTTTGAGATTGAGTATATATAAATACACAAAGATTATATCGTAATCCCCTACACGAGAATGGATTTAAAATTCGATCTCTCAGTCAATCAAAACTACTAAAATGTCTAAAAAATCGCACCCGTTTACACAGTTTTATTTAAATTTAAATTTTGTTTATTATTATTATTTTGTTGTTGGTTTATGTTAAATTTAAGAATTTAAGTTTCATCCACTTCTACTTCCACTAAATTTCTCCAGGTGCATTAGGCACTTACATTTAACTTTGTTGATTCTATAATATTTCATTAATTATAGCCTGAGGTCTGTACGCGGATGACATCACATTAGAATTCTCAATTTACCCTATATACTAATTAATGGAAATAAAAGTTGGGTATCGCAAAACTTAAATTGTACGGCGATGGTCAAGTAAACAGAAATATTGGCATAAATATTTCGAAATATATTTATATTTACTTATTACATTATTTACATTTTACATTATTTATTTATATTACGGAAATATTTCGTTTCGAGGAATCTGAGTTTAAGTCTGTATTTAGGGTCAAAACATTTTAAATTTAATTTCGTTTTTGAAATTGGTGCAACTCAGCTTCTGCTAAAATGTAGAATTTCCTCTAGTCAATTGGCAAGTATAAAAGATGAGTATAGCAGCAATAACGACAAATTTAATTTTAATTACGTGATTTTCATAAAATTTACAAATTCATTTTAATTAAGATGGCTTTGATTATATCCACTCACTCTTGCAGATATTTTGAATGAACGTTTTTTTGCATTCTGGGGAAATTATTAATTACATTAATTAAACTAAATTTCTGTCATCCTAGCAGCACTAATTTGCATTTCGCAATCGATTTCCAGAAATTAAGAAAATAAATTGTGTATTGTGGAAAATTTAATACATGAAAATTCGACAGAATCCGGGGAGGATTAATGAAAGCTATACAATTTGTAAACTATTCAGATTTAAAATAAATTACATATATGTTAATTAAAATTAATGATACATACATATATTAAATAAAATAAACACATTTTTTCTTCATTATACCAATTCTTCATTTGAAAACTTTCATTTCCCCGGGCACAACATGAATCTGGTTTTCTTGGAATATTTTTTTGCACATTTAAATAAAGTATTGGAATGCAGATAGCAACTCGATGTAGTGTATATTGAGTTTTCAAAGCCCTTTGACAAATTGATCATTCAATTGTTATCAATAAAAATGGTTTAACCTCTGGTCATCTTGTAGTGAGTTCACTGCTGTTACAGAATTGAAAAACACGTGCACTAAACGTAAAGGTTGGCATTCGTTGTTCAAATAATTAACTAAGGTTTTTTATGATTAGGACCTATTATGAAATTTTCGTTAGTGGAGTCCACTTTTTGTTTATTGTTTTTAGATTAGAAGAATATGCGGCCTTCTTTTCCCTATGTCTTTAAACAGAATTTCCTTTCCGCAATATTTTTATGGGTGTGCAAATTTCTTATTCGATAATTAAACCATATAATATATTCAAATACATTAATATATCGATGGAATAATCCTAAAGCTAAAGAATTGATGTATGTAACATGAAATGAAAATGAACGGACAATTAAATGAATTAATTTTGTTTCGTTTCGTCTTACATTACATAATGAATATAGCAAGTATATTGTTACATACTACACTCCTGCATCGAATAATGCTTGTAACTATACAATACAAACGCTCTCTCAAGGGGCGGCCGTATCAGTATAAAGGAAGCGTTCACAGTTCATTTCGACAATAAAAGAAATGGTCGAAATAAGACAAACTATATGTTTGTAATCACGCCCAGGATTTTGAAACGACACAATAGGAACGAAAGGATCCATGATTAAAATAGTTTCCATTTCTATCCAGTTTTATTCTACAGGAAGAGTGCAATGTTAATATAAGTAAGCAATATCGAAACCACCAACGCTTGTTTAGATCAATAAAAAATGAATATCCTTAAGCATCGGTCTGCTGCGCTTATGTCTAACAACAAATTCTAAATGGCAACGACCATAATCAGAATCAAAGCTAACTCTGCCATAGTACAAAATCTACAGTATATAGTTAGTTAAATAAAAATAAAGTGTAAAGATTAGAATTTCGTTTAAACTCGATAAAATATAAACGTCAATCCAATCAAATTTTTTTTTGGCTTTTTACCTATATACACATATTTCAATCATTGTATGCCATATCTTTCAGATAAAAACTAAAAATACATAAACTGTTTTATTTATTTATATTAAAGAAATCGATTTAGTACATTACAAGTATGATTTCATTTGTTACTGCTTACTATACTATCTTCTACCGTACACACTATACATCTTATAATCAAAATGATGATAAAGCATAGACTTCATTCTGTATATGTAATATGTACATACATTTACATACTCATATATGTAGGTATATAAACTTTAAAAAAATATATGTACATAAAAAAAATATATAACCCAAATATATTCCATGGTGACGATATAAACGTTACCCCTCACGAGACATAAAAACTGCAAGTATGTACATATATGTATTTATATAAATATACATTTATTTTGTTTTCGAATATACTTTAACGCGATAATCGTAAATGATTTTTCACATCAATAAGCTGTCGATTTAGGTTAAAAAAAAAATTTATTGAGATTATTAAGATGTGGTGAAAATTGAAAATTAATTGTGTACTGTTTGTGATGAAATATAATTTCATTAGTATTATATAGTGTACTCCTGCTGTTGCATTTCCTATTAAGCGATTTTCAATCACTTATAACCTTTACTTTATATACATATGTATAAGTATATGAATAGCTACACAGTAAATCAGTAAATTATTAGGAGGTTCATAAAACGAACCATTCTAAATGCCTTATAAAAGAAGGAGATCTAAATAAAACGATGTCAATATAATTTAGCTGCTATAAGTATATACGAGTTTGCTGTCATAAATTTAACATTGCTATGTCGGAGGAGATATCAAATAAAAATCTCCTCGAAATGTTTCGTTACTTTTCTATCTAATGATGGATTCAAAAATTTTATGATTTTTATCGACATACAGACATATAAGTATACAATTTATTTTATTTCTTAGAAATGGTTTTTAATTTATGTGTGTTATATACGAATACGAATAATGTGAGTATTTTCATAAATCTGTATTAACAAATCTCTTCAAATTTACTTAAAATTGTTAGTATGAATATATTAAGTATTAATTTTTTTAAATTTTCATTTCAATATATTATGTATAAATATGTATCAGTTCATGAATTATAATAGATTTTGGGGTATTAGTTTAGACAACCCAATATAATACACACGTACATACATGGGAAATTTTTTAAATTTTTTATACGGCATGATTTATGAATTCTGATGCATATATATACGCTACACGTACGAGTATATTACGAACCATTCCTAAATAGAAAAGATTTTTAAAAAATAATATTTATTATTTTATTATATAAACTAGTTCTTAAAGTATAATCTGAAATCTTACAAATTAGAAAATATTATTGATTTTTAGATTACCCTCGATTTATACAGATGTATTTTATGGATTTCAAGGATATTAACTTCTAACTCGTACATAAGTATATATAGTGAATGAATAGTAAATGCCAATATCTAAATAAACTATATGCGTGGTGGAGGTAAATAGCTTTAGGCTATTGATTAGTTGATGATAGGTTCGAACTAAAAAATAAAAATGACTATAGCTATAAGTGAGTTTTTTTTGTTTCGCACAATTTTCTGATTTCCACAAACATTTTCATTATATGAACAAAAGAACTTAAACCTTTAAAAATTGCAAAACTACTTTATTTATTTAAATAAATGATTCAAAGTAAAGTGCCATGGCAACGGTTTATTTTCGGGCAAATTGTTCCATAAACCTCTCGGTTTGGACTACACCATCTTGGACGCCATGTATATGACTTGGACGTCATGTAAAATGTAAATGATTATACACTGCAGTCTATATCACTGCAGTCTATATCACTCTATCACTAACTGAAATTTGATGTTCAATTTCTAAAAAATTTAAATAAATATTGCACGATCTAGCAGAAGCTAGTGTAACAGTCGAACAACCGCGTGGAGGATTACCGTACAATTAAATTACTTATCCCGAGAAATTGTTGTTATAAAGTGGGTATAGCTGTGTCATTTGACGGTTCAGCAGAATTGTTATTTCTATAATTAGAAAAATGGCAACCCACGCAATGCTTTCCGAAGTATCAGGATATTTTTTAGCCATTGTTTTTTTGGGTCATCTTTTATCGTATTCTTCTGCTCTAAACTTTATGGAAAACTTTTGGTGAAGAAAACAAGTTGCTTAAAATTATTTTCATTAAGTTATATTCATGTAGTTTTCTTGGGTTCATTAAAATCTGCTAAATTTATACAAAAAAAGTTTCGTAACATATGTAATCGGCCAATGTCAGATAAAACTTATGCGTAACCAATCTGTCAGATTACATATTGGTCAATAATGCTGGAAATTCTATAACAGATTGCGTCGAGTGTCATTAACTTGGAAGATTTAACAGAGCTCTTAGTGATTTATGAGGGATATTCATATATACATATGTGAACTCAACCCTCAGACCCCTCATCCTCAGGCTTAACCTCCATATAAAGGTTTTTGCAGATAGATATGGTACGGTATTAAGTTTGCACGATCACGCTAGTCCACCCACTCCAAAAGTTTCCCGATATTCTCAGTGGTTGAAACATATCATGCGTATACATATATGTATGTATGTAAATATGCTTGTTTGAATTGATTTCTTATTAACAAATACATTATCATTAGCCATAATATATATCGCTTATATACTTAGGTATAGAAGGAAAATATCTTAATATTTACCTAAGAAAATGAAAACATGACAACTTAAAAAATCTAATTTGCATATTATGGTTTTGGATGGAGGTAGGTGTAATTTTATCATTTTAATGTTCATACACCTATGTATGTATATACATATTTATGTATGTACGTGTATACGAGTAACATGTTGACATTTTGTTACATATTAAAATAATTTTCATATACATTTTTTATTCATCGATCACCTCATTCCTTGTAGAGTCTAGATCAAACTAGATACTCATACGAGATTATTTTCACAACAGTGTTTACATTTTGGTTTTTCTTACATATGTTTTGTAATTAAAGCAAAATACACAACATGGAGCTTTAGACAATAAGAAAAACCGAGCAAATAGCATATAGTTGTTAATGCTATAACGGTTGGTTCTATAGATACCGGTTTCCAATCCCAATATAGGATCAGGATGAAAACGGGACTCTTCGTTTGTGATCGTTGTAGGAGCGATGCAATATGAAAAAGGTCAATTAAAATTGACAACGGACTGAAGATGCTAAAAGCAAACCTCGAGCCCGTATAGAACACGTATAGAGTAATTTAATTAATAATAATTTTTTTTTTTTTTTAAAATTAAAATTGGGCGGATTTTATACAGCACTCAATGCCAGTAATAGGCCCACGCTGCAATACCCACATTCACAGTAACATGCAACCCATTCATCATTCACACAACTACAGTATACCACCTGTGCATTGCATTGCTCCATGTCACCCTGTACAGTGACATGGAAGATGGGTCGGCCCATGTCACCGATCGTAATCGGGAGATGAAAAGTCCCTTTTGCATCCCGCCTCTGTTCGAACCCGGTACCTCACGATCCAATCGCCGCAGCTTTAACCACTGCGCTATTTGCTCGGCGTTAATAATAAATTGTTTAGCCTGACGAGTCGCCATCAAAATATATGAATGGCAGAAAATGGCATTACACGTTTTAACGTATTTTTTCTTTTGAAAACACAATAATTCACAATTGAATGTTTTGAAAATTACGAATAATAATTATTATTGAAGCGAGTTATATATAGCTATTTTGCTTTAGCATTTAGCTCCCATTTATGATAGATTTTTATTTTACACACTAACAGCCCCCAGATTAGCATTTGGTGGGACAATATATAGTAATGCCGCAATTCACTCAGTATATGCGGCGCGCAATGTTATACAGTTTCACAAAGAGTACTTCGAAAGGTGAATGACATTATCCGTCTCACAAAAATCATATAAAATATTTACGTGCACATATACATTTTTTTTGTTCTGTATATACTCGTATTTCCAATTTTCCATTCCATTCATATTTCATATGGATGACATTTTAATATATTATGTATATGACTTTATATACAAAATAAATTTCCAGCTGATAAACTTTTTGAGTATATTACATTTTTAAACTAAAATAAATTAGTTCATGAAATTGTCATCCAAGTGAAAAATTTAGTTTTGGAAAATATGTTGCAGTTCTTGTTTGCACACACCAAAAACCGCATATATAAGTAAAATATCTGACATTATTAACCAGCTAATGCGTATTTAATCGAAACTGCATTAAATATCACTTAAAAAATAAAGTACATTTGAATACGTAAAATCATTAAATTTCATTTCGAATATACGAATTATATTAGATTCCGTAATTCCCCCCTTTTTACAATTCCATATTGCTTCTAGAGTATTTATTTAAAAAATATTGTATCTAAGAAAAATATTTAAAAAAAATTATAATAAAGTGCCCGATTAGATCTTTTACCCATTTTCTATTTTATGTATATAAAAAAATATAAATAAAATAATTTTTTTAGGGAAATTGTAACCCATTTTGTAGTTGCTTAAAAAATTTGGATAAAAAATCTTCCGGCTCTACAGTAAAATTGAGTCGAATCGTAATATAGAAACAATCCACTGTTGCGAAACGAGAAGAAGATAAAATAAAAATTCCAGACCATTTAAAAATCTAAATAAAAAAAAATAAAAATCGCAATTGTTAAATTTATCGTAAAAGAATTTTTATATTGTGGATTGTGGTTCATAGAAACTGAGTTTAATTTAGAAACATACAATACAACCACATAAAACATATTACATAATTATATATATATATATATATTATGTAGATCGTGTACACAAAATTGACTTTTTATTTTATGCAATTTATCAGGTTTATTCAAATTTTTCCTTGTGGGTGGTTTGCATTTTATTCAACTTTACTTTATCATTCAAAATGCATTATTACGCATTAATACGTTTATATATTAGAATTACCTGTGGTGAACTTAGTTTATTTTGCACTATATATAGGGAGTCAAGTAATCTTGAAGTTAACTCGACAATTCAGAAATTTTATAAAAAATAAAAATTATTACATTTGGAGGATGTAGACAAATTTAAACGCCACAGACATATAAATAAATTATGACAATTCATGAATTTTGAAAAGTAAATATAAAGAATTTATAAACTTAAAAATTTAAAAAGATTACAGAATTTCAACATTTCAACACCTCCAGCACATTATGTTACAAAAATTGGGACGCTGATAATTTTGTAAACTAATTAAGTTCTAAGAATCTAAGTATTTGGATCACTTTAAGAAGTACGAAAATTAATCGAAATTAAATAAAGTTTACAGAATTAATACTTCTCTGTAACTTTATTAATTCAGAAAAACTTTCGTACTTTTATTAAATTAATCAATAGAAAAGTTCCACATTTAAAATTGGAAACAGAATACTTTAAATTTTGAAAATTTACTTGGAATTGTGGAGTATATATTTACAATATTAGAAAATATACACGATATGAAAATTTGAACTTAGAGAATTATTTGAACTTAATAAATTTAGAAGTTTCAGTGAATTTGAAGAGTGTATTAAAAACCACTATGTATATATGTAGATACGAACAGTAAGTCGTATATGGCTAATACACTAATGAAACTAAGAAGCATTCAAAATTATTATTTTCAGTCAAAAATCCGAAAAAGCAAGTGCATCAATATTTTTTTTTAAATTTTTTTTATACTAATTCGGTAAAGTTTTAATAATCAATCTATGGATAAGGCTGAAAATTAAACTTGAATTTCGGATTTATGGCCTAAAAGTAACAATTAGCTAGAATAATAGAAATACAGATAATTATATATATATATATATATATATATATATATATATATATATATATATATATATATATATATATATATATATATATATATATATATATATATATATATATATATATATATATATATATATATATATATATATATATATATATATATATATATATATATATATATATATATATATATATATATATATATACTCGATACTTCGATCCTTTATAACGGCTTGGTAACGAATTTGAAAGTATCGTTCAACAATTTGTTTCTTAGAATTTAATTCTCTATACGAATGTTGAATAAAATTTCATTAATTTGAAACAGGGTGTTTCATAAAGGTGACACATCGTACTTGAATTTGTTTTTCAAGAAAACAAAAAATTTTCATACTCAGGTTTTTTGGTATATGTAAGAACATTAAATGGTCTAGGAAAAAAAAAATTACATTTTTAGAAAATTGATAAATACAATTTTGGCGGGAATTTGAAGAGGGAAGAATTTAAAGATGATGCAGGTTTTATAGTCGCCACATTTTTACCTAACAAACAAAACATAATCATCCGATAACTGGTTTTTATTTGACAGCCACAAATACATTAACATGTCCGCGAATTTTTCAAATATTTGACACCCTGTATCTCAGGCTACGACAACAACAACAAAAACTTGTCTTAACCACTAAATTTTTCTTTTATCAAGTACTTTGTGAGTTGACGAATTTTTCACCATAAATATATACATATATACAGGGTGCCCGGCGGGAAGGTATACTACTTTGTAGGTTTATAATTTTTGATTAAATGAAAGAGAATGGATCTTATATTGATAAATGTTTTATTTAATGTCGGCAATTATGTATGGAATACAATATCAGATAAATGTCCGCATCTGTTAGCCTCACAAATGCGAGCCCTTTTGAGCACATGTTTCATTACATTCTCACACATTTCACGCGGTATTTAATGGATGTAAAGGTGACTGATGAATAATTTGAGAGTTTTCCATTGCCCAGAACCGACTATTCTGTTTATTCACATATCCATTCAAATGAAAATGTGCCTCGTCACACAAACAATGCAAATCCTTGTGCAAAATTGTGGCCAAACTTGTTCTTTGAAGACCAAGCTCCTGAGCACGGCGTCGAATTGAGGTTGATGGATTGTTTTGAACACTTTCTTGAGCAGCAGTGATGTTTTCAGCCGATCTTGCAGTACGTTGTGGCCCATGCTTGGGCCTATCACCTACAGACCCTCTTTCTTAGTTCACGACTGCCAAATATGAACTGTCAAGACTAACGTTTAACATTTAAGTAGTTTCAGATCATTAAGGCGATGCCACATGTAGTTTTCTTTCCGACCGATTCGGTAGAAAATATGATAAGACACGCCACATGAGCAAAACAATGATCCGACCGATTTTTACAACAACAAAATTTTTGTTTGTGTTTTTTTTTTTTGTCATTTGTTTTTGACATTTAATTTATATATTTTATCAAATTATTACCATACTCATTTTTAATTTTCAATAAATTGTACAGATTGACAGCTACGTTTGCAAACAAACCAAATTATCACCGAAGTGAGGTTATGGTCACAACGAAAATAAATATCGGTGATATTTGAACCGACAAAATTTATCTTGGGAAGTGTTCGGAACCGACAAAATTTATACCATTTACGTAAAAAATCGGTTGTCGGACCGACAGAATAGAAAAACTCTTATTATTCAATTAAAATTGTTATATTATTATAAATTTATGATTTTAATTACTAATTGTAGTTATTTCATATATTTTCTCAATAATTTAAGTCAAAAATATGCAATCATTTAATTATAAAAGAAAAAATCGGTCCCAGGCTTTCGCCGATATTTTTGTCATGTGGCAACGCCTTTAATCTATTTCAAAAAATTATTTTGTATTTTTATATTATATACGATTTTCAAATTATGTTTATTATGTAAATATTTTCTTATATTTTTCCTATTAAATTATTTTTTTTTTAGAAAGACTCGTTCACTATGTTGTGTTCATTGTTTCAATATAATTTATCACTTTTTTATATTTTAAAATGATTCGATATTAATCACATTGAATTTGAAATCATACATAGAATATCAAATAGTTAGTATTAATACTGAAATCGTAAATAATTAAATATACATTGAGTTTTATGGTAAACTAAAATTTTGATTATTATTATTAAATTTATTGGGAATATATATTTTGGATCTGTTGTTATATACAACACATGCATTCAGCTCTATATTCAACACATAGGCTACCATAATTTTTTTTAAATTTTGAAAACTACCTTCCACAGTGCCGAAACAAATAAAATATTTATCCTCCTGATTTGAGACTATAAGACATCGTAAATTGAAGGTTTGACTTTGTCTAAATGATAGGGAAACGACTGTATTCCTCTAAATAATTCTGTGTATCAACGTAAGAAGATGGCTGTATTGTACTATGACAATTCTATCATAAACATAAAATATGAGACAATTCACAACATACATAGCACATAGAGACTTTTCTGTCGATGTATAGCCGTTTTAGTAAAACATGCGATTTGATATATGATCCGACTACAAAAGTTTGCAGAACGTCAAACGAAATACTTCGAACTTTTCAAACTTATATTGATACAGTATTGCAGATATTGTATGTATATACATATGTAGGTATAATGAATATATATATATATAAATTCTGCAATAAATATCTCTGCAACCCTAAGATATATACATTATATGATTATAACAGTTTTACCGCCAACATTTTAAAAAGTAAAATGAGTTTTTTACAATAAATAAATCAATAATTCCAAATACAAAATGATTATGCGTTTTAAAAACCAAAAAAACCTAAAAAAACTACTTCATTGGCAAAATATAGGAAAATATCTTACTAAGACATAAAATGTATATATACATACATATTATGTACATATAGAACCATGCTGCGATCTAACCAAAAATATGTACGTACATATATATATATATATATATACTTATATACAATTTATAAAATATAAGAAGCACAACTTAGTGAACAGTAGTAAAAATATCTACATAGTTGTTTTTTTAACTTAAGACAAAAAATAGGAAAATAATACATAAAAGGGTGCATTTTTTAAACATCATTTGTTTTTTTCGTTTTTCTGGGTTTATAAAAAACGACAAGACGTTTTTCGTATATTTCTCGATTTTTTTTGTCTTATTGAAACGTGACTTCAAAGTGCAAAATCGATTAATTTTCTTTTACTGTCAATATGGTTATTTAAAAAGGAGAGAGTTTGTTATTTTGAGATTGTTGTTGTATTGTATATGTATGTATGTATAAGTAATATACGATATACTCTTGTAAATTGGAAATTCAATTTGAAATTCATATCTGAAATTTTCTTTGCAATGAATTGGCAAAAATGTTTGTGAATAATTTCAGTATATTTTTTATATTTTTGGCTAGCTAGGAGAAAACACATAAAATCCACAAACAAAAATCCCAAAATATAGTTTACTCTATACATTCAGCTATACAAAGTACAAACCCAAAATCTCTAAATCTTAAATCTCCAAATGTTCAAACCATACTATTTTGTCTTATCTTATTTATTTATTTAAGCCAGATGGTTAATACGAATTTACTTACGATTAATATACGCACTCCTGCCATATGGAGCACTATAACAACTATATAGCACTCTAACAATTATACAAGAAACGCCTATATATAACGGAAGTAAATTGCCAAAATTTTGATGTAATACATCGTAATATTATATCAACTGGGATAATCGAAATAGGTGTTATTATAATTTCCAAATTTATTCATAAAGTTTCTGTTATAAAGTTAATAAATAGTGAATTAATACAGTAACTATACCAACCGATTAACATATAATATAGACATCGTGATACATTAAAAATGATTTAAAAGCTTTCTATGCATACGAAAAAATGTTCGTCTATTTTTCCTAAACGTATAATTTATTTTTAATATTGAAAATAATTTTTCAAAATAATACTTAAAAAATGTTTTTTTGTATTATAAATATTGTATCTTCTTCATTGTACATACATATATCGAAAAATGTATATTTTAAGTATTTAGAAACGTATACGGAAAGAAAATTCCTTTTTTTAACAATAAACAGTTACATAAATAATATATTGTCTTTTTGACTGTAATAAATTACTATAGGAAAAATTGAACAAAAGTTTTCTAGTTAATGTTTCGTAGTAAATATAGCAAGTCTAGAAGAATACACATTTCAAGTACTCAGTGTATAGAGAAAAATAAAATTTATAGACTTTTAGTTGAGAAAAATATATTAAAATATAGTAAACATTTCATCGCCCTATTAGTACAATATGTATTTTCATTGAAAATGATATTAACGGAAAATTTTCATTTTGACAATTATATTTATTTAATTATTATTAATCGAATAATCATGATATTTTATTTAATGATAATTTAACCCGTATATAAGTAGCTTATATACTTTTCCTT